>OY728122.1:954816690-955255923 GCA_963277665.1 Viscum album | reverse complement strand
GTGTAGTCGGTGGATGGGAGGGGGTTGTGCAGGGTTAGTCCATTGGGGGTGAGGTGGGGATGGGGGGATGTGTAGGTGGGAATTAATGACTTCCATAGTTCAATAATAAGTACAGAAAATTCATCACTTCTAGAGATTTTGATAGTTTCTAGGCCTCTTTGGTTTTGGTTCTTGTCTAGTCATCTTGATGAGTAAGGCATCACATGATCTAAAAGGGAAATCAACTATATAGGATGAATTCCTTCTCCCACAACACATTTTTCTAGAAATAATATATCCTTGGAAGGTTGTGGGAGCCTTTTAGAATCCAATGCCATAACATTTTCCAAATTTTAAACTTGATACCATCATGTTATCAAGTCACTAATCCTACCAAATTGGATTTTCACTAAAAAATACTATTTTAATCCTTAACACCCATATTTTGTTTTTCATAACATGAATGAAAACCCAATTACATCTCATAGCTCTCAGTCACACCCCTGTGGAAAGCTCGCCCACCCTCTGAACACCCCCTACAAACTAGACAACCCTACCACCCTCATGGATAGTCCGCCCACCCCCTGGACACCTTGTACCCCCTAGAGAACCCCGCCACCCCCGTGGAAAGCCTGCCCACCACCTGGACACCCCATACTTTCTGGACAGCCCCCCAACCCCGTGGACATCCCGACCACCCCCTAGACACT
This sequence comes from Viscum album, assembly GCA_963277665.1. NCBI lineage: Eukaryota > Viridiplantae > Streptophyta > Magnoliopsida > Santalales > Viscaceae > Viscum > Viscum album. Next base: position 955,255,234 of record OY728122.1, on the reverse strand, counting down.
CCCCCACCCCCCACCCCACCCCCCCCCGGACACCCCCACCCCCTGGACACCTTGTACCCCTGGAAATCCCCCCCGCCACCCCCACCCCCATGGATAGCCCACCCACCCCCCTGGACAACCCACCCCCCTAGACAGCCTTTCCACCCTTGTGGACTACCCACTTACCCCCTGGACACCCCGTACCCCTGGACAACCCCGCCACCTCGTGGACAGCCCTCCCCCGATTACACAGATGCAAATAACTCTGCATTTCCCCCGATTTCCAGAAGCCCCTGCGTAGGTGAACCCTAACCTAAGGTCTTCCATCTGATCGACTGCGACTCCCCCATCCAAGTTAGACTCCTTCAACCTCTTCCCAAATACAGACATATAATCCCTCATTGAGGTAATTGACATGGTTGGGGTAGTGGGGTAGGTGGTTTTCCTTTTTTTAGTGGGGTGATATGGTACTTTCTGTGGAATTTAGTTTTGGAGTTATGAAATGTACTAACTTTTCAAAATATTTCCATTTTTTAGAATCAATAACTTATTTAAAAAACTCTCTTTACACATTCTACATCTTTCATGAAAAGCCTTCACATTGTAATATCTTGAACAATGTTTTATCAGGTCTATGGTGTCTTCTTGGTATGTTATAAATGAAAAAATTACAAAACACATCTCACCTCAAATCTAGGCACACATAACTGAATTAATTAGTATATCTTTACATTGTTCTAATAGTTCACTACATCAACTAGAAACTCCTTCCTTTATCGTTTACATAAATATATTTTCTATTATAGTTCAATCCTATTGAATTGTTTATGAAAAAAATGGATTGTATAAATTCTTTTTACAGAATGGACAGTAGTTTGATGTATGAAACCGATCGGATCTCAAGAGATTTTCAAAACAATTTGGAGAGCTTTATAGATTTTTCATTTCACAATGCTTCAGATAGTGGTCGCATACATTACCCATGTTCCAATTGTGTTGGTAGACCTTGGTTGAGCCATGAATAATTCAGCTACCACATAACCAAAAATGGTTCTCAAGAAAACTATTTTGTGTGGTATCACATTAGGGAGAAAATGAAATATCAAATTGGTGATGATCGAAATGAAAGGACTGGAATGAAGAATTTGTTAGATGATCGGTTTCCGTTTATTCTTCATCATGAAAAAGAAAGGATTTTGACTCAAGAAGGATTCAATATGAGGACAACTGATGCATCTAGTTAAAATGAAGATATTGATAGGGTGAAAAAATTGAATGATGCTGCCATGACTCCAGTATATCGACAATGTGATAAAATGAAAAAGCTGGAATTTTTAATCTGATTATTTCATGGGAAATCTATGTATGGGATTTCTAATATAGAAATCGATTACATTCTTACCCTCTTGAAGGATTTACTTCTAGATGATGTAGATATTCCCTCAAACCACTATATGTCATGGAAGTTAGTTGAGGAACTTGGATTTTCAAGAAACCAAAGTCATTCTTGCCTGAAAGATTGTACTTTATTCTGAGAGGAAACAGCTGAACGAAATGATTGTAAAAAATGTGGCACATCCCGCTGGAAGTCAAAATCTGATGGAACACCATCTCAAGTTCCACAAAAAGTAATGTGGGACTTTCCATTGATCCCTAGACTCTAGAATCTTTTTATGTCTAATGACATATCAATAAAAATTAGATGGCATGATACCGAGAGAAAGAAGACTAATGATGAGTTGGTTCATCCTACAAATGGATTTTCATGGTAGAGATTTGATGCTCGACATCCTGATTTTGCAGCTAACGTGCATAATGTGAGGCTGGGTCTTTTATGCGACGATTTTAATCTTTTTGGGAAAATGCTTACATCGCACAACACATGGCCAGTTTTTATACACATTTATAATCATCCCCCATGGTTGTGTGTGAAAAATACATTCACTTTTTATGATTACACTCATATCTAGTCCTTCTGATCCCAACATTGATATTGATGTATACATGCAACCTTTAAAAAAAGAGTTGAATCTTATTTGGGATGCGGGTGTGCGCACATACGATGAATGTTCGAAAGACATATTTCAGATGCTTGCTATGCTTATGTGGACGATCAATGATTTTCCAGATTATGCAATGATTTCTGGATGGTGCACGAAGGGAAAACTGTCATGTCCAGTTTGTATGAACTATACACGATCGAGATGACTAAAACATCGCTGTAGTGGCCAGGCCAGCCCAGCTTTTGATGAGTATATGTCGTCGATACATTCTATATATGGTGCACCAGGTGGCAGTTCTAGTGGTGGTTAGGACGATGTCCATCTTGATGATGATGATGTTGAGGAGTCTGATGCGGAAGGGGAGGGAGAGGATGAGGGCGAGGCGGGTGGCGAGGGTGAGGACGACGAGGAGGGCGGGGGCGAGGAGGGCGAGGACGATGATGGGGAGGAGGACGAGGGTGATGATGATGATGGGGATGATGGTGATGGTGATGTGGGACAAGGTGATCCATTACATTTTTGACTAATATTACTGAGATTTTATATTTAATCTATTCGAGTTGTTAGTTTTATCTAGACTCATAGTATAGTATTGGAGTTGAGTTATTTTTATATATTATCAGTTTTTATGGATGTTGTTGTCTTTTAGTGGTTGTGTGTTTGGGAACCCCCTCCTTCCTGGACCCTAGACAACCCCCCACCCTCCTCCTTGGTCCAAGGAAAACCCCGCCGGACAGCCCCCCAGACAGCCCCCCAGACAGCCCCACCCACCCTCTTCCTTGGACCCCATACAACCCCACGAACACCCACCGGACAGCCCCTGGACTTCCCCCCAAACAGCCCCCCGAACAGCCCCCGGACAGCCCCCACCCTCTTGCTTGGACGCTGGACAACCCCCCGAACAGCCCCGGACAGCCCCCAGACAGCCCCCCGAACAGCCCCCCGGACAGCCCCCCGACCCTCCTCCCGGGACCCTAGACAACCCCCAAACAGCCCGGCCAGATAGCCCCCCAGACAGCCCCCCCACCCTATTCCTTGGACCCCGGACAACCTCCTGAACAGCCTCAGACAGCCCCCAGACAGCCCCCCGAACAGCCCCCGGATATCCCCCCACCCTCCTCCCTGGACCCCAGATAGCCCCCCAGACACCCCTCCCCCCCGGACACCCCCCAGACAGCCCCCACCCTCCTCCATAGACCTCGGACAACCCCCCGGACTGCCCCCCAGACACCCCCCAGATAGCACCCCCACCATCTTCCTTGGACCCCGGACAACCCCCCGAACAGCCCCCCCACCCTCCTCCTTGGTCCCCGGACACCCACTAGACAGCCCCTTGGATAGCCCCGACGGACAGCACCCCCATCCTTCGTGATTTCATTTAATACTATAAAATCTATAATATATATTTTATTTATTTTCATCCTGATTACCAATGTAAATCACATTTACACATCTAATCAATATCATAGATTCTTGGTATTTTATAAAAGAGATGTATTCATTGGACATGACATTGTTAGCTCTGAAATGTTTCATAGCATTATAAACTAAAATCTATACCATACTATTAATGATATTAAAATATTTTATATAAATATCCACAATATTTTCAGTAAATACCATTCCACTAATAGACACATGAGGATTCTCATAAAATGGACAACATTTTAAGTACATATGGAAAACCAACCAGACACATATGGTTTCCATTGATACATTAGGAGAACAATCCATGGGTTATATGTGACTTGAACGAATCAATCCCACCTCAATCCGAGGCGCGGTGTGGCCGCCACCACTCAAAGTGTCTTCCTTTTGTTTCAAAAGGATGTCATTTTAATTGAAATACATCTACTGGCATATGGAAAGCCGACCTAACACATTCGGATTGTGTCAATACATTAGCACAACGATCCACGGGTCATATGTGACGTGTACGAGTCAACCCCGTCTCAATCCGAGGCGCGGTGTGGCTGGCACCACTCAAAGTGTCTGTCTTTTGTTTCAAAAGGACGTCATTTGAAGTGAAAAAAATAAACTTACATACCGAAAACCGACCAAATGCTTTCGGATTGTGTCGATACATTAGCACAACGATCCATGGGTCATATGTGATGTGTACAAGTCAGCCCCACTATAATCTGAGGCACGGTGTGGCCGAAATCACTCTATGTGGCTCACTTTTGTTTTAAATGGATAACATTTTAAGTACACACGGAAAACCGGCCAAACACATTTGGTTTCCATTGAAACTTTAGGAGAACGATCCCTGGGTAATACGAGACATGTACGAGTAAACTCCTCCTCAATCTGAGGCGCGGTGTGGCCAACACCACACAAAGTGTCTACCTTTTGTTTCAAAAGGACGCCATTTTAATTGAAAAACATCAAATGGCATATCGAAAACTGACCAAACGCATTCAGATTGTGTCGATACATTAGCACAAAGATCCATGGGTCATATGTGACGTGTACGATTCAACCCTGCCTCAATCCGAGGTGTAGTTTTGCCGAAACCACTCAAAGTTTCTGCCTTTTGTTTCAAAAGGACGTCATTTTAATTGAAAAACATCAACTGACATACGGAAAAGTGACCAAATGCATTTGGATTGTGTCGATACATTAGCACAACGATCCATGGGTCATATGTGATGTGTTTGAGTCAACCCCTCCTCAATCCGAGGCGCGGTGCGGCCACCACCACTCATAGTGTCTGTCTTTTGTTTCAAAAGGACGTCATTTGAAGTGAAAAACATCAACTGGCATACGAAAACCTGAACAAACGCATTCGGATTGTGTCTATACATTAGCACAATGATCCATGGGTCAGATGTGATGTGTATGAGTCAACCCCGTCTTAATCTGAGGCACAGTGTGGCCGGAATCACTCTAAGTGGATCTCTTTTGTTTAAAATGGACAACATTTTAAGTACATACAGAAAACTGACCAAACGCATTCGGTTTCCATTGAAACATTAGGAGAAAGATCCATGGGTCATATTTGACGTTTACGAGTCAACCCCGCCTCAATTTGAGGTGCGGTGTGGCCATCACCACTCAAAGTGTCTGCCTTTTGTTTCAAAAAGACGTCATTTTAATTGAAAAACATCACCTGGCATACGGAAAACCGACCAAACGCATTCAGATTGTGTCAATACATTATCACAACGATCCATGGGTCATATGTGATGTGTACGAGTCAACCCCGCCTAAATACGAGGTGCGGTGTGGCCTGCATCACTCAAAGTGTTTGCCTTTTGTTTCAAAAGGACGTCATTTTAATTGAAAAACAACAAATGGCATACGGAAAACTGACCAAACGCATTCGGATTGTGTTGATACTTTATCACAACAATCCATGGGTCATATGTGATGTGTACGAGTCAACCCCGCCTCTATTCGAGGCGTGGTGTGGCTGGCACCACTCAAAGTGTCTGCCTTTTGTTTCAAAAGGACATCATTTTAATTGAAAAACATCAACTGGCTTACGGAAAAGCGACCAAAAGAATTCAGATTGTGTCGATACATTAGCACAACGATCCATGGGTCATATGTGACATGTACAAGTCTATCCCGCCTCAATCCGAGGCATGGTGTGGCCATCACCACTCAAAGTGTCTGCCTTTTATTTCGAAAGGACGTCATTTTAATTGAAATACATCAACTAGCATACGAAAAACTGACAAACACATTCGGATTGTGTCGATACTTTATCACAAATATCCATGGGTCATATGTGATGTGTACGAGTCAACCTCGCCTCAATCTGAGGCATGGTGTGGCCGGAACCACTCAAAGTGTCTGTTTTTTGTTTCAAAAGGACGCCATTTTCAGTGAAAAATATCAACTGACATACAGAAAAGTGATCAAATGCATTCATATTGTGTAGATAATTTAGATCAACGATCCATGGGTCATATGTGACGTGTACGAGTCTTCCCCGCCTTAATCTGAGGCACGGTGTGGCCGTAATCACTCTATGTGGCTCTCTTTTGTTTAAAATGGACAACATTTTAAGTACATACGGAAAACTGACCAAACACATTCAGTTTCCATTGAAACATTAGGAGAACAATCCATGGGTCATATGTGATTTGTACGAGTCAACTCCATCTCAATCTGAGGCACGGTGTGGCTGGCACAACTCAATGTATCTGCCTTTTGTTTCAAAAGAACGTCATCTTAATTGAAAAAATCTACTGGAAAATGGAAAACCTACCAAACACATTCATATTGTGTCGATACATTATCACAATGATCCATGGGTCATATGTGACGAGTACAAGTCAACCCCGCCTCAATCTGAGATGTGGTGTGGTTGCCACCACTCAAAGTGTATGCCTTTTGTTTCAAAAGGACGTCATTTTAATTGAAAAACATCAACTGGAATACAGAAAACTAACCAAACACATTAGGATTGTGTCAATAAATTAGCACAACGATCCATGGGTCATATGTGATGTGTACGAGTCAACACCGCTTCATTCCATGGCGCGGTGTGGCCACCACCACTCAAAGTGTCTGTCTTTTGTTTCAAAAGGAGGTCATTTAAAGTGAAAAACATCAGCTGGCATACAGAAAACCATCCAAACGCATTTGGATTGTGTCGATAATTTATCACAATGATCCATGGGTCATATGTGACATGTACGAGTCAACCTCGCCTTAATCAGAGGAACGGTGTGGCCGGAATCACTCAAAGTGGCTCTCTTTTGCTTAAAATGGACAACAATTTAAGTACATATAGAAAACTGACCAAACGCATTCGGTTTCCATTGAAACGTAAGGAGAACGATCCATGGGTCACATGTGATGTGTACGAGTCAACTACACCTCAATCCGAGGTGCGGTGTGGCCGAAACCACTCAAAGTGTTCCTTTTGTATCAAAAGGACGCCATTTTAATTGAAAAACATCAACTGACATACGGAAAACTGACCAAATGCTTTCGGATTGTGTTGATACATTAGAAAAATGATCCATGGATTATATGTGACCTATACGAGTCAACCCCACCTCAATCCGAGGCGCGTTGTGGATGAAACCACTCATAGTGTCAATCTTTTTTTTCAAAAGGACGTCATTTGAAGTGAAAAACATCAACTGGAATATGGAAAACAGACCAAAGGCATTCGTATTGTGTCGATACATTATCACAACGATCCATGGGTCATATGTGACATATACAAGTCAACCCCACCTTAATCGGAGGCACAATGTGACCAGAATCACTCTAAGTGGCACTCTTTTGTTTAAAATGGACAAGATTTTAAGTACATATGGAAAACTTACCAAACACATTCGTTTTCTTTTGAAACTTTCGGAGAATGATCCATGGGTCATATGTGACGTGTATGAATCAACCCCGCCTCAATCGGAGACGTGGTGTGGCCGGAACCACACAAAGTGTCTGCCTTTTGTTTCAAAAGACGTCATTTTAATTGAAAAACATCAACTAGCATACGGAAAACGGACCAAACGCATTCGTATTGTGTCAATACATTATCACATCAATCCATGGGTCATATGGGACATGTATGAGTCAACCCCTCCTCAATCCGAGGCGCGGTGTGGCAGCAACCACTCAAAGTTTCTGTCTTATGTTTCAAAAGGACGTCATTTGAAGTGAAAAAACATCAACTGGCATACGGAAAACCGACCAAATGCATTCGGATTGTGTCGATATTTTAGAACAATGATCCATTGGTCATATGTGACGATTACGAGTCAACACTGCCTTAATCAGAGACAAGGTGTGACCAGAATCACTCTAAGCGGCTCTCTTTTGTTTAAAATGGACAGAATTTTAAGTACATATGGATAACCGACAAAACGAATTTGGTTTCCATTTAAACCTTAGGAGAACTATCCATGGCTCATATGTGATGTGTACGAATCAACCCCACCTCAATCTAAGACGCGGTGTGGCCAGCACCACTCAAAGTGTCTTCCTTTTGTTTCAAAAAAATGTCATTTTAATTGAAAAACATCAACTGGCATACAGAAAACCGACCAAACGCATTCGGATTGTGTCGATAATTTATCAAAACGATCCATGGGTCATAGGTGACGTGTATGAGTCATCCCCGCCTCAATCCGAGGCGCGGTTTGGCCGGTAGCACTCCAGGTGTATGTATTATTATTAAAATGGACATCATTTCTGGTAAAAATATACGGTATACAAAAAACCGATCAAATTATGAATTGACTACCGGATTCCACATATAATTGTCATCTAAATTTGGAAATGAATTCTAAATGAATTATGTATGTTTATAATTATGTTATGTACTCTAATTTAATTATGGATGTGTACAGTTCCGCCATTATATGTTAAATGTGTATGAATTTGTTCTCTATATGTAAGTGTTAGTTGGTTATTTCAGTTACAATAATTGTATACGTATGTGTTAGTTTATTACTGGTACAATAATTGGATTGAAAATGAGAGGGAACCCACAAAATGAGAGCTGGTGGGAAAATTGGAGAGCTGGTGGGAAAATTGTAATGCTACTGGGAAAATTGCAGAGCTGCTGTGCAATTTTCCCTAGAAGAGGCTATACCAATGGTTTGAAACCGTTGGCATAGAATGTCTAGGTTTTGTGTTACCAATGGCCGTTGGGAAAAAGCTTTCCCAACGGTTTTCCAGAACCGTTGGGATATGGTAATTTTTCTCCACCCTATCCCAATGGTTCACTATAAACCATTGGAAAAAGCTTTTCCCAACAGCTTACTTCCCTACAGTTTGCAGAACCATTGGTATAACTTATACCAACGGTTCTGTAGCCTTTCCCAACCGTTCTAAACCATTGGAAATCCGGCACTTCCAGTAGTGCACGCTGTGTAGTTTGAGTACACGTCGTGTACCGCCTTTCTGGGTATAACCCGTGTCACAGGCTGTTTCCTCGCCGTGTGAAGTAAATGAGTACACGCCGTGTAGTGTAACTACATGCCATGTACCACCTTGTCAGGTATACTCTGTGTTGAAGGTTGTGTCCTTGCTATGTGGAATAATGGGTGCATGTCGTGTAGTCCTTCCCCACGTACGCGTTACCAGTCAACGACCGTATTCCATGTTGGAGCCGTGTCCTTGACGTGTGCAATAAATGGGTACATGTCGTGTGTCCAAACTACACATCGTGTAGTCCCTCCCCGCGTATGCGTTACCCTCAAACCATGTGTTGACTAGTCTACGGCCACGAAGCCGTGTTGGAAGCCGCGTGGAGACCGTGTGAAATAACCGAGTACACGCCGTGTTCCATAAATTACACACCGTGTACTTTTTCTTTTCTCTCCTATAAAAGGGGTGGGGGGTCCCCTCCTCCTTTTCAACTCACTCCTCTCCTCCCCTTTCCTCTGAGCAGAGTTCTCTCAAGAGACTCGAATGCTCTTTCTTCCAAAACATCTTCGTCCGAGCTCCGATTTACGATACGTACATGGCCACGGGATCGTAACGACGAGGCGGATCATCCGAGATTGGATCCGTTGTCTTTATTTCGGCCTTTCCTTTCCAACTTCCACCCGAGGAGTTTTTGACGGGAGTCGACAAATGTGACGGACGCTGACGAACGTCTTCTAAAGTTGATCTGGGGGAGCGCTGTGATCAGAACCTGTTGAGCTTGGGATCTTACCTTTGTCTTTCTAGTTTGTACATCATGCGGGGTGGGTGTTCTCTTTTTTATGTGAAACACTTTTGAAATGGTTAAACAAAGATAATAACTAGTTAATGAACGGGGATGGGGAAGTTGTTATGTTTATCTTTTCTTATCCTTTTGACATGTTTTGAATTGAATAGGCTTATGCCTACTGGAAATCATGGTCTTTGGGGGCCTTTTCTTGCAAAATTAAATGTTTCCCTTTCTTTATAGACTGTATTTGTGAATAGAACTTTGTGGAATGTGGAAATTGGTTAATCACGTAAAGTTAGATGTTTCAAAATATGGAACCCTTGTGTGGTCACCCCGGTTAAAAAAAATGGAATAATGAACATGTGGGTGTTGGATTGGATACGTAGCATGCGATGGGGATGCTTTGTGGGTTGTTGTGGTTTTGGTGAGCAGCGGGGATACGATTGACTTGGTTGTGGGTTGGTGTGAATGTTATGTTGGTGATGGGAAGCAGGGCTGTCATAAGTGGTATTAAAGGGATAATGATGTATGGTGCGGTTGTGGTTATGGCGGTTTGTAGCGGGGCTGAAGGGATGGGTTTGAATGTGAATGGGCTATGGGTTGTGAATAATAAATAATAGTTGAAGAGTTAATGAATGGTGGGTCATGGTAATGGAATGAGATTAATAATCAATGAGCTGGTTGGTTGATAAGAAGGAATTGGTTGTGATGCTTGTGTTTTCCTAACTTGATTTGTGGATGGCAGGAATATGTTTTACGAATGATATATGTGGTTGGTTGTGGAACGTTTCCCAGTAGTTAAGGAACTAAATAAACTAATTCGGTTGAAACATGAAAATTTAAATGGGGTTTCGGGATTGTTTTTTGTATACATGCTTCGTGGTAGCAGTGCCGAGGCACGTGCTTAGTTTTACTGTTTAGAAGCCATAGGTTGGGATGTGTGTTTGGTATACATATATATATCTGTATCTTTTGTGTTTTATCGCACCCTACCCATGTTGAGCACTTAGTGTCGAACACTCCCATTTCATGGGAGATGGTGTTTTCCCTTAGTTACTATCTCTTTCCTGCTCCTTCTCCCATAAGATGTGATGGCTTGAGGAAACCATACACCTAAGACTCTTCGGGTAGGTTTCAATTGGGGTGGTTTTAGACCAAGACTCTTCGGGCATGATCTACTTCTTCCCAACAATCTTCGGGATGAGGCCCAAGTGTGTGCGGGTGGGATACATGGTTGTGACGCCTAGGTGTGTGCGGGCAGGATACGTGGTTGTGAGGCCCAGGTGTGTGCGGGCGGGATACGTGGTTGTGAGGCCCATGTGTGTGTGGATGGGATACGTGTTTGTGAGGACCAGGTGTGTGCGGGAGGGATATGTGGTTGTCAGGCCTAAGTCTGTGCGGGCGAGATACATGGTTGTGGGGCCCAGGTGTGTGCGGGCAGGGAGAGTGTGGCAGCATCAGGACGTTCGCCGTTAGGAAGAGAAGCTAACTAAAGGGAAATGGTGTGGGGTACACAATACTCTTGTTTCTTATATACTACTATCTGTTGTGATTGTGTTTTTGGTGAGTGTGGCTGGTGAGGTTGGGTGGATTGAATTCCTTGTTAGGTTTCTTCTGTTGTTCTCACGTGACATTAGGATGTCTCCTCACTTGTGCACGAGAGCTTTAGGTTTCCCTACTGAGAATACTTTTATGCTCACCCTATGTTTACTTTCAGGTTTCCAGGAGGACTACCAGGGTCGTGCGGGACCCTACTTGTCGGACAGTTGGAGTTGTTGCAGTTTTTGTACTCTTGTTTTCTTTTGGTATTGTACTTTGAGCTTTCTTGTACTTGCACCTTGTTATAAAAATGTTTAAACATGCATGTGGGCTTGGTTTGGGTTTATTTCTATACACTTGTTCTTTTCCTTTTGGTGGTTGACTTGTCCTATTTCCCGATCCTAAATAACAAAATGGGTAATGCCTCCCATAATTGTAAAAACTCATACCCTTGGTGCTAGTCGCCACCCCGGGGCATACTGGAGGAGGGACTCGGGGGTCATTATCTCCCTTTCACCATTTCCAGCTCAGGAGGGGCATCTTTGGTGGGAGGGGGTCGTGAAAGTATTTACTGGGGTTGTTGTTATCATCCATGTCCATGTTTTATAAAAGTGTTTTTATGTATTTTTAAAGTCCTTTTTACCCATTTTTTAATATTACGACATGTTATGAAAGGAATATTTCTTTCTTTTACCATACGAGGAACTTTTTGACATTTTCGAAAAAAGTACAAGGAGAATGTTTTTTAACTTATACAACATGAACAGATTTTTACGTTTTCATAACACCTTATTTTCATGAAGCATGATCTACAAGATTTCATGACTATTTTCAAAAAAATCCTCTTCTTTTAAAATTTCATGGAATTTTGTGAAAAGAAATTGATTTTGAATAAGAAAGGATATTTTCCTCAAGAGTTTATTTCTAGTGTTTTATGAAAACCATTTACCATATAAGATGGCATTATTTCATATGTGTATGTTTCTAGTATAATGTATCTATGATATAAATGGATTCACTTCTCCTATGATGAAATGATATCCATTTGTTTTATATGGATTATGTTATGATGGGATGATGTTTATGAAACCCATTTTATTCTTTGGGTTATGATGAATGATTTATTATTATGTTATGGAACACGTTAGAATGATTTCATTATGAGATGGGTGGGAACTATATCTCCCTCCAATGCATTGGTTAATAATTTATATCTCATGATATAGACATGACTGGAATGGTAAGTTAATATGGTTCTATGATACAGGATTGGAACGAGGAGTGAACTCGATTCAGAAAGGGACTTTGTCCACTAAGATGGTCTTGGCAGCAGTGCCTTGGAAACTATAGAAATCATATCATGTGCATAATAGTTTTAGAAAATTATATGTTTTATTCCCATGCTATTTTATCACGATTGATATTCCTTTATGATCTATGCCTTACGTACTGCCATGTTTTTTGGTGTTTCTCAAGATGTTGATGTTTAAATATTATATTCATGTTTTGAAGTTCAAATGTATATGGTTTGTTTTATTTTCTCTATAATTACCCTTACTGAGAATTTTAGATCACCCTTTATATGTTTTCTTTTACCCAGGATATAAATAAAGGTTTTAGGTAAGAAAAAATGGAATATATTTATAGGAGATGTTGAAGATTTTTCACCAAGATTAGAATATTATATTCCGAGTTTCCAAAGACACTAAACTATTACAGTCCTTTGGTGTCTGTTTTTGTTATGTATTAGATATTCCAAAAAAGTAATGTAATGTCTATGTACATCATGATTGGGTCTATATAGTTGGTATCATAGGCAAAGGAGATAGGAATGTATCTGATCCTTGGGAATTCTCACATGTGAGCGTTGGACGAAGCATGGATATCCACCAAAGGGCTTCATGAGGAAAAGGCGGTCGCTGGGGATGGTGGTGTGTCCCACCCAGGGGGTGTAGCCACCCATGGAGTGCCCTGATAGGTATCAATTGTAGTCCATTGGAAGTAATTCCAGATGCTACAGTTGGTATTAGTGGAATGGTTTAGTAAACCATTGTAAACTATGATGCGAAAACGTTTGTGAGATCCCTAGAGATATTTCTAAGTTATGTATATGAAAGTACCTAAGGATAATTATAAGTATAGTTTATTGTCCTAGAATTATGGTGAAAATCTAAGAATTAACCCTCATATGTTATATATTGAAGGTACTCCCCCTTTATTATGTTGTTTTCCCAAGCATGATTTTTTCCTCTCACACAGTTCTTTTTGGGTTTTAGATGATGGATGGAACCTGAAATAACCGTGTTGTCATTGTAATAGAAAATGCAATGATTTTCCTCTTGAACAAACCAATGGTATGGGAGATGGAGTGAAAAATATTATTTCTATACTTATACAAGCTATGAATCATTTTGGAATTCCAAATGAGAAGAGAAGGGAACAATATTCTATTGAGTTCTTCATGAGGAAACATCCACCTTCTTTCAGTGGGTCTTCCGATCCACTTGTTGCTGAACAATGGATCCGTACCATTAAAAAGTTATTTTCCATACTTCGCTGTTAGGAACATGAAAAATTCATTCTAGCTATTTACCTTTTACAAGGTGAAGCAGATTAATGGTGGATTCTTATTAAGAATATGAGGCCCCTAGAAGAAATTGAATCAATGGAATGGGATGAGTTCAAAACCTTATTTCTCAAAAAAATACTTACCTCATATTCTTTGAACAAAGATGGAAAAGTATTTAATTGAGCATAAGAAAATGGATGATGAATCTGTTGGTATATACGAAGAGAATTTTACAAGGCTTGCAAGTTATTCATCTGTCTTTATCATCCAACCTGAAAGTAAAGTTGATCGATTCTTCAGTGGCTTAAAACCAAGACTTTTAAGGCATTATATATAAGAGACATTAGTAGATATGAAGAAATTGTGAGTTATTCTATCAAGGTAGAAATGGATGATGGTGTTACTTATCCATCTCATGGTTTGGATATGAAATGAAAGATGGAGTTCAAGGAGAAATCATATAATGATGTGGAAAAGAAGATGAATGTTTCATTATGCTCAAAGTGTGGAATGAAACATGGTGGAGATTGTCTTAAAGGGACTAGAAAATGTTTTAAGTGTGGAAAAGAAGGTCATAGAGTAACTGAGTGTTGAAGTAATGGAAAAAGGATTTCTATTGATGTGAATAATGAAAACACTGTAGAGAATGCCCCACCAACACTTCAATACTTCAAGTGCAAGGAAATGCGGCATTATGCTAATCAATGCCCTAATCAAAGGGTTAATGATGATCAAAGTGGGAAACCTATTAAATAAAAGGATAAAGGGAAGTCACATGGGATCATTATTTGTGATGTTGAGTATGAAAATAATGTTTGGTAATTATTAAGTGTTTATGTAATTGGATTTCAAAATAGTATCATAGAATCTCATTTATGGTATCGTGGAATTTTTGAATATCTATGTATTGGTTTTCAAAAATTATATGGTACCGGTAACCATGAAAAGTGATTAAAATATATTTTGAAAGAGGATGATATGCGCATAATGAAAGGATTAAGAAAAAAATTAAATGAGCTCATTAATGATATAAGGACAAAATTATATCATGGTTTGAGTATATAGAAATTTTGGGATTTTGGTATGTGGAAAGTGTTAAATTTTGACCGTATTCAAGTTTTCACTAAGGTTCAATGGGTATTAATTTTTTAAAAGAATACATGATAAAGGTAATAACATGTTTGTAATTTGACCAACAAGATATATCGTATGATATATGGGGGATAAATGATGGTATTCACATGTTCGGTAGATGAAATTTCGTGTAATTGTTTTCATTATACTATGAACTTCGACAGAAGTATTTTGGATAAGCCTAAAGATTGGAATATATTATGTTGGAAAAAAGTTAGTATTGTTTTAGTCTATAACTTTTTTCGATATTAGTGATGAAATGTTATAATAATATAGTTTTAGAAAAAGGTCATCCTGTAGGATAGGCGAAAACCCGTTGTGTCGGACAAGGTTGTGGGAATCGAACCCACAACTGAAGTACGACATGCCTTTATCACCTACCACTAGCCTAGAAATGTCCTTGGTTAGTAGAAACTATTTTTATTATATTAAGCGGTATGATATATGAAGTATAAGTCCATTTTAAGAACCATATACGATTAATCTCACTATATATTGACTTATGTATATATTATAACTTTTTCTATCGTTTTGTTTGAGATAGACGGAATGAACAATAATTCTATCGCATGATCTTCTAACACTTCACAGAAGACAAATTCAACTTAATTTCATTAAGAGATGTCGTGGAAATTGTTCAAGGCACAAGAATAAGAAATATTTTACCAAAATCAAGTAAGTATTTCATTTAATTCGACAATTCTTCAACTTTATGGAAATGATCTTGAAAATAATTTTTTTTTCCTAGTGTCCTTATATCCGACAAATCAGATGGTACCTTAAATAATCACAAATTTATGGCTTTGTGATTGTTGGATTTTTCATAGTCGTTTCCTCTACCACTCTCCATCAGAACATGATGGTTAGATTTTTCTTCCATATCCATATTTCCAACTATGTTCTCCTATGTGGAAACCCAGTGATGAGTTAATCTGGGTAACCATTAAATTTCTTACTTTACTTTTTAAAATTATGTTTTATTATTCATTTTATGATGTGAGTTTTTATGAATGAATCTTTCAAGTAGTAAACAATTTATAACCCCGACGAATTTCGAGGGAGAAATTCATTTTAAGGGGTTAGAATGTAACACCCCGAGATTTTATGAGATATATTATTTTTAATATCTTTGATTTCTTCTATTATACACTACTCCAAGATTAGCTTGTACTATACGCAACACCATATTAGATTGCAGTACACGCAACACTATTTTTGGCTCCTATTACACATAATTTCAAGTTTGTTTTTTGTAAATTATTCTACGCAACATTAAGTATAGATTTTGTTAAATGTATAAATGAAATACGTTTTGATTATGTTATACGTAACACCAAATAGAGCTTTCACTACACACAGACCTTACTTGGCTCGCATTACAGGCAATCAAGAACTTCCTTGATAGCGTGTGTAGTACGGAGTACCGAGTTTCACTAAAGGCGATATTATTATAATATTGTTGTGAACTAGCTATTATGAATAGTAATATCCAATTTTTGAAATTTTATAAGTTTTATCTTTCAAAAGGGACTTCATTTTTGGATTCGGAATATCGAAATTAGCCTAGAGTGATGTTTTGGTATTTTTCTGAAAACATTCAATTTTTGATGAGTAGTGAAAACACTAGGTTACTATTTAAAAACGGACTTTTTATTTAAATAATTATTTTTTTATTTAAATTTATTTTAGATCAAAATTGATACATAATACCTATATATGTTCAATGTCATTAATTGGAGTAATTTTATAATAATTTTAGATATATAAAAATTTTATTGATCTTTTCACCGTCTTTTACCCACCTCCTACGAGAATTTGAAAATTTACATAAAACATAATTTTAACGCTTTTGTGAGTGGAATTTCAAAAATCTGAGATACATGGTTAATATCAAGGAGTAAAATTTGGTTCAATAAGATAAAAATAATTTTTTTTGTGAATAGTAACTTTTTTACTTCTATTTACCATGGTTAAAAGTAAATTGGGTAATTAATGGTAAAATTGATATACTTATTGCACTAACAGATGCCCTATTTCTATAGGATAAGTGTAATTCAACCAAAAAAAACTTTAGAAATAAAATATTACACTTTGGGTCCACTTGAATTAGATTAGGACACTTATTATTATTTTATTTTAAAAAGAGTTAAAATAGTTAAACTCATAGTTTGATAACTAAAACATTATTAATATAGGTTTATACATAAGATAAATTCGAATATAAATATTCATTAGAAATATAAAAATATTTCCTACATAATGGTATTCTATTTATAATTTTTAGACATTAAATAATTTAATTTATATATGACACAATGATGATGCAGTAATTACCTTATTAATGAAATATTGACATAATTGATGTTATAAATAACCAAATAAATGTAATTTGAGACTATTTGTGAATTAAAATAATTTTATAGGTTAATATAAAACTTTATTATAGATTTAATTTATTTTTTCTGGAACTAATCATGCTGTTATGATTTCCAAGAAAATCAATTACCAAATAGTTTCAAAATTGACATAAAATAGTTTTTAAAACAAATATTATATTAATAATTTTTATTCTATTTGTAAAAATCTAATTACATCCAAATGACTTAAATAAGGATATATATATTAAAAATGAACCACTTGGGGTTCTTTTGGCTAGTTATAGTATGTTTATTAACGACATAGTGTAAGAAAACAAGAAACACGGTAAAATATAAATTATTTAACTTAGAGTTAAATCAAAATGAAAAGGTTAAAATAGTAGCATAAACTTGTCTAAAACCTATTGGTTGAAATAATTTCGACCCATACCCCCTTTATATTTGAAATAAATCAATTTTGAGCTATTATAAACCGAATATGGATTTATTATAAAATAATATTTTAAGTTTTTCCTAATGTGCCCCTATCCTCCCTTATAAAAGGGAACCTCCTCCCTCTTCTCTTTACACAATATTGAGAATTAAAGCTCGGCCAAACCATGGCCATTTCAATTCTCAACTTCAATATAAGCATTATAGAGGTTCTGATATCCTCAAATGATCAAATCTAGTGCCCTAATTGGAAGCATAAAAGGTGAGCGTCGAAGAAGAGGTAATCTCTTCTACCGATTCTTTCAAGTTTCTTTCTTCTTAAACTTCTTATTCTTCAGTTTTTTTATTATAAAGTAATACTATCAGTATCACTAATATAATGATATGTTATTATAAATATGAAACAACCTCATTTCAACTTCTTTCCATCATATGAAAAATGAAATCACCGCGCGTGCATACGTACGGAATACCGTCTCCACGCCGTGGTGTAATCTCTTCTTCCACCACCACCTTACTTGGATGGGTATAATGGTGTAAAGAATAACTATATATATTTATTATAACATAATACAAATTATGAGATATTATATCATCCACTCCAATTCAATTCAATAATTATGGGAATGATATCATCGCTCGTGCATACGTACGGATTACCGTCTCCACGACTCGAAGTGATTCATTCTCCATGTTAAGCACACAAGAATGAATATAAAGTATACATAATGATTAATAATTAAATATATTACATGATAAAGCTACTGGATTTATGTGTATATAAATATATATTTCATCTACTTACTTCCATTAAAGTCAATAAGGAAAAGAAAACAGCATGCATGCGTACGTACGGCCTACCGTCTCCATGAACGGTGTATTTCATTTCATTTATCTACCTATTATATATATATATACTGAATATATATGATATATAAATCATTATTTACATTCATTAATTAATTAAATAATGATGTAATTAATAATAATATCATGAACAACAAGTCCAAACACGTATGATAAATAAAACGATTTTTTACACAAAACACTGCTTTAACATGGAATTTACAAAAGAACGGCTAATATAAAGTCATATGTGAAACATATATGATATCATAACAATTAACATGATTCTGTAATAAGTTAGTGACATTATTTAAATCATTATACATGATATTTGGATCCGTACAAAGCATATCGTACCTAAAGTAAGGGATAATTATTCCAATCTCGTTCTTATTCAAGATTGTATATTCGTAAGTATTTACTGGGGTTATTGTTATCATCCATGTCCACGTTTTCTAAAAGTGTTTTTATGTATGTTTAATGTCTTTTTTACCCATTTTTTACTTTTACCACATGTTATGAAAGGATTATTTCTTTTTTTTTATCATATGAGGAAACTTTTTGACATTTCCGACTAAAGTACGAGGTGAATGTTTTTTATCTTATACGGCATGAATGGATTTTTACAGTTTCATAACACCATATTTTCATGAATCTTACTCTAAAATATTTCATTACTATTTTCAACAAAATACTCTTCTTTTAAAATTTACAGTTATTTTGTAATAAAATGATTTTGAATAAAAAGGGATATTTTCATCATGAATTTATTTCAAGTGTTTTATCAAAACCATTTTCCATCTAAGAGGACATTATTTCATATGTGTTTGGTTCATGTATAATGTCTCTATGATTTACCTGGTTTTACATCTCTTAGGATGAAATAATATCCATTTTTTATATAGATTATGTTATGATGGGTTGATGTTTATTAAATCCATTTTATTCTTTGGGTTACGATGAATAATTTATGTTTATGTTATGGAACACGTAAGAATGATTTCATTATGAGATGGGTGGGACCTATATCTCCCTCCAATGAATTGGGTAAATATTTATATCTCACGAGATAGACATGGCTGGAATGATATGTTAATCTGGTTCAGTGATATAGGACTGGAACGAGGAGTGGACTCGATTCAGATAGGGACTTTGTCCACTAAGATGGTCTTGGAAGAAATGCCTTGCCTACTATGAAAATCACATCATGTGCTTAATGTTTTTCCTCAATTAAATGTTTTATTCCCATGATATTTTATCATGATTTATGTTCCTTTCTAATCAATTACATACGTACTATGATGTTTTATGTCATTGCCCATGATTTTGATGTTTAAATATTATGTTCAAGTTTTGAAGTTCAAATTTATATGGTTTGTTTTATTTCCTCCATGTGTACCCTTACTGAGAATTTTAGCTCACCCTTTATATGTTTTCTTTTCCCCAGGATATAAATAATGGTTATAGGTAAGAAAAAAAGGAACATATTTATGGGGTATGTTTAAGATATTTTACCAAGAATAGAAGATTATATTCTAAGTATCCAAAGACACTAAACTATTACGGTCCTTTGGTGTCTATTTTTGTAATGTATTAGATATTCGGAAAAAGTAATGTAATATCTATGTACGTCAGGAATGGGTCTCTACAATCATTATATATTATAATTATTCAATAATTTATACATGGTTATTGATAAACGTATTTACTTTTTTAGGTCTACCATCTCCCAATAAAAGGTGAGAGATTGATATGATTAATAGTTATTCATGTAAGAATTTTGAAAATGCTATGTTTTATTAAATATTTTTGATATAACACATAAAGGATTTCCCATCACTAATATATTATGAAATAATAAATAGAACATAGTATCACGGTACTAACATTACTTAATTCCCAATATAAAAAATATTTAATCAAGGTTGCATTTTTTATTATTATGTGATGCTCTAGGATATATTATTCAATGAAAATCCATGGTCTATAAAATATGGATCAATTATTTTTAATGTTATAATATTATGTTAGAAATAAAAAGGAATTTTTTATAAGTAGGTATGATGCACTTCTCTTATATCAGCATCCACCATTGGTGAGATTTACATAATAATCCCAAAAGACCACATATTCTTCATTTACATGATCTAACCCTTTGAAAATTCATCCAAAACATCATTTTCTCCCCTATAAACAAGTGACTTTGTAATGTTGAGATTCTTGACCTGGATGAGACATCAAATACAATGTGGAAAATTTTCAATGGGACATTTTTGGTTGTTTACATAACAGAATAGAAACAATTTTTGGAATATAATTCAACCATATTAGGTTACAAATATGATTGGAAGCGTTAAAGAAATCATAAATAATTGAAAAAAATTCAGATTCATATGCAGCGGCCAACCTAATGAAATGATGAAATAAACCTTTGAATAATCCATGGTTACATAAGAACAAACATCTAAAACCTGAGATCCCCAACATACCATATGCATATCCATCAAAATTTTTCATTAAAAAAATTTAGAAATATGAGGGATACATCAATTTCTCTTCACTAAGAAAGGATTCTTCTTTCTTCCTTAGATATATAGTAGTTGACAATTTTAATGATCTATGAATGTGATTTCAATTTTACCCAGATTAACACATATAGAGTTAACAATTTTCTATGTAAGAAAATGGAAACAACATTTCATGATGTCCCAATGGAATTTGAAACATAAAAAGTAGAAATGACCACCAAATTATATATTTTTTCACTTATACCATTAGTAATTATGGGACACATACATTAATCCATTTTCCAATGCATACATAAATCCATATTAGAATGGATTCCAATATAGTTACATAATTTATAGGCAGAGGTAGAAATCAAGGAAAGGTGCTTCGTGGATTCCTCATCCCCCATAAAAATGTGACATTCTGAAACAATAAAATAACAATATTTCCCAAACATAGTATTAATACGAAGTCAATTCATCCATATTACTAATGGAATCATGTACTTTAAAATTTGTTAAAGGGTGATTGGAACTTCAAAAGCCGTGTTGGTACCTGAGTGGAGTCTTAACACTTTGGTTTCATTATCATTAAATATTCCATTTCAATTTTACCTCTAGTTCAGTGTGTCATTAAACATTAATCTATTGTTTTGAATTTCTAGTCTAGCTTCTGGTGTCACAATTTTATTAAGACTATCATCGTGAATAAAAAATGAGCAATAGTGCTGTTAATCATGTTGGAAGGAAATATAATTGTTTTGGGATGATTTTACATCCTGTGGTAGTCCCATCAATTAAAGTTATAATGTCAACAGAACATCTACATGGAGTTATGAAAAATCCACTTGAAAGAATGTTTATGTGAGGCCCAGAAAAATTAGCTATTGTTATAGGGGTTTCCATTCAACATATTCATTTTGAAGATATGTGATAATAAATATATAGATGTGTAATTAGAAGTTATGATATTCCATGTAAACTAATTAATAATACCGTCAGTGAAACTAATGATATTATTGATTCCAAAACCACCCAACCCAACATGATTAATACACTCCTTATATGAAATAGTAACCATACTTGTTTCATGTTCTGAATATGCAAAAATGGTGCTCCTCAAAATTAATTGATGAATATTTATAATTACTCTTGAACATCTGTATAGAGATATGGAATACACACATTTTTATGCAATAAAATAATTAATGTGGCACACCCTCCCTTATTGACACTTAAATTTACCATTATATGAAGCCTACTGATTTGATGATACAAATGAACATGAACTGAAGATATTTCCTCCTCACCATTCTCAAAAAAAGGAATGGCTAAGATAAATGAATATGATTGAGACTATTTTTACTCCAAGAGTCTGCATGATCCTATTTTGATTACCAATAGTAATTCCATCTAAATAGAAAATAAATGATTTGGTCAATCTTATAACCTCACTGAATACTTTTTTATGGTGAGAAAATAATTTTTTGGTTATGGTGATGGTGTTTTTTGAGTATTGAACTAATATAATAATGGAATTAGCATATAAGAATTGTGATTGGATATTATTTTAAAATATAGCTATGTTCTACTTATAGAGTCCCATCATGGTGAGTTCAGTATAACCTCTACTCATAGAGTCTTCAATAAAGGAAAATTGGATCCCTACGGGGGGTCACATTGTCTCACACATATAGTGCATTAAAAATAACAACTCTGGGATCCATTAATTAAAATATATAGTCTTGAAGATCTAAAAATACTACTAATTAGAATGATGATGAAAATTAGTGAAACCATACCTTTCAAGGAAAAATATATAAATCTCCACTTTATAGTATCAAAGCCCATAATGATTCCATTTTGAATGAATAGTTCTATTTAATAAACATCCTTAACAAAAGGTTTTATTGTCACGACCCATACCAGAGGGACCTATACCATGACTACGTTAGGCCCACCACTAATAGGTTAGGGGATGGTAACTAAAACCGAGTAGGCATATACCACAAATGGGAGGAGTTTTCCTAACTACCTATACACACAAACACAACTCCAAACCTAATATGATGTATGGTAAAAACACTATGTAACCATGAATTAACACCAATATGATTCCAAAAAAAATACTATGAATGTAGAAAAATGAAAGTAAATAGGGAATGATTATAAGACCACTGAATGTAAGAGTCAATAAAAGTGAATGAACATGTTGCAGAACCTCCTCTGTAGAAAACCTTATATAAAGGGAAAAGTAGAGGGTCGTTGTCTGAAGTTGTATAAGCACACCTTGAATATCAATTCTTTCAAAGAACCACCTGGTCCTTTTCCACTGAGGACTTAATCAAAGCATGAATCTTCTACACAAGACATGACACATTTGGGAAAATCCTGTGTAGGGTTGAGTAACATAATACTTAGTAGGACACCAAATATCCACAAAAGAAATATACTAAGAAGGAAATTAAATTGGAATATCACAACAGAATACTACTAAAGGACACCATGAAATAAAAACATGAAAAAACCCCAATATGGAACACCACGAAGTAACACCATGAATGAACACCACAATGGAACTCCACTAAGGAATTCCCCAAAGAATCACCAAAATGAAACACCAAAAAACAACAACACAAAGGGACACCACTAAGGAACACCAAGAAGGAACACAACTATGGAAGACCATGATGGTACCCCACTAAGGAAGAAAAATATAAAACACCACTAA
The DNA here is from genome assembly GCA_963277665.1 of Viscum album. NCBI lineage: Eukaryota > Viridiplantae > Streptophyta > Magnoliopsida > Santalales > Viscaceae > Viscum > Viscum album. Next base: position 955,231,489 of record OY728122.1, on the reverse strand, counting down.
GGAACACAAAAAAGGAACACCACTATAGAAGACCACGAATGAATACCACTAAGGAAAGCCATGATGGAACACCACTAAGGAACACCACAATCAAAATCCACTATTGAACAATATGAAGGAACAAAACTAATGAACACCATGAAGGAAAAAACTAAAGGATCCCCATGAAGGGACACCACATAAGAACACCATGAAGTTAACCACATTGAAATACATGAATCATACAACACAGAAATACACAATGTATACCACACAAGAATATAATCAGTATTCCACATATAAGTACACATTGTATACCCAACACAAATAGCACAATCATCTCAGAAATGAATTACTACAGAACAATGTACTATTTTCAGATGTGGTCCACATATCTCCTTGATTCCAAGAAATAATGACTTTCAATGACACAAGGAGCGTCGATGGAGCACAAATAATCAGTGTCGCACATATCTTCGATGGTGCACATAGTGTCGATGGAACACAAAGCATTATAGTGCATAGTGTGTCAATAATACATAGAGAATTAGTGGTGAATGACGATTCGAGGGCACATAGAGCATTTATGTCACATGGAGTGTCAATGGGATATAGAGCCTTGATGGCTGTTGAAGCATTGATGGCACCCAGAGAATTTGTTGGAACACTTATTCAAGGAGAACCTACAACACAATCTATTTGGTTATAAACCAACACACACAAAATCTTAATTAGTGTATTTCATAAGTATTGTCTCATTCCAAGGGTCCCAAAACTATAAAAAATTTGTTAAATAGACACAAAACCTAAAGGATATGTTTGTTGAATGTACAAAAAGTCTAGCCCGAGTCCTGACTAGTTCGGACTTGATCTGAGGGACCAGACCTGACTCGGCTTGACCGAACCTATCATATTTCATATGGTCCCACCCGAAACCCCCCATCCCATTGGGATTATCCCACTGGGACTACTGGACCCAGCCTTCTGGGCTGTAGGACCATCGAAGTGGCCCTATCACTATATTCTGGTATGCCACGTGTATGCAAATTTACTCCACATGACACAGCCTTCCCTGGCCATTCCCCTGTTTTCCACATAGTCTACCATAATAACATGACTCCCCCATGTCACCTGGTCCCCTACGTCACACCCCACTGACCAATGGACCCCATGTTGTTTCTTCCTCTCCTAAACAAGGCTCTGACAAGGTTAACCTAACACATCCCACTTGGGGTCAGACCGACACCCCACGCCACTCAAGCTTCCTCCACCGGCCACTTCATTCAGTGCCTTGCATCACCTATGCGGCCGACACACTGCACTGGATCGCCATTCTAAAATCATAGTGGTGGATCCTTCTATGGACCACTAGGGCTCTCTTGAGGTCCAACAAATCATGTGGTCATTGATTTGGTTCTGTCAGGTTCCACACAACACACTTTCGGCCTCTGTAGTTGATTTTCCATCGATCTGGGGGTCCGAACATACATAGAACCACCCATACACTTCAAGCCGTGATGACATGGTTCCAATACAGAATCCATGGAGATTTTGGAAGAGGTAAAAGAACCAAGAATGTATAATGATTGAATTTTGGCCATTTTCATGTGAGTTCCAATTATTTCTTGTGAGAATGGTTTAAAGATGAATAAATAACATGAAATCACCCATATTATTTCCCCCTTTTTAAAAACCCATCAATTTGACCATTCTGCAAGAAATAATGAACTAAGGATCCTGTTGTTTGTGGTTGGTCCACATTCATCATTAAATATAAGAACTCAATCATGAAATCATAAAGAGATCAAAATAAAACTTTGAGGATAGATCATTCATTGGCTAGGTATAGTTTCATTGTCGTCATTGACGATATTCACAATCTCTATTAGGGTTATGATGCATGATCTGATCTAAGATCCATTATTGATCAATCAAGAGGATTATTTCTACAAGATCTCTCTATAGATTATTTGGAATTTCTATGTTTATGTGTATTACCATGGGATTTCTGTATAAGGAATATTTAAAAGGAAATATAAATTGTGTAAGCATAATAATTTATCTAGAAATTATTTAATGATAATTATATCCTTTTCAGTTTTTTCTATAGAATACCTACACCAACTAATGTAAAGTCGCACCAAGGGGAAACGAAATATTATGAACTCAATGGTGGTCTCTAATTTTCCATCCGAGTATCCATTCATGATTCATTAGGATAAGAATTAAATATTTTTATTTAATTATTTTATTTACAGTTATGTCAAAAAACTATCTTTCAGAGGCAACCCACAACGCCTGATGTTAGAGCTCGCTGAAGGTAAATTTGTTTCTCATAAAAACATTATTCCCTACGATTTCTAATCTATGAAGACGTTTATGAGTTATTCCACCATTTTAGGAAAACATCCTACAAGAACTATTAAAAAAATCTCATTTTTCAATGAACTTATCTAGGAAGACCAGACCTCAAAATCACATGCTGTCTTATTGAATAGTCTCAAATTTTTCAAAAATAATTTATAAAAATAAATTCATGAACATCTGAGTAATTAAATTTTCCCCACCCTAGTTATTTACATCACAAAATTCCAAACCAAGGGCTTCCCAAATAGATGAAGATACTGAGGATAATCCTAAGCCTCCCACTCTCATGTGCTCACAAGGAGATTCATGTGCTAACACCAAACATGAAACAGAGGAATCAATCACCAATGAAAGATCCTATCTTATAGATACATGATCTCCATGTCCAAGAAGTAAAATATAAATCATTATCTAACACTATTGTCAATGTAATTCCATGGAGTCAAACTATCTCTTGCACGTAGAGGCTTCCCAAACTCATTAGTGAAATTTTTCATTGACTAGTTAGAGGGTGGGATGTCCTTTTGAGTTGGTCAACTATCACCCAAATTGTTTCGTGTCACCTAGATGTATGTGGTAATCCAATTACAATGTATTTCTATATTTGATCCACCTAACATCCTTGTACCCTATGAATGAAAATGATCTACCCTTCCAAAACTTGTCTTGACACAATTAGTTGATAAACCAAGAAAATGATTCAAATAAGCACACAAGTTTCATAAAAAATTCTAATCCCAACATCAACAAATATTTCATCCCTGGTGTCCTCCACAACACCCACATTCATATCCTGATTCATCTATCCCCTCATAAAATCCACTACTTCTACAAAAAATGTGCCTCCCTTTTCCACACATCATAACACCCCCAGACATTGCCACCATTGGCTCGTGTCACATCACTAGATGGAGGAAACAAGTATAAAAACTAGGTTCTCATCCCTAAATCAATGAATTCAGATGTTACAAAAAATGAGACCTCATGAATCACAATGGAATTTACTTCTGATGGGAAAAATTAAATGACATACATAGAACCTCATACCCCAATAAAACTGGTTCAATGTTTGACCCTCTAAAAATAATGATGATATCCCCATCTTTTGAATATCCATTAGGGGTGTCCCATTTGTAATTCATTAAACGTAAAGACTCACAATTGGTATTTCATAAGTATACCTCTCTTAGTCGATGTAAATGTGGAGTGGTGACCAGCATCGACTGGAGGAAAGAAATTCCATCTACATCCACAATGTATATTTTCAATGAGGCCAAATTCTTTCAATCCCCTTTCAACAACTGTGAAATACATAATTATCTGAGATACGTCTCTAAAACATTCCTCTTCCAATGAATATAAACCATTTCAAAATCTTATTTTTAATGAAATAGTAGACAATTCCTCTGTCTCCATAATCACATGATCCACTAAAAATATACATGTACTACAAAAAATTGAGGACTCATGATATAAATTCCCATCAGGTTGGGGTAGCCAATTGTTAAGTAATGGGATTCAACCTCCTATGTGTGGTACTATCCTATGCTTCATGGGATTAATTTTCACTAATAATGAAAACCCCCTTCCTTGACTCGGTACACACCACACACTTCTCCTAAAAAAATTAATTTTAGAATGAATAGTGGTAACCAATCCATAATTGGAATTATTTCATAAGGCCACGATACTGACACCAAGATATCCCAACAAAAACTCCCACCTCTATGAGTTGGTTCACACTATCACAACTAGTGTATTATCCTTGGGTCTCCTCTAGTAGGAATCTCCAAGCATGAGTGTCTTATAAAGGGTTCATCTAGAATCTCTGAGTCTTTAATGAGATTAGTTGAATATAAATAATTACTAGTACATATGTATATTAATACTATATCTAATGTATAACAGGCACAGATCATACCTCGAATCATTCATGGATCCCCTAGTTCAAATGCGTCGACTGCATGCATCTACCCCATCCCCTATCCTCTAGCTCCATAATCCTAGTGTGGACCACCCATTGGTAGTGGTGGTAACATTGTGAAATGTATACCACATCCTAATTACCTTCCAGACCCTTTAATCTTAGTGTGGAATGCCCGATGGTGGTGGTTTAACATGATGGAATCAATTCTCCCATTCTCTTAAAACATATAATTTTCCAGCAAACTATTCCAGGAACATCGGGCCTCATAATCTCACACCGTCTCAGTGCATGGTCTCGAAATTTCCTAAATAATTTATAAATTTAAATTTAGAAATATTCAATTAATTAAATATTTCATTTCGATTCAGTGAAATTTTAATTTTATATTCTCCTACTAGTTACAAATCCAAAATGGTTCTGGCAGATTTACACCTTTATAATGAATCCCAATTTGTAAATCATTATTTTTCTATTATCTTTTTGTACAATGTTCCCAATAGAAATTGGTGTGAAGTTTTCTATTTCAACCACATTACCCTTATGTGGAATCAATGCAATTAAATTTGTGTTAATCCCATAATACACATGATCATGAGAAAATAATTATATTACAAAATTTATCATTTTATCTTTCATTATGTGCCAATAAAACATCAACAAATTTATTGGTGATTCCATCTATACTATCCCCACTTTCTATATTGAGATAGATGAGGGATCCCTATATTTTCTAAATTGAAGGCGCCATTATGAGATCATTATTTTGATTCTCCACTATAAAAGGGGATAGGTTTTCATTAATCATATGAAATTTATACATTCCATCATCATCGTTGATATTAGTGAAATAATCACCCACTTCATTTGATATTTAACAATAACATGTGTGAAGAAATCCATTTATGTTGATTGAAATTAGTATTTCCAAATCCTTTTTTTCCTTAGGTAGATTTAGAAATAATTTGACCGTCCTATTACCCTACATCGTCCACATAACATGTAATATATTTTTATCCAACCATTTATCAAAATGAAGTAGATTATCTATCGTTGAATGATCATGTATTCCCTCTCTTGAGGGACTGTTTTTATATAGGTATATGAGTTGAATGCTTTCCAGTTCTCCAAAAATTTATTAATAAGATGTCAATTTTATGAAAATGAGCTCTTGATCTAGTCTCATAGGATCCATTTGACATTTTTATCTTCTTATAATGTTAATGTTGTGGGATTGCATGTGGAACTAAACTCAAAGACTCTATAATCACATCCATTCTACCAAGAGTCATAATCCAACCTTGGTTAAAACTAATGGGAAATGGGGATATCCTACCAATGTTAGTGGATATATTATTCAAGATTGTATTATGATCTAAGTGATGCATGGGGACTGTGTTACTAGAAATATCTGTGGTAATGTCTCTGACCTGGATACCACTTATCTTGCTCCCCTAGCCCAGTTGGAAAGATTTCCTCAAGCATGTATCTCCATATTCCATAGGCTACCATCTAGAAGAGAGGGTTTAAGGGTAATATGGTTGGGAGACTATTCCCTTATATAAGAGTAGCACATTAGACACAACAAATAGAAATGTGTTGCAGATTCTTAATAAAACAATCATAAAAATTAAATACATAACAAATAAGAAAAAAATATAAGGAAAATGTAACATAAAAACAGGAATATATATATATATATATATATCAAAAAATCCATCAATTTCATTTTCTATTATAAAGATACATGTAATGGTAATAATACATAAATGTAAAAATAGATACAAGCATGCTACAACATAGTAAATAATCACAAAATAAGAAAGAAACCCCATGAATATCTCAACCCAAAGACCGATCCTCTACTCATAATCATTAATTACGTTGATCATGTAAAAACCCTCTTTAATGTCCATTACACTAAGAAATAACTGCAATAATATTATCTTCTAGGGTGCCAATGGTTTCTAGAGTAGGGTGTGAGATGAAAATCACAATAGGCCACCAAAAACAAAGTCTACGTGTAATCAGAGTCAGTGCTCGTAAATAAATAGTGTGCATGTATAAATAGGAAGGTAAGGAAAAGATGAAAAAATAAGTAACCTCCTACTTCGGATCCTATGTGACACCTGGAATGTCTACCAACATTATCTCATGGATGTTATATCTGATCAGGCCCTATATATATAAATTATATATATATAGAATGTATAAATATTGTATGGAGTGGACCAAGAGGTAACACTCATGCATACAACTCTATTCAATGAGATAATAAACTATACTCAAGGGGTATTATCCCTATATCTTAATAGATTGGGGTTCATCACACATGACACTCAATATGAATTGTCTTCATGCCATGGAAAAACTCAATATTGAACATGGTGCTTAAAATTCAATCTCTTATATCAAATCACTGGTGTGGGACACCATTATAAACACTGATGTGTGGGTAGCATTTATTTTCATTCCTCGATGAGTCCCTTACCCTCATTCACATCCTCTAAAATGGCATATAATAGGTATAACTAGAAATGGGATTTACCTCCCATCCACAATAAAATCTATATATTCCATTATATAAGCATGATAAAATTGAATAATATAATCCTAAGGAATTTCATCATATATAATTTCATTGGGTCCTTCAATTAATCAAGGAATGATCAAGTATATAACATGAAACATGGGGGAGAACCACTCATGAGTTCATTTAACCATATTTAGTTCAATTAAAGTCCTTAAATTTTAAAAGATAAATTTCATTGGCTATATTAGTGAGCATGGTATTACTATAATAAGGGATCATTTCATTTAAAAACCATGTGATATATTTAATTAAAATCATTCCATTTGGTTTGATCCATCCTCTATAAGGTCATATAGGTCAATTTTCCTAAACATGAAAAACTATAATTATATTGTTAAAGTTCCATGGTTGGGATCATGTTCATTACATTTAAGGGATGAAAGAATCTTGAAATTTCCATTAAAACAATCCCATATTCCATATAAAAATAAACTATTTATAAATACAAGTAATACAAATTCAATGGTTGAAGGGTCAAATAGGATGTCATGGGGAACAACTCAAATGCCCCCATTTGAAATTCAATTATAGTAAGTCCCAAAACCCAAGGGGTGACTTGGGATCAATGTAACACACTATTGACTAGGGATATTTAAATTAAAACACATGTTGTAAGCTGAATTAGGTTCCATGAAATTTGGACCATTTCCCAAAATGAATCCTTTCAAGGTGGAACACAAATGGGTTTCCGTATAGGTTATAAGTGATTTCTAAACCCATACACAATGGATGATTAACATATTTCAAGGTACTAGTTTCTTCTTGTAATGTAAGATCGAACATACAAGTGTTTCATTAAAATGGGTGGAGTATAAAATAATGTAATAAATATGGAAATACAAAACCACAAATTGACAACTACATGACTACCTACCTTAGGGTCATGTAGGAATACTCAATTAATATCACTTCAATATTTGAATCATTTGGGAAGAGATCTGAGTTTCAGGCTGACATCCTATATATAGGGTGAATGATCATGAATCTAAATAGAACCAATGATATCATATGAAATATTGATAGTATCATATATACTTAGAGATATTTTTCCAAGGGTTCCAACAACTCCAACAGTTTGATTATCAGGCACCCGACTAAGGATCTATCATGAATCCGAGCTTCATGGTTTTGGGAGATCAAACGATTTGATCCCTATAGTTTTGGTTTTTGAATATTGTATTAAAGGAAAAAAAGAATCCTAAAACATGTTTGGGTGAAGGGGAAATTTTACCGCAAAAATCGGTGCCACACTATTTAGGCTCATATTTATAAAACCATGAAAAAATAGTGTGTTAAGGTTCTCTCCCAAAACTACAGAAGGCCGCATGTCCATGTTCCTAGTCTCACAATGATGAAAATAAACTATTTGGGCTTTTAGGTGCCACTATCTATATCCCCATGTGTAAGGACCTAGACTTAATCATTATATAGTCTTTAATTAAATGAATAATTCTCATTGAGTATTTTTTCTGGTTTATAGTTTTCGAAAATTAGGCCATAACTATTACATCTCAGAATATTTCAATGTAAAAAATTCTACTGATTTACCATTTTTTTCATAAAATAAAAACTCTTGAAAAAAAGATTCATGTCTAGTTCCATGTTTTAGACAGCATTACATTCCCTTGATACCACCCCTGACCATATTCATCTTTATGTCCAGTGAAAAAAAAATCATAAAAACATGGGATGAGTATAACAAGATCAGTAAGGGTTATAAGATAAAGAGATATAAAATTAGTCCATAATTTCATACCAAGAATAATCTCATTCCACATGAAATAATTATATTTATGAATAACAAAAAGAAATCCTAAATCATAAAGGGTAACTTGTGGCATCCATAACATACTTATGTTTTAGCTTTCACCGCTATGTAGGGAGTAACATTTGGAATTCCAATCACATTATATTCCCTAAATATCTTTGTAGAAACTTTCATGTATACCTATTTCATGTTACACAATGAATTGGAGAGCTATCTCAGGCTTAGCAGCCCTATGTTTATCATGGAACCACCCATATAGGTAAACAATGTCAAAGAACCATAACACATTCATAACACAAAGAAGTGACATAAATGAAAGATAAAATTTCCGTATTTCAATAAAAATATATCATTTTAATATAATGGAATAAAAAATTCTTTACCAAAAAAAATTTCAATACCTTAATATGAAAAATAGTATATAGTATTTATATTTCTTTTAAAAACATTTTTTTTGTTAAGGAAGCCAATGAAAAAATAATACTCGCGGCAGCGGGAATGGTCATTCTCACCACTTACGTTAAAATGAAACAATAATTTTTTTTCTTTTAGAAAAACGCCTAGTTGAAAATGATTCCATTTGAATGAAATAAAAATGAAAATGTTTTTATACACCACATAAAATAAAGTCTTGTATAAAACAAAATATGCCTCAATGAATGGAGATTGAGACGAAGTCCCTTACCTTGTGTCTGACTTGACTCAATCATTAGATAATCTCCTAAATAATAAATTAAAGATAATTTATAATTTCTTAAGAACCTTTTCATGTTTATTATTAATTTTATATAAATTATTTCCTTTCAATAATAGTTAGTTAAATATTTGAGTTCATATCAGACATTTTGTAGATGTTAGGAACGTGAATTAAAAATGAACATGTTATAATTATAAATTTTCCTTGTGGTCAAAATTCAATTATCATCATAATTATATTCAATATTTAGATATCATATATATCATATATATATCTAGTATATATATGTGTTAATAATAGTACATAACATTTGGAGATAAGAAATGAAATGCACCGTTCATGGAGACGGTAAGCTGTACGTACGCATGAAACCTACTTTCATTTCTATTTCATAATTAATAGAAAAAACAAAATGTTAAATAGGTATATTATAATTCAAATACAATATCATATATAATTTCATTAACTCCATCCTTTATACGTTCCTTGTATGCCATGAACGATTCTTATCACATTGAGGGGGCGGTTTTCCTCACTTCCTGAGATGAAATTATTGTATTTACACACTATGGAAACCATAATTTTATTCAATAAATGAAAAATAATGAAGCATAGATAAAATACCAATATAATATATATCACATATAAATACATTTACATATTAATTTCCACCATAAGAGGTGGTGGGAGAAGATTGAACAATCATCATTTTGTGAGGTAGTAGTTCACCGTCCATAGAAATAGTATGTTCATTACCCATAAGATAGTGGTGTGTGTGAGTGTAGTTCAAATAAATATCATAAAAACAACATAGAATATTTAGGATTCTGGTTTGGTTATAAAATAATTTAATAAAAAGAGTTTAGGGGGTTGTAGATGTAAAATAAAACAAACAGAATTAAGAGGAGATATTGCCTTTAAATCGGGTATTAACCTTTGGTTTGATCCAAAATATTAAATTGATTTTCCTTCATCCTAGGGAAAGGCTTATAAGAGGAGGATAGGGATTTGTGCAGATTAATTTTTCAAAGGTTGGATGATCCAAGGGGATTGATATGTGTGAAGAATGCTATAGAAGTGAGGGATTTTTATAAGGGGAGGATGGGCTCTTTAGGAATGTTTAAAATTATTATTTTATTATATAATAATTATCGGTTTGTAAAGGACCTAAAATTATTAAAGTCGATGGTAATATGACTCATGTTTGAAATAAAATCAACCAATTATAATTGGAAATTTCTTTGATATTTTTTTAATCTTTATAATCCTATTTAATTAAATCATTCATTAATGAGGTAAACACTGCATCATTATTGTGTCATATATAATTTTTTTATGTGATGTATAAAAATAATAAATAAAACTGTGATGTTTTTTGAAATATTTTTATATTTAAAATTACTATTTCTAGTCCAAAATATAACTTACATGACCCCATGTAAAAATTTTGTTACCAAATGATATATGTTTATGTCATTTTTGCCTTTATATTAAATTAAGTAATATAAAGTCTCATTAACACTCCCAAGTGGCTCCATGAGATCCCAAAATCCTCTCCAAGATGCTCATGGTCAGAAATGTATCAACCAATAGTATTAGGTCACATGTTAGGTTAATTTATTATTATTATTATTAAATTTTAACCCTTATTTACCAGATTTACCTTTTAATAATGGTAATTAAAATTTTTTACTGAAGTAAATATTCATAATGTATAAAAATAAGAGCGACCTATTTAAACAATTTTTACATAAAAATTCCAAAAATGGAATGATTTTTTCCAAATTAAAAAAAATGGTATAAATTTATTTAAAATTAATTCCTGTTGTCAAAACAAAAAGCATGTTTTTAAGAAATTATAACTATCAAAAGATTGACATGTTTTATGTCACTTTTAAATGTAAAATTACATCCAATGACTTACATTAGATAAAATGGTAAATATATAATCTATTTATAGTTTAAAACCAATTAAAAAGATAATATACCCATAAATATAAATTAGATTAAAATGTTGTTTTGAATTAAAATACTGTATTTTTCACTATTCATTAAGAAATGAATTTTATCAGAAAAATATAAAAAAAATACCCAAAGTAAATATTGATGTACCGATTCTAAATAAGAATTTTATTTTCTTAAAAATATCATATAAATGTGAAAAATTATATAATTTATGAGGGTATTCTATCAAAAGGTAGTAATCGACCTTTTAATGAATTTTAGAGTATTTATACTTAAAATCAGATTATTTATTATTACAAGACACTAATATTTATTGGATTAATGTAAAAACATTTAACAAACATTTATCTTCATATTTTAGTTAGTTATGTCCATTCTTACCAATACAAAGACTAGGCATTAACTAAAATTTATAATAATATTATATTATTATTTTTTACTATGACCCGACATTGTATGCAATGTAAGATTTCAATGAAACTCGTTGTTGTGTATCGGGTACGCCATTGAAAATAGAATCCCCTATAAAGTAAAATTAACATTTAATTCAAAAATATTAATAAATATGAAACTTTTTTATTCTTTATTCAACTAAGATGTTATATCTTTCCCCCCTTTTGGGAATTGAATCATCACAATTCAATTCCCATTTCAAATAAATGGGTGTATTTATCCCTCATTGAATTTTCAGATTCCTAAATTTCCTCTTCAGACATATGGTTTTACCACAAAACCTTTACCTGATTTATTATCTTATTCCTCAACACTTGCTCAATTTGGTCAAGAATATGGACTGGTTGTTCCTCAAAAGAGATATTCTTTTCCAACTGAAATACCTCGGGGCTCAAAAAAAGTGATGGATATGTGATATACATTCTCAATATTGAAACAAGAAAAACATTGTGTTCCAGAGATAAACATGGAGGTAAATACTCTCCGTAAAAAACTGATCTAACATTATATAGGATTTCATAAGGTCTAATAAACCTTGGACTCAACTTTACCTTCATTCCAAAACGAACCACTCATTCCTATAGAGAATCTTTGAGAAAGTCATGATCACCTACCTCAAAAGGATTATGCTTCTTCTGGTTATCCGCATAAATTTTCTGCCTAATATGAGTTTTTCTCATGTGATTATTAATCAACTGAACTTCTTTTGTCATCTATTCTACCAATTCTATTCCCATAAACTTCATTTCACCTAATTCATCCCAAAAAGATAGATTTTGACATTGCTTCCCAAATAATGACTAATATGGAGCCATATATATACTATAATGAAAATTGTTATTATATGAAAATTCATCCAATGAACGATGTTGGTCCCAACTTTCCAGTTGATCCATTGAGAATGCAGGTAACCTACCCTCCATGGTCTGAATTTTTAATTCTGACTGCCCATCTAATTGATGATGAAAAGATGTAATGAAATTCAATTCAGTACCCAACGACCTCTGAAGGTATTTCCAAAAGATAGATGTAAACACGGGTTCACGATCAGATACAATGGATAGGGGAACACCTGGTAACCTAACTATCCCTTTAACAAACAAATATGAATTTTGATCTAGAGAAAATTTTTATTGAATAGGAAGGAAATGAAATGATTTAGATAATCGGCCAACAACAACCTAGATTTCATTATTACCTCGAGATGTCTTTGGTAATCCAACAACAAAGTCTAGGAATATATTTTACCATTTCAACTCAGGACCTGGTAAATACAGAAGCATCCATTTCAATAACTTCCACACTACATTAACATGTTGACAAGTCAAACACATCACATTAAATACAACAAAATATCTTTTCATTCCATCCCATCAGTAATAATCCCGACGATCCATGTACATCTTAGTACTACTAGGATGAACTGAAAACAGAGAACTATGAGCATCACATAACAACTAATTCATTAACTGTGAATCAAAAGGAAAAGATAATATCTTTACAAACCTCAAAACACAATCATTATCTGTGTTAAAATCATGAAACATACCCTTCTAAACCAACTCTACCATTTCATAAAACTCACTCCCTTCCTTCTATGATTTATTAATTTTGTTTTATAAAGATGATTTTACTGACACCTGAAACAAAACAGAGGAATTTCCTGCACCAAAAACTTCCAAGCCAAATTTCATCAAATCAAAAACCAAAGGATCTCCTTCCAAATGTACAATGAGTAATGAAGTATTACATTTTCAACTAAAAGCATCATCCAGATTATTTTATTTTCCCGAATGGTAATGAATTGTGAAATCATTAGCATTGATTAATTCCATCCATCTACTCTTTCTCATGTTTAATTCTTTATGAGTGAATATTTAATTCAAACATTTGTGGTTATTATATATTTCAAATTTTAATGCATTAAAATTGTGCCTCCAAATTTTTAAAGGAAAAAACACAAGGTTATTCCAAATCATGTTTATGGTAATTTAACTCTTGAGGTTTCAACTGATGTGAAGAATATGAAATTACCAGATCATTCTTCATTTTGACGCAACCATATCCTTTCAATGAATCATCACTATATATAACAAACTCACCATTTCAGAATGTACCATAACTGGAGCAGTCTCCTATCTTCTTTTCAATTCTCGATAACAATCATCACATTTTTTTTCTTGATAAACTCAACACCATTTCTGTTTAACTTAGTCATTGTGCTAGATAACCATTAAATTTTTTCAACAAACCACTGATAATAACCCAATAATCAAATAAAATGATGAATATCAGTTATAGTTCTGGGTCTTATCCATTATTCAACATCTTCTGTTTTGTAAGGATCCAAAATTATGCCATTTTTTTAAACATTGTATCCATGGAATTTATTTTGTAACCAAAACACACAGTTTCTGAATTTCCCACACAGTTTTTTTCTTTTAAGGACTGTAATACAACCCTTAAATGACTTTCATGCCCCTCTTTAATTTTAGAATAAATGAAAACATCATCAATGAACACAACCACAAACTTATCCATGAACTCATGAAAAATTCTATTCATAAGATCCATTAATACAGTAGATGCATTGGTTAACCAACAAGGAATAACTACAAAATCATAATAGCCATATCTAGTTTGAAATGTAGTCTTTGGTATGTCTTCTTCTATTACTTTCAACTGATGGTATCCCAAACTCAAATCAATCAGCAAAAAATACTGAGCTCGCTAGTGCTGATAAATAAATCATCGATATGAGGCAAATGATACTTTTTATTAACATTGATTTTATTCAATGTTATATAATCAATGCAATATCTCATTAAACAATTTTTTTGTTTAATAAACAAGACAGTAGCGCCACATGGTGATGTGCTAGGGAGAATGAATCCTTTATCTAATAACTCATGTAATTGCTTATTTAACACTAAAATTTCAATTTGAGGAATTTGATAAGGGGGTTTTGAAATTGTCTTAGCTTCAGAAACACAGTCAACAGTAAATTCAACATCTGGATCAGGTATTATACCAGAAAACTCATTAAGAAAATAATCAAGATACTCAATTACCAGTGGGAAATCATTAATATTAATAGGTCTTTTTTTACAACAATATGTGCAGGGTAACATTCATTTCTATCTGTTACTAGTTTCTCAACTTCCTGATATGTTATCAAAATTATGGGTTCAATCTTATACAAAAACTAAAAATCTTTATGAAATGAAAAATCTTTTCTCTATATCGAATTTTATCATTATAAATGGAAAACCAATCCATTCCCAAATAACATCAAAAATAATAGAGGCAAAACGATAATGATTGCAAGTATATTCTTTCCACAAAAAGGATGTAAAGGTTATTATGTTTTCTTATTGTCTCAAAATTTCCTCTATGTGTTTTTACAATAAGTTCATAATTCATAAATAGATATGGAATTCCCAATTTACTAAAAAACTTCTATGAAATGAATGAATGTTTAGACCATGAATCAATGAACACATTGTCATAATCTGAAAAAACAAATATAGTTCCTAATACTACATCATTTGATGCCCAACATCTGCTGATGTAGTTGAAAAGGATTTCACCACCCCTTTTTTGTAGAATTTTTGATTTCCCTCAGTTGAGTTCTTCATTGGACACTCATTTGTGTAATGACCCATTTCATTGCACTTAAAACATTATACTGACTGTAAATTAGATTTTGTCTTACAATTACCTAGAACTTTTTCAATTCAATTGTGAGACTTATGTCCCATTTTACTATATCGGTAGAACTTACCAGAATTAAAAATACATTCCCCGGATTGTTTTTATACTAAAATTTTCACAATCAGTATACTTACGTTTCATACAATCAGACTTTTTCAAAGGGTTCTTCCATTTCATCTGCCAAGTCAACCTTTTATCTCTTTTTTATCAAAGAACACCAGAACCCCAAGAAAATCCTATTTCCACCTTCTCCACACATCGAACCAATTTTTTATATATTTTTAACTCACAAGAAGATAAAGACCATCGATACATTGTCTTTATCCATGGGTAAAAATGATTGATTTTACTATCAAGGTCTCATATGAATTTTAGAGAATACCTTTCCAGTCGAGTGTATTTTACTTCATAAGAAGCCATTGTGTCATCCTCCTACCTAAATTATAAGAAATTTTTTTTCCATAGTAAGAAAAAATACATTTGAAAAATATATCTCTAGAAACATACATTTGAATTCATCCCAATCAAAAAAAGAAATCTCCTCACAATCCGTGATATTTTTCACCATCAACCAACATTGATCAGATTCACCTTCAAAATGGTAAACATGGAGACTAACCTTTTGTTGTTTTGAACACCCCATGACATCAAATATCTTCTCTAGTGCTTTAATCCACCCTTCATCTAGAACATGGCCATATGATCCTCTGAATGATGCGGATGCTGCCTCATGAAATTCTCCACTATTGACATGTTCCTCTGTGGTTGATCTGGATGATCTCATGCATGGATACCACCACTATTTATATCCAGAGTCAACTATTCCATAACTGCAAAAAATTATTCACTTACAACTCTTACCATCTCAAGTTTCTGATTTGGAAGGTTTTTTCCTCATAATATCATCCCATCAATGCTTCCATGTTTTCTATAGGGAAAACCTTCATTAACACATAATTATCTTAGGCAAAGAAACATGAAAATTTTTAAATGATATATAATTTCAATAATAACATAAACAAAAAAAATTATGGATATTAATTTAACAATATCCTAACTCAGAAAGTTTTCTAAACCTCCCTCTGATACCATATATAAAGACCCAAACATAAACAGTACATAATCATGAATTAAATGAATAATTCACATGGAGAATATTTTCAGGTTTAGAGTTTTATAGAATTAGTCCATAACAATTACATCACAAAAAATTACAAAGTAGACACTTCTACTCAGTTTCAATTTTTTCCATAAAATAAAAACCCTTGAAAAATAGATTCATGTATAGTTCCATGTTTTAGACATCATGATTTTTCCTTGATCACATAATTGACCATATTCATCTTTATGTCATGTGAAAAAAATTTCAAAAATACACGGGATGAGCATAAAAAGATCTGTACGGGTTATAAGATAAAGAAATATAACATTTGTCCATTAATACATACCAATCCTAAGATCATACCTCATGAAATCATATGATTTATGAATAAAACATAGAAATCATAAATCATAAATCGTAACTTGTGGAATCTATAACATACATAGGTTGTAGATATCACATCTATGTAGGGAGTTACATTTGGAATACATATCACAGTATATTCCATAAATCTCTTAGGAGAAACATTCATGTTTACCTCTGTCACATTAGCCAATGAATTGTAGATCTATCTCTGGCTCACCCACCCTAGTTTATCATAGAACCACCAATATAGGTTAATAATGTCCATGAACCATAACACATTCATAACTCATAAAATAAACATCAAGGAAAGATTAAATTTCCAAATTTCAATCAATATATATCATTTAAATATAATGAAATAACAAATATTTTTTAAAAACCATTTTCAATTCCAAAATACATAAAATATTATATGGTAATTAATTTCCTTTTAAAACATAGAATCTTGTTAAGGAAGCCAAAGATCCGTTAATACTTGCGGCGGTGGAAAATGTTGTTTTCACCGCTTACGTTATAAATAAATATTATTTTTTTGTAGTTTAGTAAGATGCCTTATAGAAAAATATTCTCATTGAATGAAATGAATGTTCAATGGTGTTGATTCACTATATAAATTATTTTCATGTATAAAACAAAATAATCTGTAATGAAAGGAGATTGAGATGAAGTCCCTTACCTCGTGTCTGAGTTGACTCAGTCGTTCTCTAGTCTCCTGAATAATAAAATAAAGTTAATTAGTACTTTCTAAGGAACCTTCTTCTATTTTATTATTCTTTTTATATTAATTATTACCTTGTTATTATAATTAGTAATTTATTTGAGTTCATATAAGACATTTTGTCGATGATCAGAACATGATTTAAAAATGAACTTGTTATAATTTTAAATTGTCATTGTGGTCCAAATTCTATTATCTCTAGAATTATATTCAATATTTAGATATCATATAAATAATATAAATCCAGTATATATGTGTATTTATAATATTACATAACATTTGGAGATAAGAAATGAAATGCACAGTTCACGAAGACTGTAAGCTGTACGAACACATGACCGCTACATTCATTTATATTTCATATTTATTGGAAAACATAACGATACATAGGTATATTATAATTCCAGTATAATATCATATATAATTTAATTAACTCCATCCATTATTCATTCCACATATGGGATGAATGAGTCATATCACATTGAGGGGGTGGTAATCTGGACTTCCACAAATGAAATATTTGTATTTACCCACTATGGAAAACATAACGGTATTCTATAATTGAAAAATACAGAAGAATAGAAAAAATAAAAATATAATATATATCACATATAAATGTAGTTCCATCTTAATGCCCACCATAAGTGGTGGTAGGGGAAGTTTGATCAATCATCGTTTTGTGAGGTAGTAGTTCTCTGTCCACATAAACAATATGTTCATTACCCATTAGATATAGGTGTGTGTAAGTGTACTTTGAATACATATCATAACAACAACCTATTATATTGAGGATAATTTTTTTGATATAAAGTAAAATAATAAAAAGTGTTTAGGGGGTTAGAGTAGTAAAATAAAACAAAAGAACTTAAGAGAAGACATTACCTTTAAATTGGGTATCCCCCTTTGGTTTGAACCAAATTGATTAATTGAATTATCTTCTTCCTAGGGAAAGGCTATTTGGACGAGGTTATGGATATAGGGAGATTAACTGAGTAGTGTTTGGACATTCCAAGGGGCTTGATAAGTGTGAGGGATGGCTTAGAAATGAGGGATTTTTATATGGGGGAGGATGGTCTCTTTAGGAATGTTTAATAATATTATTTTATTATATAATGATTTTCACTTTCTGAAGGGCCAAAAAATTTTAAAGTAGAATGTATGATTAATCATGTAGGAAATAAAATCATCCAATAAAATTTGGATAGGTTTTGGATACTTTTTTAGTCTTTATTATTTTTTTATGTAAATCCTTCAATAATGTGGTAAACAAAGCATTATTATTGTGTCATACATAAAATTATTTATTTAATGTCTAAAAATTATAAAAAAATTTCATTATGTAGTATATAACATTATCTTTAGAATTAATATTTATATTCTAAGTGAACTCTTATATATCCCCATGTAAAAATTTATTTACTAAAATAAATATGTTTATGACATATTTTTCATTACATTAAATTAATTAATATGATGTGTCATTATCACTCCCATGTTGCTCCATGGTGTCCCAAAATCAAAAATAAGGTTTCCTATGATCAGAAATGTAACATCCAATATGATTTGGACATATTTTAGTGTAATTTAATATTATTATAATAATATTTTTAACCTTAATTACCATATTTACCCATTAACCATGGTAAATAAAATTTTTACTATAGTAAATATTCCTAATATCTGAAAATTAATGTTTCCTATTTACACAATTTTGAAATATTTATTCCAAATATAGAATTAATTTTTCTAAATTCAAAACAAATATGGGGAAAAAATTAATTTAAAATTAATTCTCACTGTCAAAACAAAATGCGTGTTTTTATGAAATAATAACTATCAAAAGAGGGACAATTATTTGAGTCTAATTTCCAATTGAAATTAACTAAAATGATCAAAATTGCATTAAATGATAAAAATATAATCTATTTATACTTTAAAACAAATTAAAAATATAATATAACCATATAAATAATTTATACTAAAAGGAAGTTCTAAATTAAAATACAATATTTTCACTACTCATTAAGAAATGAATTTTATCAGAAAAATAAAAAATATAAACCCAAGGAAAATTTTGAGGTCTACATTCAAAATAATAATTTTATTTGGTCAAATAGAACATATAAAATTGACCAAAACTAGATTTAATGAGGGTTCACCATCAAAAGGCGGTAAATGAACCTTTTAATTAATATTAGAGTATTTATGCTTAAAATTAGATTCTTTCTTATTTTAAGCTTATAAAATTTATTGGATAAATGTATAAACATTTAACAAACATTTATATTAATATTTTAGGTAGTTATTTCCAATCCCTCCAATACAATTTCTAGATGTTAACTACTAATGAAATTATATTATATTATTATTTTTCTGTAAGACCCAACACTGTGTGCTCTGTATGATTTCAAACAATCTCATTGTTGCAGATTGGGAGTGCCATTGAAAATAGAATACCATATAAATTATATTCAATATTTAATTCACTAATATTAATGAATATGAAAAATCATATATTCTTTATTTACCTGGGATGTTTCAACATGTTCTTGCACACTAAATCAGACCATTTAAACAAACTATACAACATAATGACATAGAACATTTTAATGATCTTTAGGCAACAAATGTGCCCCAGTCACTCCCATGACATATGACACCAGATTAAGACTCATAATTATGTCCATTTATGGTATTGATAATTACAAAAAATGTGATACGTACCATTATTAAAAAGGAGGGTTGTTACATCCTCCCATCCATATATTAACTCATCCCTGAGATGGCCTTCTGAGGTTAAAAAGGAATTTTACATTATCATTTCCAACCATTGAAATAATATATCATCTTCACACTAATATATCTCATAATGTACCTTACCATGTTACCAATGAACATGTATAAGAGGATGGGACCTATATCTAAGTTATTTCACACTTCGATCAATTATATGCACACAATGCACCAAATTGAAACAATCATATCCAGATCAACCACATTGGGCTGAATGATGTGTGATTGGTCTAGATGGTACCATCAATGTTGAAATACATGGAATAAATAATTCATGGATAGGAATCTATGAAGATTCACCAACTGGTAATCCACTGGTTCGATCTATTTCCCATGCATGATGGGTCTAATGAAACTCGGTGATAGATTAACCTACTTCATATTATGTCTATGCCCCAAACTGTTTGGGACATTGAATAAAAACATGTCTCTATCCTCTCACACAGGATGTCTCTATCATTTTATTGTATAAAACTACCATCTAGACCAATCTACTAACATATGATTTTGGATCAATTGGACCATCTCTATAGTCAACTACAAGAGACATGGTCTAAGAATAGTTTCTTCCCCTACCTATAGCTGATATAGAGGTGATAAACAAAACTAACCACATATGAATTCATATGGATCCATCACAATTATAGCCTAGAAGCTGTTTTTATAAGAAGACATGAAGAGGTAAATTTCGTTCTCCCAATAAACCCCATTTTATAAAACACATGCACATACAATATTCGTAAGACCTCAATTGTATGCTACATTTTCCTGTCATTTTTCAGGATATAGGCCATGCTCAGAAGTATTCATGTACCTAAGGACTTCTGTTACACCTACTAGAACTGTAACGTGAGGTGGGAAACTCATTCAGAATTTATAGAACTGAGAACTCCATGGTGAAGTAGAATCACTTTAATTTAATTTATTTGTAGATCCACTATTGAGAATGTTTATCAGACATTTCAGATGTTTTTACACTTTTATCATAAAATCAAAGACTTACCAAACTGCATCATTTCCATGGGGTGATTTTGGTAGTACAATGAAAATTTCCAATGACACATCATCATGTTTCAACTCAAAATGGGAAATACCCAAAGAAGTCAGGACAGACACCGATGTTCTACCTTCACCTACAAATAGGTGTACCATCGAGTTATGAATCTGGATATGTTATGTTACATATTGGAAAAAAAGAATTGGTTTCATAGTTGTGAATACATTTTGCTGAAATTGGGTTGAAAAACCCTTGTTGAGGTATGAAAATCCCTCTTTAAGACCACTCTGATGTCTGTAGGGAACAGTACAGTCCCAAAGATAAAAATATTATCATCCCCATAAACCATCAAACTAGAATATGTATCATCACATTACACACATTCATGTATGGAAATGCATTTATGATCCAATAATTTCCTTGGAATAACTTCATCTAGTAGATAATTTGTTTCGGCTAAGGATGAGAGGATAGTCTTACCATGGTATACGTAAACCACAATTTCTATCACAAATAATAAGTCTATAGTATTATAGTCATCGTTGGATTCTTGAACCACCTGTGTCTTAATATTTTGGATTAGATCATTAGCTACCAAATTTCCATTTCATGGAGCGCTAAAAATAAAAAAACTATCCTATTTTATTTATTCGACCAACCTACGATACTTGAGATTCAGATCTCACTATGTGAATATGTACGTGAGTATTTTTTGGTCTGTACAATCCAGAAAACTCTCTCCCTTAAGATTCTTTCTCAAAAATCACTTGGGCTGAGCTACTACAACATTATTGGGTACTTGCACCAGGTAGATCCACTCATGAGGCCTCAATTAAAAAAACTATAGGCAATAACCTACTAATCTTGACATAGTATAGTTCCAATCCTGAAACCTGATTCGTCATAGTGAACTATATAAGCCCTTCACAGCTCAAGAAGAAAAAATATTATGTCTGAAGTTATCCTCCCCTCCATCTCCTAAAATGATCATTCACATGATTAAAAACATTGGAAATGCAAAACCACATTTTCAAGCCTTCCAGATGAACTACAAAGCATGAGGTATCCAAGATGAAGTGTTTGTTTTAATAAAAAATCCCCATGAAAATATTAATATTAAATATGTTTTTGTGGTTCAACCATGGAAAAACTACTCTCCCTTTCTATGGGTCAGCTCCAACTTCTATTTCTGAGATGATATGAGACATGTAGTAGAATCTACCGATCCAAAAGTTTGATTTACTAAGATTGGAATAAAGATAATCATATCCTAGTGCATAAACCCAAATATAATGATTGGTTGCATGGTCATTTATGGATTGTTATTACAGTAAGATATCATCCGCAATGAAAACCAAAAATAAAACAAGATATGTTTGGAAAACCTGATAAATATGAGCCTTAAAGAATGTAGGTTCATTTTTTTGTCTGAAAAACATAAAAAGGTAACCATATAGACTTTACATGTTCCTAAATATATTGTCAGTTATGTATGACATATTGACATAGATCATATTATATCCAATCTTTGGATAAAATTTATAAAAAAAATTCTCTCCTCAGATATGAAAAAATATTTGTTATATTCCTGTATATGGATAGAGATTCATGTTAGTTTACCGATTCAACTGATGATAGTCAAAAAAAATCCTTAGGGTACCATACACCATCTTGAAAATGGGGATTTTTGGGACACATGCAGAAGAGATAGGGATTACAAAACAGTTCTCCTCCAGATCATCCAAATAATTTATGAGCTCTAGAAGCAACTTAGGTGTCATCCTATAGTTGGGAACAGTCCCAAAACCTTCTCCTAGAATAAGATCAGTAGTAAACTCTACATCTCACATTGAATTGGAATAGATAAGTCACCATGGAAAACATCTATGAAAGAATACTAATACATGTGGAATATTTTTGGTAGTAACCCCATGATATAGATATAAAGACTAGTGGCATGTGTTGTAACACTGCCAAGCCATTACTCCCTGGGTCCTCTCCATGTTTCAAATATATCTTATTATCCATTATGCAATTTCATAGCACCCTCTAGTGATTTAAATTTCACCCACTGATGGTTTTAGTAAATATAGGATTTGTAGGGAGGTAACATGTCCCTCATTATTGTTAACTCAAATCGTAACTTGTCGAGGACAGAAAAAATTCATTTAAAAAGTTTTGTTCCTACCTTAGGGGGGTATTCAATGTATGATAAATTACCTCAAAACATAAACCTATGGATGTATCTATTATCATGAGTCTATGATAGTACTCGATGTTGATGCTGTAACTCTCAGTAAATTTTTCAAATATAAATTATTGTGACACATGTGTATTAAACAATTTAACCACTATTATGCTAGTACCTAGATTGGTACCTCAGAAAGTAGATGGTTTGGTGATCTCCTTTGGCAATGTTGGATTGTCATAAGGAAACTAGACTATACTATATTCTTAAGTCACTATCGGGGTATGAAAATTCAATGCATTCTATTGATGCTGATAATAATAATCCAAATTTTAAATGCCTCAACTTCCACCTAGGCCTAATAAGCTAGTGGTATTCAAGCTACCCAACTATCATGATCCTACTGATCCTACACTGGACTGATGAGTAGGTGGAAATCCAAGTTTAATGGGGACTATAAGAAAATTACTGCAGAAACAAAGGAGATGACCCATCCTTCCAAAATCTATACACTAAAATGGTTCTTGTAGACACTACATTCTAACATGCCAAGACATTTTACGCTGGTGATAGATAAGAGAGATACCTTTGTGAGGAGCCGGACCAGCAAAACCACTATGAGATACCTTAAATCATCACCTTCACTAGATGAAGGTCCACTAGATGACATATGTGTCGAAGATCCATGGATTGGAATTTTAGACTCCCTTAGATTATACAATGTAATTAAGGCATGGATGATGATTTTAGTTTGGGATATAAACCTAAAGAAGATGACATGTGACCATATGATATTACACAACCCACCCTTCAATCTTCATGTAGTCATCAGATCATCAGTATCTAGAGAAGGAGAACACCTATAGATCTCTACGAAACATGGAAATTTGTCCATAGTTGAAATGGTTCATTGATTCCAGTTTATAAATTTTAGTGCTCTTTCATCCCTTAATATATGAGGAATGATGTAGTAGTATTTGATGTTTTGAAAGGTAGCCAAACCATCTAACAATTCTGATCTTCTTTGGTGATGAAATCCCAGAACCTCATGACTGTGTTCTGAATCATATATGAAGCTTGATTAACACTTCACTCTGGTGGAATCTCTTGGATCCCCAAAAAAGATAGTATCACATCAATCCAAGAAACTACAATTAGTGGTCCACCACTTCTCAGGAAGGTGTGGGGATACTTCTACTAAAACCTATGAGTTAACTCTTTTATACTCAGGGAAAGTCACACTCAACCTAGCATGTTCTGAAACAAACGCAAGAAACTCTCTTGAAAATGGTGTGTGTGCCCCTATATGGAATAGGATGATGATCCCTAGGTGGCTCAATAGGATGAATGAATGGAATCTCATCTCCCATTCCCTCAAGGACAGGATTTCTGCCTCCTTCAACGCATGTGTCTTGAGCGTATCCTGGCTGCATAATGCTATAATTCGTATATAAAATTTCAAAAGTGAATCAGTCTATGTTAAATTTTGAATCCAAGAGACTATGAAATTTACTATATCATTCCTATAAGAAAATAAAATTCCTCTCTTCATACTTCAATGTCTTGGTTTAGATTATAGAACAAACCAAAATATTCCATAAGCATTAACAAACAAAAATTACAAACTTCTAAGGCCAGGATCAGGGCAAAATTCTATGTTAGGCATGTTTAAGATGGAACATCTCAAGTAATAGGTCATTTCAAATTAAAAATTTATTTATCATTTAAACATTTAAACCATTTTGAACTAACAAGTTCTATCAATTTTCAACATTATTGTCCATATGTTCCATACAACTTTTGAATAAGAACATGGAATCCACATGGATGTCATTTCCTTTTATAGTGGTTGATCTAGATGGAACACCAATTTGTGATCCAAAAGGTCCCATACAATATATGAAAAAAATGTATAACCCACTATCCTCACAACGTAATACAATCATAAAACTACACAAAATGTCAACACAACTATATATATAAATATATAACAAGTCAAAATGACATTGCAATAGGAAATGCTCATTGAAAGTTAAACGTTACATGGAAAAAGTCAAGACATATAATTATTATTCCAATCATGATGCATTATCTAATACACAACCCTTATATTATTAGGTGATAATAATGAAGTCATAATTTCAAAGAAATTATTATTAATAACCTAACAAGTGATTTACAACAACATACAATGAAATGATATCAACAAAAATAATCATAACAAATAAACAATGATAATTCAAGAAACATGTCCCATAACACATACATGGGTTCATGGAATCCATGAACAACATGTGACCATATCCCAAGTGTTTCCCAATATCAATTAAATTTTATGTAGATTATATATGGAAATAAATCAATTTGATACCACATTATGATGTCCTAGACCCAGATTCCACTTATCCCGTAGCCTTGTCCTAGTTGGCCACAAGACCTCAGGTGAAACTCCCCATACATCCTAGGAAGAAGAATATCTAGGAGGGTGTAAGAATTATAAAGTGGGGGAGGATATTCCCTTAATTAAAATTAGTGGGGATGATAAAAAATATGAATAATATAGGATGTATAATTCAATAGATAGAAAGTGTAAATAGATAACAAGAATGAACCTAAAATAGAATAAAAGTAAATAAAAACTAGAATATATATATATATATCAAAAAATGCATCAAGTATAGTACCTATTACCAAGATGAATGATGTGATAATAATAAATAAATATTTTAACATATATATTCTTGATAAATAGATCTACAAAACAAAATAAGGAAAAAAACTACACCACAGGCATCTCAATCCTAATCCGGGTTCGCACCTCCTAATCTCCAGCGTTATAAATCATATAAGAAACATGTTGAAGGGATGATACCCAAACCATTATGTGAATTATTATTATCTTCTTGGTATCCATTTTATTTTTAAGTAGGATTCAATATAAAAATCTATGTAGTCCACCACCAATAGTTTGTACATGTAATCCGAGTGGGTTCCCATAAATAAATAGTTTTCAAGTATATACAATAAATAAAAAAAGATGAAATATATTTATCCTCCCACTTAGATTCTTATGGGACCCCTAGAAGGTCTACAAGAATCAACTCATGGATGGTATGTCTGATCAGTTCACTATATATATTTTATATAAAGATATATATATATATATATACACACAAATATTTTTTGAAGTAGACCAGGACATAACACACAAACATCCAACTCTAGTATCTGATATAATAATTTCGACTCTAGTGGTATTAATCCCTACATGCTTAGAGAGTGGGGGTGTAACACCCCAAGCTTCCACAGTACATTTCCCTTCGAATAATGCAATAGCGTGTGTTGTACGCAACCTCGAGCTCTAACACACACCACAACCTCTAGAAGGAACGATGCAATATGGGTTATTGTTGATCGTCTTACCAAGTCAGCACATTTTCTTGCTAGAAGAGAAGATCTACCCCTAGAACGTCTAGCAAGACTATATATTAATGAAGTTGTGAGACTTCATGGAGTACCCCTATCGATCGTTTCTGATCGTGATCCCTGTTTTACTTCAAGATTTTGGAAAAGTCTTCAGAAATCCTTGGATACTGAACTTCATTTGAGCACTGCTTACCACCCTCAGACAGACGGACAATCAGAACGGACTATTCAGACCTTAGAAGACATGTTGAGATCTTGCTCACTTGACTTTCAGGGTATGTGGGATCAATATTTACCACTGGTAGAATTTTCCTATAACAATAGCTTCCATTCGAGTATTAAGATGGCACCATATGAAGCGTTATACAGAAAGAGATGTCGTACACCAACCTGTTGGGATGACGTTGGTGAAAGAAAACTTGTAGGCCTAGAACTGGTGGAGGAAACGGTGGAAAAGGTGAAAGTAATCTAAAATCACATCAAAGCAGCTCAAAGTAGGCAGAAGATCTATTCCGATAATCGAAGGAAGTATTTGGAATTTCAAGTCGGTGATCATGTTTTCCTGAAGGTATCTCCATGGAAGGGAGTCATACATTTTGGTAAGAAAGGTAAATTGAGTCCCAGGTACATCGGACCTTTCGAAATTCTAGAACGAATTGGGGCTGTAGCTTACCGATTGGCAATGCCGCCAAGTCTCTCCAAAGTTCACGATGTGTTCCACGTATCTCTGTTGAGGAAATACATGCCTGACCCAACGCATTACTCACCTATGAGGAATTAGAACTGGAACCCGATCTTTCCTATTGTGAAGAGCCCGTCAGGATTCTTGATGTGAGGGAGCAGGTGCTGAGAAACCGGACGACTCGTCTGGTAAAGGTTATGTGGAGAAATCATAAAATGGAAGAGGCAACGTGGGAACCTGAGGAACATATGATGAAGAACCACCCGAGTCTTTTTATGCAGTAATACCCTAGAAATTCCGAGGACGCAATTATTTTAAGGAGGGGAGAATGTAACACCCCAAGCTTCCACGGTACGTTTCCCTTCGAATAATGCAATAGCGTGTGTTGTACACAACCTCGAGCTCTAACACACACCACAACTAATTAAACTAGCCGTTGTGAATAGTAATACCTACTTTTTGAAATTTTAGAAATTTTATTTATCAAAATGGACATCATTTTTGGATTCGGAATATCGAAATTATCCTATGTTGAATTTTTGGTATTTTTCTGAGAACTTCTAATTTTTATGAATAGTGAAAAATACTTAAAAACAACTTTTTAAATCAAAATAATTTATAGTGAAAAAATATACTATTTAGTGGTTTTAAAGTATAATTAGAATATATTTTTACCATTTTATCCAATGGTGGTCATTAGAATTAATTTAACATTGAAATCGGACATAAACAATTGCCAATCTTTTGATATAAATTGTTTCTTAGAAACACGCCATTTTTTGTAACAGCAGGAATTAATTATAAAATTAATTAATGAAACTTATATTTTTTGAATTTTGTAAAATAGACATCATTTTTGAATTCAGAATATCAATTATAGCTTAGGGTGAAATTTTGGCTTTGTTCTGAAAAACTTCAATTTTTGATTAATAGTGAAACCACTAAGTGGTAGTTAAATAACTGATTTTTCATTTAAATGAAATATTACCACTTCTGTGATTTTATTTTCAAAAATCAGACATACATGGTTGTCATTAAGAAGTAAAATGTGGTTCAATGAGATTAAAATAAATTTTTTGTGAATAGTAACTTTTAAGTTCTTAATCGCGATTAGAGGTAATTAGTGTAGTTTAAGGTACAAATAATGTTTTAATAATATGAGATGAGCATGAAACTTTTCCTACTCCTATTGGATGAGTCATGACCGACCAAGACAACCCATGGGTCAACTTGGGGACCCCATGGAGCCACTTTAGTTGGAAAATGACATTAATATATATTTATTTAATGTTAAAATTAAATTGACACAAACATGAGTTGTTTTACTAAAACAGTTTTTAAGTGGGGTTACACAAGTCCAAATTTTGATTATAAATATTCATTAGAAATCTAAAAATATTTCCTACATCATAGTATTTTTTTATAATTTTTAGACATTAAATAAATTAAATTATTTATGACATCATTATGATGCGGCGATGACCTCATTATTTAACGATTTAAATAAAATGAGTAGATAATGCAAAATCCAAGGCCTAAACTTGTCCAAAGCCTATTGGATGAAGAGATTTCGAACCCTTATCACCTTAGACATGAATTATATAAGTGTGGGACCTTTAGAATCCGAAAATCATTGTATAATAATGTAACATTTCAATCTTTCCAAAAGAGCCCCTCCTCTCCTCTTATAAAAGGCCCCCACCTCTACCACCTTATTCACACTTTCAAGCCTTTTGGTTCGGCCAAACTCTACCCAAATACTCTCCCAACTTCTCTCCCTTAATCCTAGAAGCTTTACTTTAGTCATAAAGCCATCCTAAGGAGTCCTTTTGATCAAATCAAAAGGAAGAACCCGAAGAAGAGGTAACATTTTCATCACCCTCTTTCATGTTTCTTTCTTCTTCCACTCCCTCTTTGTTTATTATTTCAATTCTAAAATTATAACTCCAGTATCTTCTATATACTGTGATGTTATTATAAATATGGAACAACCATATTCAGTATTCTACCCATCATTTGAATGACATGTCACCATACGTGCGTACATACGGCTTACCGTCTCCACATCGTGGTGTAATTGTTATTCAATATATTATTATTTAGGTGGGTATAATAATGATATGTAATTCATTTAAATAATAAATATAACATGATAATGATTCTGAATGTATGATATACTATCCAATTATATATTATTTTAATAATGATATTGTCGCTCGTGCGTACGTACGAACTACCGTCTCCACGAACGCGATGCGATTCATTCTTCGTCGTATCCATTCAAGTATAATTATCATTTGATGATTTAAAAATAATGTTTAAGGACATGATATCATTCTGGATATGAATAAGATACAACCTATCCATGAAAAACACGACTTACGTAACAAAACATATAAAAGAAAACGAGTAAGTTAACACCCGAAACAACGATAAATCTAAGATATTGTTAACAAAGCAATGTTAAAAGATCATATATGATATCATATGAATGTATATGATTCTTTTATAATTTAATAACAATTATTTCACCATTATACAGGATGTTAACCTACCCCAACCAAGGAAAAGTACAAGGTAAGGGTTATTTCACAATCTCTTCATTATCCGAGGTTGTTTATACATAATAATCTACTGGGATCTCTTTATCATCCACATCCATGTTTCTTAGTAATGTATTTCAACACATTTTTATTATTTACAAGAATATGGGTTAAAGTCATTTATACCCTTGTTTGACTTTTTATAAGAGGAATCTTTCCGTCGTTTTCAAAACAAGGTCCTTTTTAACCTTTTCGACAGAATTAAGGTAAGAATGTTTTTTTTAACTTATACGGAGGGAGCGGCTATTTTCCGCCATTATAAAATCTTCAAAGTTTCCCTTACAAGCTTATAAGAATATTTTCAAAGAAAATGTTTTATTATATATGGATCTTAAATGATTTCAAAATAAAAAGAGATATTTCTTTAAAAAGAATTTTGATTTCATCTATGTCAACATCCTTTGACGGATTTTACGCTTATTTAAAGTTGATTTGTTATGATACAAAACTTCTATATTATATTGAAGGTTTTGTGATTTGTTTGACTGTGTATGTTCTATTTTTATACCATTCATGGTTTATGGTGAAAGTATTAACATTTCGTATGCTAGTTTTAATACGAATGTTTATGTTATGTTTAAACCTTTTCATATGGGAATGCATTGGACTTAATATGTGACGGGTGGAGCCCGCTATAGCTCCTCGATGCATCGGTAGGTCTCACGAGACAAACTAGTGTCTTGGAACAAGGCCTTGACAAAATATTATTTGTAGTCTTAGCAGGAGGCCTTGGCTATGTGGTTATGATAGTCTGGCATTATGCATTCCATCATTATGAAAGTGGTTATTGATTTTGCATGTGATTATTCGATTAGTAGAATACCCATGTGAATAAGTAAATGGAATTATTTCCTTTTATTTATTCCATACTATGTTGAAAGTTCAAGTTTGAAAGGCTTTTGTTTTAGTTATACATTGCCTTAAATGTTTATTCTTATTTATGAAAGTTTCCGCTATATTGTTATCCTTACTGGGCATTTGAGCTCACCCCTTTTCTATGTTTTATTTTTCCCAGGAAGTGAAGAAGTAATTTATGAATGACCTACAGGGATATTATTTGGGGATATGAGTGTGGTTTATGGAGACAATATGTTGTTGTAGTAGTTTTTCATTTTATGATGTAATGTAAGACTTATGAATATATCTAGTGTTTCCAAGGCTGCTAAACCAATCGGTCTTTCGAGATTTGATCTTTCTTGTGATCATGCCAATGTTATGTAATAATGCACCGACTCTGGGTAACTAGGGTCGGGGCGTTACAGTTGGTATCAGAGGAAGTTTAGTACAAACCTTGGAAGCTAGATTTAGATAAACTCTGATTAGAGCACGTAGACCTAATATGAACTTTGAGGATTAGTATAGAAGAACTTCCTAGAATTTTGGTATTGTAGAGATTTTGTGAGTTTTCGGAGCAATACATCCCTGTCTGGATACGAGCAGGTAGAGGCGGCTCTGGCACAGATGTTCCTAGGGATAAAACCTGAAAACACCGCTGTGAGCTAGACTCGAACGGGAACTGGTGCACGACAATGGGCCTTGCTGCACTCTTGGTTACGACACTCCCGGGGGGTATGCTTAGGATAACTCTCATTTTCTTTACAAATCATTATGAAGGGTTTATGAGTATATACTTCCTCAAAGAAATAATTTTTATGATTATGGATTATATCCATAAATAGTTCAATTTATGTTAAGTGTTTTATAAGTATGGGATTATGTATTTTGATTCATAAACTGATCTAGTTTATGACATTGTTTAGAAATGGCGCTTAGTGGAATAAATGGAAACCGTATCAATGCACGTACTCCATGTAGGGATTGCCCTCCTGCTCAAGATAATTATAGTGGGGCTGGTGATGCAACTGGTGTCGATCATCTAATCACCATACTGGGACAACTTCCTCAGGTTATGAATAATAACCTTACTCGTATGGAGCACCCTGATCCACAGCGTGGAGGATCAATGTTAGATCGATTCATGAGGAAACAACAACCAACGTTCAATGGGAGTACAAATCCCTTAGTAGCCGAGCAATGGATAAATTCCCTAGAGAAAATATTTCAGGCTTTGGGGAGCAGTGAAAGGGAAAAAGTTATCATGGCAGTTTACCGCCTCACTGGAGATGCTGATCAATGGTGGTCATTGACTCAAAACATGAAGGAAGATGATGAAGTATCAAATATGGAATGGAGGGAGTTCAAAGATCGGTTTTTAGAAAAATACTTTCCTCGCGACCATTGAGCAGATATGGAAAGGCAATTTCTGAGCCTGAGACAAAAGGAGGATGAGAATGTCACAAAGTATGAGGCTGACTTTACAAAGTTAGCAAGGTATGCTGGAGATTATATATGTAACCCAGGAAGTAAGATTGATTGTTTCTTTGATGGGTTAAAACCATTTCTTCATCGAGCATTAGTCTCACAATCCTTTTTATCGTACGAAGACATTGTCTCATGTGCTATCAAGACAGAAAAGGAATTCTCTAAGTCTTATGACTTTAAAGCAAAGCAAGAGAAGAAGAGACATGCTGATCAATCTGGGAATGGAAATAAAGGTAACAAGGGAAAGGTCGAATATCCATCTTGTGGTAAATGCGGGAAGAAACATCCTTGTACTTGCTTGAAGGGAATGGGAGTCTGTTACAAGTGTGGTGAAAAAGGCCACCAAGCTCATGATTGCAAGGGGAAGAAGGAAGCTACCAACGTTCGGTGCTACAATTGCAGGGAGATGGGGCATTATGCAAATGAATGTCCTAAGCGTCAGGAGAACTTACCTCAGAAAAGGCCAAGGGATCAAGGCCAGTCTTATGCTATCACTACTGCTGAGGTAGAATCTCCGAAAGACGTGGTGGCAGGTAATTTAATGGTTTCCTCATGTTTAGCAAATGCATTATTTGATTCTGGATCATCGCATTGTTTCATATATTCCCAGTTTGGTAAGAAAATTAGATATTTCCAATTTTATTTAATAAGGGAGTTGTTAGTTAAAACTCCTAAGGGAAGTATCGTTGCAACAATGTTTTGTGAATCAGTCCCCCTTAGAACACATAAATGTTCTTTATCTGCTGATCTCATCGTCATACCTATGATTGAGTTTGATATAATCCTTGGTATGGACTGGCTTTCAGACTATGATGCGAAGATTTATTGTAAGAAGAAAGAGGTTACGATTCTTGATGATAATGATAAGGAACACCTTATCTTTAGAGCAGAATCGTCACCACCTAATTCTTATTTGGATCCACCCTCAATAGCTCAACTAAATTCAATTATTGGGGAGGAAGAGAATGGAATAACTGTCGGTGAGGAAAGAAATGTTCAAATAGAGGATGTACCTATTGTGAAATAATTTGTAGATGTATATCCGGAAGATTTACCTGGACATCCTCCAGAACGAGAAGTTGAGTTTTCCATTGATTTAATTCCTGGATCAATGCCTATATCGAAGACCCCTTATAGGATGGCCACTATAGAATTAGTTGAACTAAAGAAACAACTAGAGGAGTTGAGTAATAAAGGATTTATTCGCCATAGTGTTTCTCCAGGGGGAGCCCCTGTTCTTTTTGTTAAAAAGAAAGATGGATCTATGAGGTTATGTATCGACTACAGGGAGATCAATGCTATAACGATAAAGAACAAGTATCCCCTACCTCGCATTGATGATTTATTTGACCAACTGCATGGAGCACAATACTTTTCAAATATTGACCTTCGATCTGGATACCGTCAGTTATGTGTGAAGAAGGAAGACATTCCGAAGACAGCATTTCGAACCAGGTACGGGCATTACGAGTTTATTGTAATGCCGTTTGGTTTGACTAATGCACCCTCTGTATTCATGGATCTGATGAATATAGTTTTCAAGGAGTATCTCGATAAATTTGTGGTGGTATTTATTGATGATATCTTAGTATACTCCAAAACCTACGAACATCATGAAATTCACTTGCGCATTATCTTGAAGACTCTAAGGAGGCATGAATTATATGGGAAGTTTAACAAGTGTGAATTATGGCTTCATGAGATTTCTTTTCTTGGCCATATTGTCTCTAAAGATGGAATCTATGTTGATCCTTCTAATACCAAGCCAATCCAAGAATGGCCAGCACCTACGAGTATAACTGAGGTACGTAGTTTTATTGGTTTAGCAGGTTATTATCGACGTTTCGTCCAGAATTTTGCCAGATTGGCTAACCCATTGACAAAGCTCACACGTAAAGGGATTAAATTTGTCTGGACAAAAGAGTGTGAGGAATGTTTTGAAGAACTGAAGAGAAGATTTGTCAATTCCCCTGTATTGAATCTACCATCAGGGAATGATAGGTTTGTTATTTATAGTGATGCATCGAAGAAAGTACTTGGTTGTGTCCTTATGCAGAATGATAAGGTTATTTCCTATGCATCACGACAGCTAAAAATTCATGAGCAAAACTATCCTACTCATGATCTTGAGTTAGCAGCTGTGATCTTCGCTTTAAAGATATGGAGACATTACCTCTATGGTGAAAAATGTGAGATTTATACCGATCACAAGAGTTTGAAGTATATTTTCTCACAAAAAGAACTCAACATGAGGAAAAGGCGATGGCTTGAACTACTCAAGGATTATGATTGCATGATACATTACCACCCGGGAAGGCAAACAAGGTGGCAGATGATTTGAGTAGAAAAGACCATGGAGTTTTGAATGTGATGAGAATTGAAAGGGATCCAATTTTCATGGATCTAGTGAAGATAGACATGGGAATAACTAGGGAAGGTGAAACATCAATTCTTTTTCAAATGGTTGCCAAACCATCATTACTAGAAAGGATTAAGAGTTCTCAAACCAATGATGAAGAATTCCAGAAGAAGATTAAAGATGTGAATGATGGAAGATTGAGGGACTTTGTGTATAAGGATGGAATTTTGAAATTCGGGAAGAGACTTTGTGTTCCCGATATACCTGATCTAAAAAGTGAATTGCTGGATGATGCTCATAGTTCCAATTTCTCTATACACCCTGGGAGCACCAAAATGTATAGAGATTTGAAGGAACATTTTTGGTGGGACAACATGAAGAGGGAGATTGCTGATTTTGTGTCAAGATGTATGGTTTGTCAACAAGTGAAAGCTGGAAGGCAACAGCCTGGAGGAGTCATGCAACCTCTTCCCATACCGGAGTGGAAATGGGACAATATTACGATGGTCTTTTTCATGGGGCTACCAAAGACTCCTAGAAGGAACGATGCAATATGGGTTATTGTTGATCGTCTTACCAAGTCAGCACATTTTCTTGCTATAAGAGAAGATCTACGCCTAGAACTTCTAGCAAGACTATATATTAATGAAGTTGTGAGACTTCATGGAGTACCCCTATCGATCGTTTCTGATCATGATCCCCGTTTTACTTCAAGATTTTGGAAAAGTCTTCAAAAATCCTTGGATACTGAACTTCATTTGAGCACTGCTTACCACCCTCAGACAGACGGACAATCAGAACGGACTATTCAGACCTTAGAAGACATGTTGAGATCTTGCTCACTTGACTTTTAGGGTATGTGGGATCAATATTTACCACTGGTAGAATTTTCCTATAACAATAGCTTCCATTCGAGTATTAAGATGGCACCATATGAAGCGTTATACAGAAAGAGATGTCGTACACCAACCTGTTGGGATGACGTTGGTGAAAGAAAACTTGTAGGCCTAGAACTGGTGGAGGAAACGGTGGAAAAGGTGAAAGTAATCTAAAATCACATCAAAGCAGCTCAAAGTAGTCAGAAGAGCTATGCCGATAATCGAAGGAAGTATTTGGAATTTCAAGTCGGTGATCATGTTTTCCTGAAGGTATCTCCATGGAAGGGAGTCATACATTTTGGTAAGAAAGGTAAATTGAGTCCCAGGTACATCGGACCTTTCAAAATTCTAGAACGAATTGGGGCTGTAGCTTACCGATTGGCAATGCCGCCAAGTCTCTCCAAAGTTCACGATGTGTTCCACGTATCTCTGTTGAGGAAATACATGCCTGACCCAACGCATTACTCACCTATGAGGAATTAGAACTGGAACCCGATCTTTCCTATTGTGAAGAGCCCGTCAGGATTCTTGATGTGAGGGAGCAGGTGCTGAGAAACCGGACGACTCGTCTGGTAAAGGTTATGTGGAGAAATCATAAAATGGAAGAGGCAACGTGGGAACCTGAGGAACTTATGATGAAGAACCACCCGAGTCTTTTTATGCAGTAATACCCTAGAAATTTCGAGGATGCAATTATTTGAAGGAGGGTAGAATGTAACACCCCCAAGCTTCCACGGTACGTTTCCCTTCGAATAATGCAATAGTGTGTGTTGTACGCAACCTCGAGCTCTAATACACACCACAACTAATTAAACTAGCCGTTGTGAATAGTAATACCTACTTTTTGAAATTTTATAAATTTTATTTATCAAAATGGACTTCATTTTTGGATTCGGAATATCGAAATTAGCCTATGTTGAATTTTTGGTATTTTTCTGAGAACTTCTAATTTTTATGAATAGTGAAAAATACTTAAAAACAAATTTTTAAATCAAAATAATTTATAGTGAAAAAATATACTATTTAGTGGTTTTAACGTATAATTAGGATATATTTTTACCATTTTATCCAATGGTGGTCATTAGAATTAATTTAACATTGAAATCAGACATAAACAATTGCCAATCTTTTGATATAAATTGTTTCTTAGAAACACGCCATTTTTTGTAACAGCGGGAATTAATTATAAAATTAATTAATGAAACTTATATTTTTGGAATTTTTTAAAATATAAATCATTTTTGAATTCGGAATATCAATTATAGCTTAGGGTGAAATTTTGGCTTTGTTCTGAAAAACTTCAATTTTTGATTAATAGTGAAACCACTAAGTGGTAGTTAAATAACTGATTTTTCATTTAAATGAAATATTACCACTTCTGTGATTTGATTTTCAAAAATCAGACATACATGGTTGTCATTAAGAAGTAAAATGTGGTTCAATGAGATTAAAATAAATTTTTGGTGAATAGTAACTTTTAAGTTCTTAATCGCGATTAGAGGTAATTAGTGTAGTTTAAGGTACAAATAATGTTTTAATAATATGAGATGAGCATGAAACTTGTCCTACTCCTATTGGATGAGTCATGGCCGACCAATACAACCCATGGGTAAACTTGGGGACCCCATGGAGCCACTTTAGTTGGAAAATGACATTAATATATATTTATTTAATGTTAAAATTAAATTGACACAAACATGAGTTGTTTTACTAAAACAGTTTTTAAGTGGGGTTACACAAGTCCAAATTTTGATTATAAATATTCATTAGAAATCTAAAAATATTTCCTACATCATAGTATTTTTTTATAATTTTTAGACATTAAATAAATTAAATTATTTATGACATCATTATGATGCGGCGATGACCTCATTATTTAACGATTTAAATAAAATGAGAAGATAATGCAAAATCCAAGGCTTACACTTGTCCAAAGCCTATTGGATGAAGAGATTTCGAAACCTTATCACCTTATCCATGAATTATATAAGTGTGTGACCTTTAGAATCCGAAAAGCATTGTATAATAATGTAACATTTCAATCTTTCCAAAAGAGCCCCTCCTCTCCTCTTATAAAAGGCCCCCACCTCTACCACCTTATTCACACTTTAAAGCCTTTTGGTTCGGCCAACCTCTCCCCAAATACTCTCCCAAATTCTCTCCCTTCATCCTAGAAGCTTTACTTTAGTCAGAAATCCATCCTAAGGAGTCCTTTTGATCAAATCAAAAGGAAGAACCCGAAGAAGAGGTAACATTTTCATCACCCTCTTTCATGTTTCTTTCTTCTTCCACTCCCTCTTTGTTTATTATTTCAATTCTAAAATTATAACTCCAGTATATTCTATATACTGTGATGTTATTATAAATATGGAATAACCATATTCAGTATTCTACCCATCATTTGAATGACATGTCACCATACGTGCGTACGTACGGCTTACCGTCTCCACGTCGTGGTGTAATTGTTATTCAATATATTATTATTTAGGTGGGTATAATAATGATATTTAATTCATGTAAATAATAAATATAACATGATAATGATTCTGTATATATAATATACTATCCAATTATATGTTATTTTAATAATGATATTGTCGCTCGTGCGTACGTACGGACTACCGTCTCCACGAACGCGATGAGATTCATTCTCCGTTGTATCCATTCAAGTATAATTATCATTTTATGATTTAAAAATAATGTTTAAGGACATGATATCATTCTGGATATGAATAAGATACAACCTATCCATGAAAAACATGACTTACGTAACAAAACATATAAAAGAAAACGAGTAAGTTAACACCTGAAACAACGATAAATCTAAGATATTGTTAACAAAGCAATGTTAAAAGATCATATATGATATCATATGAATGTATATGATTACTGTATAATTTAATAACAATTATTTCACCATTATACAGGAGGTTAACCTACCCCAACCAAGGAAAAGTACAAGGTAAGGGTTATTTCACAATCTCTTCATTATCCGAGGTTGTTTATACATAATAATCTACTGGGATCTCTTTATCTTCCACATCCATGTTTCTTAGTAATGTATTCCAACACATTTTTATTATTTACAAGAATATGGGTTAAAGTCATTTATACCCTTGTTTGACTTTTTATAAGAGGTATCTTTCCGTCGTTTTCAAAACAAGGTCCTTTTTAACCTTTTTGTCGGAATTAAGGTAAGAATGTTTTTTTTAAACTTATATGGCGGGAGCGGCTATTTTCCGCCATTATAAAATCTTCAAAGTTTCCCTTACAAGCTTATAAGAATATTTTCAAAGAAAATGTTTTATTATATATGGATCTTAAATGATTTCAAAAATAAAAAGAGATATTTCTTTAAAAAGAATTTTGATTTCATCTATGTCAACATCCTTTGATGGATTTTACGCTTATTTAAAGTTGATTTGTTATGATACAAAACTTCTATATTATATTGAAGGTTTTGTGATTTGTTTGACTGTGGATGTTCTATTTTTATACCATTCATGGTTCGTGGGGAAAGTATTAACATTTTGTATGCTAGTTTTAATACGAATGTTTATGTTATGTTTAAACCTTTTCATATGGGAATACATTGGACTTAATATGTGACGGGTGGAGCCCGCTATAGCTCCTCGATGCATCGGTAGGTCTCATGAGACAAACTAGTGTCTTGGCACAAGGCCTTGACAAAATCTTATTTGTAGTCTTGGCACGAGGCCTTGGCTATGTGGTTATTATAGTCTGGCATTATGCATTCCATCATTATGAAAGTGGTTATTGATTTTTCATGTGATTATTTGATTAGTAGAATACCCATGTGAATAAGTAATGGAATTATTTCATTTTATTTATGCCATACTATGTTGAAAGTTCAAGTTTGAAAGGCTTCTGTTTTAGTTATACATTGCCTTAATGTTTATTCTTATTTATGAAAGTTTCCGCTATATTGTTATCCTTACTGGGCATTTGAGCTCACCCCTTTTCTATGTTTTATTTTTCCCAGGAAGTGAAGAAGTAATTTATGAATGACCTGCAGGGATATTATTTGGGGGTATGAGTGTGGTTTATGGAGACAATATGTTGTTGTAGTAGTTTTTCATTTTATGATGTAATGTAAAACTTATGAATATATCTAGTGTTTCCAAGGCTACTAAACCAATCGGTCTTTCGAGATTTGATCTTTCTTGTGATCATGCCAATGTTATGTAATAATGAACCGACTCTGGGTAACTAGGGTCAGGGAGTTACAGGGGGAAAACACACCACACACTTGGGATAGAAAGTGTGCAATGTATCAAAAAACTGTTTATGGAAAATGGTTCCGAAAATATGATCTTATGTATTGTAGCTCTATAAATGGTTGCCATTCCTAACACTAAAATAAGTGGAGAATGGGACATCATGCCATGTTTAGCACATGGCTATCATTACCATCCTTTATAATGGAATATTACTGGTATAACATAATTGGGCATTCACCTCCCATCCATAATCATTTTTATATTTTACAATATACATATTCATGTTCATATTAAATATTATGATCATAAGGCCATACCTTTTATGTCTTGTTATTAGGATTATCAAATTACATATTCAGGTTCAAGTATATAACATGAATCCTAAGGAAAATCCAATCATGCATTCATTTAACCATGTACAGTTCAATTTTAAACATTAAATTTCACATGAATCGTTTCATAGTGCATAATAAGAATCATTTTCTTTCAAGATCAAGGGATAATTTATTTTTAAAACCTGTCATTTCATTAAATTAAAACCATGCTATTTGGGGTGATCCATCCCATAAAATGTCATGTCATTTAATTTTCTAAAACATGGAAATTTTCATAATAGGGTAAAATTATGATGGATGGGATCATGGTCAACCCATTTAATAGATGATACTATCATGAACTAGAAATCTATTCAAAAACATATACCATAGACAACGAATCTATTTCAAAATACATGGAAATTGTAATTCAAATGTTCATGGGTGAACAGGGAAGTCACGAGAACAACTGAATTCCCCAGTATGACAATACCATGTATAGTAAGACCAAAAAAACCATGGGGTGTCATGGGTTAAATGTAACAGACTTGATATATGGGACATTTCATTATAATGTCAAATTGGGTGCCAAATTATATTCCATAAAATATTTACCATTTGGAAAAAATGAAAAATTTCAC
Organism: Viscum album; assembly: GCA_963277665.1. Classification (NCBI taxonomy): domain Eukaryota; kingdom Viridiplantae; phylum Streptophyta; class Magnoliopsida; order Santalales; family Viscaceae; genus Viscum; species Viscum album. Next base: position 955,190,399 of record OY728122.1, on the reverse strand, counting down.
GGTAAAGCACCCATGGGTGTCCATATAGGTTATGAGTGATGTATCATCCCCTAAAAACGACCAATTCACATTTGATAATGATATAGGGTCAACATGACTTGTAGGAACCGACACAATTGAGTTTCTAAGCAATGTACAGCACTTGGGAAAACAATATAAATACGGAATTATCAAAAAATTTATAGAAAAACATTTTGACCACTTACCATAGGGTGGTAGATAAAGTCTCCCATGATATTGACCACCAATTTGAAGCATATTGGAAGAGATACGTGTATTAGTCCAAACCATGAAAAAAGGGTGAGTGAACCTACATCAAAATAGCCCAGAATATGGAATGATTATAATTAAAAGGATCTAGGAGTCGAAGATAAATTTACTCAAGGGATCTAATGACAGAAAAAATTTAAAGATCAAACACAAACAGATGTCCCTAGATTGAATCCTGGATCAGTGGGTTTGGGAGCTCAAAGAGGACAATATATTTTTGTTTGGATGGTGGAGGTAAAAGGAAAATAAAAATAAAATCATAAACATAATTGTAGGAATAGTGTAACTTTACCAAAAAAATGTCTGCCGAACAATTTAGGAATTTTTTTTCAAACAGTGTGCGAACTATGTGGTAAGGATATATAAAAAATTTTCAGCAGGCTATACACCTATTTCCCTGGTCTAAAAATGATTAAAAAATGCCTCACAGAATTGCATGTGCCCCAATCTGCAACTTCAAGGGGTTGTGCCCTGGGATGCATAGTTTATACAAACCATGTGTCCTAGTCATTTATCCCATTTTCAAGAACAATAGGCTCCAAAAAATTATGAGATTTCCCCATGACCTCAGTTAATTCATTAAGACTCATAGTTAAGGAATATATAATATATTCATAATGAAAAACATAAGATACACAGAAAAAGGATGGTTTTTACACCTATATTATTCCCCCATCACCCATGTGTGAAAAACATATGTCAGGTTTTACAGGTTACCATCCATTCAAAGTATACCTACTCTAGGTGAATTGATAACATCAAATTGAGGCTTAATAAAGATTAAATAGATCATTAAAGAGGATAATTATATATAATATTCTCTATAAATGTTCAGTCAAGTGTTTTCTTTAGGGATATAAATATTACTAAAATATCTCATTATCACACTTTTATTTCATATATTATTAGACATTTCTTCCACTTCAATCCAAATATAAATTATTATGATATAATTTGAGGATAAATTAACAAAACAATCCTAAAAGGTAATGTGTTTATTTTTTCAAGTGACTGAGATCCAATATTATTTCTAGATAGCTGAGATAATTATAATGGTATTATGATAAAGGGACGAATAATGGTCTATATTGGTATTGTGGAGACATTGAGAGTCAATATTGTATCAAATAGGGGACTATTAGAGGTCATTATATTATTTAATGATAATTTTTGGATCCCAAAATCTAACCAACAAAGGATTGTAATCCATAATGCAATTTTCAATGGCCATTCCCATTGGAGTGTTCCTATTCCAATGATAATTCCAATAAATTAGATTCCCTATAAAAGATATTGGATCTGTTTTCAGGACCCTTACTCAATTTCCAAATCCATGTGGCATTCTATTTTCCATTCTCAGCCTTTAATTAAAGTATGAGAATTAGCTATTTGAAAAATGCATATGGTACATGACTATTTATTTCCATAAAAAAGAGTTGTGGGTATACCCTTCTCAATCGACGGTAGTGTTACAACATAGTTAGAGGGATACTTATCAGTTATCTGTGTCTCTTCACATTTCATCATACTAGAAGATACAATTCAATGTTTGGACATGTTACTTGATTTCATATGATTTTGGTCACTTATTAGTTTATTTTTTATTCTAATACCCCTATTGGGGGTACTGGAAAGAAGGGACATTTTTGTTCAGTCCTTGTAGATATTTGATCATAAATGTTTCAAATATAATAAAATAGAGATGATTTATTTACTTATATGATCTCTATATTTTACTCATCTTTATTGGGTGTAGATATATAATAATGAGTGTGTGATTAGGAGGAATCTATATAGAAATTAGTTTACTGGGAGTTCTAATCACCCTTGTGGGTTTTCATCTAAAGAGGCCTCTTACACTAAAGTAGATTGCAAGAAACCTCCATCAATTGGTTAATCCATCATGGCGAAGAGTTTCATCAAGAATTTATCCTCCATTTGTGGAATACATTGTTCGGTGACATCCACAACCCTCCTATTCAATGAATTCCCAGATTTCCCACCTGGACCATTCAGGAGTGTGATTCTAGTATATCTAATCAAGTACCTATCCTCCTAACACCTAGAGGTTTGACAAATATCATTATTTTGGGGATCAATATGTCCTTGTCATTCTAATTCCTCCATTGACATGTAGTATCATTAGGCCCCATCACCTTAAAAAATATACACCCCTTGTTACTGTTACATTCATTAAAAATATAGTATAATATTTATAGCTTATGAAGAACTTCTTTTTTGTTTCAAAAATAATTCCTACATTCCTTATTTCCACTATATTTGTGAGGATAACCTCTATAAAAAAGTTACTTAAAATGTCTACTTCCCCCAATATCCATGAATAGTTTACAAGACTCGATTTTTCTTCATATTTATCCACATAAATTGCATTTCCCATGGAAGAAGCAATGTCTCATATGGACTTTGGTTACTAGTGAAACCAATTTATCCAAATAATTAAACTACATAGATGAGCCTATGTATTTCCCACTTTAGTGGGATCAAAATTTCAATCCCATTCCTCTCTAATTATGATTCTATGTTTCTGGGTGAAAATTCCCATGATCAACGATATTATTTTACATTCATCCAAATGAATTACAAAATTTTAGAATCCCATACCCACATATGTCATTCTCCATTCATCAAATACTCACACTTCTACAATTTTTTTGGTCAGATCATAGAATTTCTTAATATTTCCCCCATTGGAATCATGACACATGCAATGATCTAATACTTTCATACATTGACCCTCTAATTGAATAATTTATGATTGTACAAAATATAAGAAACATTTACAATTTTTATTACGAATCCAGGTTTATACAAATCAAAATCAATGTTAGATATCCATGATGATACCTTCAATACATCCACTATGTTCCTCTTCTGTTAGAGAACATTATCAGGAAAAGATCAGGTCTCATTTTCCATATTATTATCAATTAAAAATAACTCCATATGAGAAAAAATACTCAAATATAGATTCCATAAAATCTACTCAATTAGTGATTGACATAAAAATCTTTTTATTGCGACCATTAGGATCCTCGGATTTAGGGAATCTTCCATGTTCACCATGCTCATCCATCATTTCTCTATGATATATTATAAAAATCATAACACCTGAAGCCTATCATTACTCAACTAGTTGATGTTAAATATTTTCACATAAGTAATTATATTTATGAAATGCATTGTGACCATGTTTATTTTGAGTCAACATGGACCTTTTTTATGAAGTCATTACATCACATGGATTTTACCAATATTGCTAGGCTTTCACATTGGTCTAGAGGATTATAGGTCTTTCTAATCTCACCCATTTCGGGAGAATTATTTCCTACCTTTTTACTCACATAATGATTATTGATATTTATATGAGCCAGTATTAAATAATATTGAAGGATTTATTGACAATATCAATGTGATTATTGGAGACCATGATTCGAGTGGAATGTTTGTAAATATTAGTGGATCTAAATCATTCTTTTACATTAGGATTATATTATTCATTATAGTCTCATAGCTAGTTATAGTAGAGTTTATCACAATTTAATGATATTGTAGTTTTTATGAAATAAGAATCTGACCCATTGAATGAGATTCATATCTAACAGTAGGATGTGAATAAAAATTTTAATTGTCTAGTAACACTTAATAAGAAACATTGTACTTTTTATATTCATGGGAAATATAATAATTTCGTTCCATTTAAGGTCATGAATCCATGATCACATCATGTCAATATGTATTTCATGAATCAAGGACATTTTGAATATACATTTAAAATAATTTTTCCAAGTCCAATGAATTTTTTGTATTCATCCTTATAGTTGAATCCCACATTTCATGGTTGATAGGAATCAAATCCAATGTAATTTATGTCTCATTATTTAATGTTGTATAACATGAAAAATCTATCCAGTTTAATTTCATGAAATATGGTTGTATTATTTATAGGTTAAATTATTCTTGGATGAATTATAATAATAAATATTACTATAAATTGTTTATTTCGGTACTACACATACTCATCCATTTATTTTTCATTATATTTATTTATTACTACTCATGGGAGATTATGGATATGCTCAGAGGGAATATATCACATTAAGGTATGGTATGTCCCATAGAACATGTCCCTTTAATAGAGGTTAGATAACAGGTACTATGGACATTTTTGGATGATTATTTTTCAGGGTATATTTCTCATTGAGGATGGATTTCATGAGGGATATGACCCTTTGAGGATATGTTACCTCTGATGTATAGACTGACTACATGGGTATGGATCACTAATCATTCACTAAGATTGAATCATTAAAGGGTGGAATTATTTTTGTTTACACCTATTATGATAGCCACATATGGATCTTCTTCCCACAATTTTTTTTCTTAAAATAGAATGGTTTGTTGGAATCAAATGGAATATAGCCTTATAAAAAATAGATTATATTATATTTCAGTATTTTTCGGCCTATTATTGTGAGAAGAGAACATGGTTACAACCATGATCTATTTGTAACACTAGGTGAGTCAGAGGGAGGTTGGTTTTGGGTCTTTCATATAGTTAGATTCCCTTAGTATATATCCATACCTCATTGGTTATACTATGGAATGAAACACGACAATTGGGTGGTTAATATGATCACACTGAGATAGATGGTTTCTCACTGGTATCCTCACAAAATTGACAATTATTATCATGTTTGGGATTCATCATATCCTCGTCAAGGTGCATTTCAATTATAAAGGAACCATAGGAAAAAAGAGTATGTGGGGAGTGTCATGGGTAGGGGGATGAGAGAAGACATCTACATGAATACTATTCATTTTGAAAATGTTTATTTTTCATTTTTTTATTATCATCATGTATATTCATTTTCATATACACATTAATCCTACTAAAATGATACTCTTATAATTTTTACATTCTAAAAAATGACCCAACCATGAAAAATAGTTTTAAATGTGGTTGTATCCCCTAAAATGATTCATATGACATTGTAAATTGAGACTCACGAATAATATTTTATAGTACAATCCCATCATGTGGTTAGATGTCTCATAGGAAGAACACTTCCGAAATACCAATTATTAGAAAGGATTCCCCAATGGTGGATGTACAACCTAGTGGTCCATTTGTTTCATTGGTAGGAGAAGATACCAATGAATATAGAAGTATGACTATTGGAAAAGGGTATGTAAGCTAGTAGTGGCAGAATCATCTGCCAGTAGATACTCCTCACCAATTGTGGAAATACAACCTAGTGGGTGATCATATGCAACACTCATAGAAGATTCCAACAATTAGAAATGATGATAAAATTATTTTTTATCAATGATAAAGTTATTAAAACATTAGGTTAAATTTAAATATATATATATATATATATATATATAAAGAAACTTATTAAATATAACTATTTTGTTATAAAAATTTAGAAATTAATAATAACATGAAAAATTAAAGTAATAATTAAAAAGATAAAAATATGATATTTTATAATTTAAAACTCAATTGTCCTTAAAACTAAAAATAAAATTCAATTAAAATAATTATATTCAAAAACAGTATTATAAATTATAATAAAATGATAAATTTGAATCAAGTAAAATTTTAATTAAAAACGAAATAATTTTTATAATTTTAAATTAGAGTTAAAATATATAAAAAATAAGTTAATTTTAATTAAATTATAGTTTCTACAACTATATAAATTTAAATTGAAAATTAATTAATAATAATATTTCATATTGTAAAATACCAAAATAAAATTAATATTTTAATAGAATAAGAGAATAAAATATAATAAACAAAAGAATTTATATTTTGAATGAAATAATATAAAATTAAACATAAAAAGGATGAATTAATTATTTACACTATCTAATTACTAAAGTAAAATTAATTAATATAAAAAAATAATTACTTAAATAATGAATCAAAAAAATTAAATAATGAAATTTCAAATCAACTGATTTAAATCCCACATCAAATTTATAAAAATTTAAATTTTTCTTGTCCTTAATAAATTAATAATAAATTTAAATGGTAATTAATAAATCTCAAAATTTTAAAACATTAATGACACTACGAATTGTTTAAGAAAAATAATTTCCACAATGATCTTTTCTAAGGATAATGAATGAATTATATATAAAAATTAATTTTAGTTTTTGAAAGACTAATTAATATAATATTAGAATTATTTATTCTGAAAATTATTGAATTCAATTAAAAAAACATAAAATTTCATTAAACTATGGCATCCAAAAGTCTATTTATCATCATGTGAGTAGACGCCCAAAATAATTACTCAAAAAAACTAAATACAACTGAATGGATGATTGGGTTCGATCAATATATTTAGGAATAATTAAATAATCAAATAGTCTTCTACTAAAGAAAAAATATTGCAATAATTAAGGAATGAAGAACGACCTAGATTAACATTTTCAATTCATATCATATGTAAATTCATGTCTTATAATTTATATTAAAAAAATTATTCAATTAATTGATAGTTGAATAAAATTACCTAAAACATTTCACAATGAACAAATTATTTAATGGGTGAATTATGTTATTTAGTCAATTAAAATATTTGTGTAATTAAAATGTACCTTTTTCGTAGTGGATTCATAGCTTTGAATAAAAAAACATCTTCTAAACTAGTAAAACTGAAAATGAAATATAAAAAAAAATTAAAATTTAAAATGAATTTTATTGGTTAAAATTAGAGCACATATAAGAAAAATAATAACACTCTCCCATACATTGAAACACAATTTTTTCCATTAAGATAAATTAAAAAGGTTTGAAAAACAATTTGAGTTTTAATGTTCAAAATAGGTATTTAATTCCAAATTTTGATAATATGTTCGTGGGTCATAGAGAAGATCAAACAATTATTTTTTTACAAAATTAATATTTTACAATAAATTTGTATGATTTATAAAAAATTAATGTATGTATGAATTTTTCAATTAATAGGAAACTGTATCATGTAAAATACTACGTACATATTTAATTGGGTTTGAGTATTTTATGAAATTTGATTTAATTATATTTTTAGTATAATAGAGAAATGTATTTTTAACAATGAGAAAAGAAAAATTCAATAACATAAAATCAAACATCTACTTTTTTACTCCCCCAAAATTTATTTCATTTAGTTAATTTATTTAAAAAATTTGTAGAACAAATTTATAAGTATCATGCCATCAAAATAGTAATGAGGTAGATATTAAATTCGTAATTAGAATAATAAACTCCGTAAATCAATAATCTTATTTAATTTCAGTATAGAATGATAGGGAATGGGTCTGTTTTGTTAAAACCTCAATAGAAACCGTAATTAATTACAAATTTACAAGAAGAGTTAAATTTAAAAAAAACATAAATAGAGAGTAAAATAATGAGAAATAAAATCACATTAATCATAAAAAAATAAAATAAAAAACATAGAATGAAAATGGGATAACTCTAATGATGAACTAAATTTAATGTCATATGTTACTCTTCATAAGAAAACCAGTTTTGAAGTATGTTGTTGGAATCCAATTCCTTAATATTCCCTTCAAAATAATATATGATTCCATGAATATTTACCTTTATTTTTATATTTTCTTTTCTTAATTTTTAATATCCCTATTATATATTATTCTATGAATAATTTTGGATCCATACCGATTATATTTAAATTTACCAAGAAAGAGATAAAATAAGGAATTAGAAAGAATGAACTACTTTCCATATTTGAATTCTATATTTTGAATGAAATAATCCGGAAATAAAATTGACCTATCCTAGTAAATCCTATAACTATTATATGACTCTCTCCTAATATCATCTATATAACTAATCTATACAAGACTCATCTCTCAATAATTCAAAAAAAATATAAATTTTAAGCCTTTACAACCCTGTATGACTTTTTTGTCAACTCCATAACTAAATGACATCATTTCCCAAATAACAACCTATATAGAGACATTGAAATATGGTTATTGAATATAGTTATGTAGGACTAAAAATAATCATGTAATTATAAGGACAAATATTTCCTATAATTGGAGTCTTATTTAAATAAAATATATTTTCTATTCTATTTTAAAATTTTTATATTAACAATAGACTATGGATGGTTAGAAGTACTTGTTTTATAGGATAAACAATATTTGTCCCTGAAAGATTTATTTTTTTATTTCTTAAAATGGATTCCAGTTTTTTGTAGAGAAATCGTTATACACTCCAAATAAGGAAGATATTTTGTTTTTTTATAAATTTTATGTCACTAATAGTTTTATTGTTTGTTAGTACTACTACTTCATTGCACATATATGCATAATCAATAAAAATCAAAAGAAAATCATTCCCATTTGATGATGGAAATGATCCCATAAATTCTAAAAGCCAATCATCAGATATCTCTAAATTTAGAATACCCTTTTGAGGAAGGTCCTTCTCACATCCAACATTTCCTAGACAATGACATCTATCAAATCCCCTGAAAAAACACACAACATACTCGAATAAAGTGTTCCATTAAGATATATCATAAATAAATTTTTATCAATACACTATATAACATTATGTCCTCCCTATTGTGAATAGTGAAAAAATAGTTTATTGGAAACATTTACACTATTGGATCAATCCTTATTTAGATCCCATTAGCACATCTCGTAAATAGGAATGTGATTGCCAAAGATAGTACATAATCATCAAAATTAAATTATTCATATGCTTTTTTGAAATACCAATAAGAAAGAATATTATAACCAGAAATTTATGGAAGTATACATATTAGTAAAAATACTTAATATAGGGAGTGATATTATTATAATTAGAATAGGAAGAATTAATCACCATTGGATCATAAAAACTCAGATTAGACGATAAAAAAATATAATGTTAAACTAGATTCTTGGATACATATTTGTCCTTGTTGTCTTTATTTGTCCATTTTATTAAGATAAACCTCTGAATGAGTCTAGGTTTTCCTCATTCTTTGACAAAAAATAGTTTAAGAAATAATTATACATAATGATAGGGTCAATAAATCATTAATGGTAATGCCTAAATCTAACTAATGAAAACACTGTAGATAACAACTCCATTATTTTAGTAGTGTTGTACCAATATTTTTATCATCTAGTGGTCTTATATCATAATAAAAAACATGTAAAACCATATCTATCCTTTGTTCAATGACTTCCCCAATTTCCATATCACTTTTATCAAACAAAAATTCTAAGGGAAATTTCCAATCATGTGAAGTTATTATAGGTGTCAAATTGAGAATATCATTATGAAGATGAAATGATTCCTAGTAGTTTTTTTCAAATGAGAAGGGTGAATCATTGATATAAATAAAACATAAAATATTTTTAATTTCAAAAATTCTATTACATACATCATAAAAAAACTGACACCACCACCGAAGAATCTAACACAATAAATATTTTCATGTGGTGGAGATTTTTGAATAACCTAAATATTGATAGTATCTACCTCTAAAACCCTCTCAAAAACATTATGTCCATGAAAAATAACTTATGTGGACTTAAATTGTAATTTATACCAATTTTTAACTATGTTTTTCTCTAAAAATCTTTCCATATCCACCTCTATACTTTGTAAACAACACTCAAACATGCTACCAAAAATTAAAATGTTGACCAAGAATCATTCAATGATCATAAATATTAATATCTTAAAGGATAAACATCATGCATATATTAAAGGTGTAAGGTGAAACACAAAATCTAATAGTTATTTGCAGGTATGGAAATTTCCTAAAGGGATTCATGAATACATCTTTATATTGATATTGTAGAGCAATATAAATCTAGTTGTAATATTAACAAACACCAGGAAAACAATAAAATTCATAAAAATATATTCTATAAGAATTTTTAATTATATTTTCATTAATAAATAATCATTAATAGTGGATTTATTTATTTTTATATAATTTTTAAAAACTATCCATTTGGATTTATTTATAACAAGACTTTGTAAATTCTTTCCACGGTTACTATTGTGAATCCTACTTTTATTCCTGACCACATAGAACAGATTGACCCTAAAACTATGAGAAATGGGATATATAATACTGGTGTCTAGAGTCATAATTTATTCTTATCTATCAACTTCATTTATAAATTTTTCAATATATTTTTATATTAAACTATCAGTTTGTTCAATAGTACCATATGCATCTTATGCATGATGATGGAAGGTAAAATCCATTTGATATTAGATATGGACAATCCAATTGTTATTTAAAATGACTTAATATCAACTAAAAACTTTTCTTCATGATTAAAAATTAACTCATTTGAAATAATTGACGAGAATATCAATATTACATAGAGAAATGAATATTTCATGTTTGGTGGGGGAGGTATTGTCTCTAATTTTTGTGCTTCTTCACATGATGGAAATATCTTCAGACTCAAAGGGAAATGAACATCAACATGATTCATTAAGAAGTATAAAATTTGGAGAACATTAGAATTCATTAAAAAGTTTTAATATTTTTTCCAATGATGTCTAATGTGGAAAAATCACACTCATAGTTATCCATATTATAATTTAGAAAATTTATCAAAGAAAATCATCCATTTAACTTCCCATCTATTAATATATGAAATAAAAATGTTCAATAAATTTTTTTAATTAGATCAAACTCTATTTTTCTGAAAAACTCATTGTCTTCAGAAATAAGAGATTCATTCCCATAAACTACAAAAACAAAAATAATTTCTAATTATGGAAAATATTTTAGATTCTCACAATGAAATTATTAAACAATGTATGATAGATCATTTTCATAATCTAGTGGTATTTCAGAAACCAAATGTTCTCTTTATATTATTCTAAATTTCCATTTGTATTTTCATCTTCTATGGACTCTACATGAGAATATGATTTATATTAGGAAGTTGTTTAAATATTTTAATCATGTTGAAATATTCCTTTATATCACTAAATATAAATATTACATTAACCATATATTCTACCATAGTAGCTCCACTAGAGGTATGGAAGGGACTACCCGGAATTATAGGACCTCTAGGTAACACTCCATGTCCAATTCAATGAAGTCATCTAGAAAATACAACTTCCCATCTATAAACAGAAGATCATTTACCATTCTTACATAATGTGTTAATGAATTATTATCCATCTTTAGGATGACAGTAGTTGATTGATAGTCATGAAATCTCAACTATTGAAATTATCAAAATGGGAGTATGTTAGTTATATTCACATAAATCATATAGAATTTGTTTTCCTCTATTCCTTAATGTGCATGTATTGACAACGATACTTGGGTCCTTAAGCGTTGTAAGTATTTTCTTTTTAAGAACAATACTACATACATTTGTGAGGTTCTACTTATAAAATTAGTCATGTTTATTTTTTTGAAAATATTTTTTAGATATTTAAAATATGATTGTAACTAAATAATTGTTTGATGAAAGGTATATTATAAAGTATTATAGTAGGATGCCCTTGTAACAAATTAAGTTCATTATTGTTATTACTATTAGGCTTCATTTTTTGGGAAATGGATGGATAGGAAATAGTTCCATAGAATAGAATACATATGCCTTCTTTATTATTAAATATTATACTTTTAATTATTAGTTATTAGTTGAATAAAAATACTCATCTTAATTATAAGGTGATTAATTGAGATTTTATAAATTTTTTCTCTTTTGTTTTAATGAATTTGTGTTATGTAGATTTTGACTTTAAGATTCACACAGTTATACATTTTTGTTACTCAAATGGTCTCTACCAATGTTTTAGGTTATTTTTCTGACTTATTATGAAAATAATTTTGTAAATATTCATTAGGATTTAATTCAGGTGTGCTACATAGTTTACCCATATTCCTAGATGGCATCTATCTGGATAATTTCATTATTTTTATTTATAGATTTAGAATTATATAATTATATTTAGCCTTATCATGTTCATTTTTTTCTTTATGATAGTCAATCCTAGAAACATAAGAGTCAAATATTTTAAAATTTAGGTCCATTATATCAAGAATTTACCAATTAAAATTCCATTGATAATTTGATGAATCGCCTATCTATTTAATTTGAAATTGTATTCTAAGTTAGTGTTGGTAATGAGGGGTATCATTTTTTCTAATCATGTTTTTTATAAAAAAATATGATTGTTTATATATCCATGATTATAGTTCATTAAAAAGGGTTAAGAATTTTTAGATACACTAGGAAAATAATTTTTAAAATTGATATTTTAATATTGGGAAGTTATATTAATGTTGAGACAAAACTTTTATGTGTTCCCAAACATCCAAAACTTATAAAACATTTATCTTCTATATTAATTATGTATTTCAAATCCTACATGGTTTAATATTTGTTTGGAATTTTGGTTCATTAAATATTGGAGTAGGTAATTTATTTCAGTATGAAAAACATTAGAATATACCCTAAAAGTGTTATTATTTTAACTTATGTTAAATGTATTTCTCATATAGATCTTATATTGTTAATATAAATCATGGTTGCTAACAAAATGTGTCAAATCATCATCATTATAATAATTGTAATTTCCCCCAGTAGGATGATCAATATGATATTTATTTAAAGAGGAAAATACTTTATAAATGGTGTCCATGATAACATTTTATGGATGTTGATGATGAGGAATGTATGCAATAATGTACCTAAATCATTCCCATGAATCTGGAATTGATTCCCCATACTGGGTATAAAAATTAGGTAATTTTGTCCTCAACTAACACTTATGTTTTTTAGTGTATAATTTCATAAAAAAAGTAATAATACATTGATCCAAATATAAAATGATATTTCCATCTTACCTAGGAATTTTTAGCATTCAAATTAAGGAAAAAATGGAAACAATATCATTATGAGTTCATTTTTACTAATTTTTAAGAGATGTAATTGTTTCAAAATTTAGAATAAGTCAATAATGAATGATAGAATGTCACCATTAGAGAGCTCATTTAATGTTGGAAACAATGAATGGTGTATCGGTTTTCGTGCATATTTCATTTATATAGTATAACATATAAATTATGATGGATTTCTTGAAACATGATAGAGATGAAACTCTCTAATGTTAGGCCCCAAATTTTATTTTATTTTGAATTTATGTTGAATTATTTGATGATTATTAATAGTAGGAAATATCTCTCCTCAATTTTCTGTTTTCAATTTTTTTCCCTTTTAAGACAACTCAAATTATTAACTATCTCTTGATTAAAAGGCTCTATTGTAACTGATGATGATCTTTTTCTCATGAATAAAAAAATAAAACATATTATACCATAAATTGTCTAAGAATTATATAAATAATAAAAAGATTTAAATATAACAACAACTAGAAAAACTAGCAATAAATAATAATATTTTATTGCTAACAGTAACATGAAACAATTAGTTTGACAGAATAATTTTTTAAAATCTATTTTTGTTTTTTAGAAAACATTTTTAATAATTTTTTGGAAATAATTATTTTTAGTTTTGAAATTTAGTCCCAAATATTTTTCCATGAAAAACTTAAAAATGTCACATATGTCATTAATATGTATAGGTTTAATTATTTATTATCCATGTTTTGTATTTTATATTAGTTTTTACAGTACTGAAATGATTGGGGTGGGGATATGCTTTTGTAGCAAAAAACAAAAAACAAAACAACTATAAAACTATAGATGGAATATCACTTTTTGTCATCTCTAATGAAAAAAGGAATGGTTATGGAAATAAGATATTTCATGAAAATAGTTAAGGTAGTGAAAAATGTTGAAATAGAGGTTGATAATGATATCATGAAATATGCCCAATGAATTTAAACTAACTACAATAAATTGATATCATGATTCATGAAAACTTTATTGAATTATCAAAACTTAAAATGGGGTTTATTAATCTCCTACACTACGATATTAAACAGATATAATAATGGGTCTTGAAGTTATCAACTTCGAGAGCTACAAATAAAACCATGGATTTTTTGGAAAAGTCATCAGAAATGAGCTCACCAACCATTTATGATGTATTAATTTATGATTGAAACGAACAAATAAAATATATACATATCTCATAATTAATATCTATATACAATTATAAAATTTTAATAAGAATGAATGTGAGGAAGTAAATAATGAAATCATTAGTTGTAAAATTCACAAACAATAGAATTACTCAAGAATAATTGAAAAATCTAATATAAACATGATTTCAATTATTACTAATAAATTGGATTTAAAACTAAGGAGAAATATGTCTCCATTTGGATCAAGGATAAAAAATGATATTGTTTGACTCAATATCTATTCTCTTTTCCAAATTCGTTGCAAGTCTCTGAGTGTGCCTCCCAATTCATGAATGTAAATGATCAAATGTCTGAATATGTTTCTTCCAGTAAATGTTATGATTTGAAGTTCTCTATTTCATCACTATTTGGGTAATCTTACATAGTCTTATTTAAATGATTCCACTAGAGATCTAACCTCTTGTTTTACAATCCTAATCAATATTGTGGAACCTCTTCTAACAAATTTATTTTTATGGTTGAAAGTAAGAACCTGGATGTATTAACGACTTCAATATAAATAACATGAATAAATATTAATTAATAAAATATTTTTATATTAATTAATATAATAATATAATATTTATAATTATAATAGTAATTTCTATCATATGAAAATGAAAATAATAAAAAATAAATTTATATATTCTTTTATTATCTATTTTTTATTGTATAATTATATTTTAATAAATATATAAATATATTAAAATTTTTATTATTATATCTATATATATAATATATAGTTTTGTTAATTAATGTAAATTAATTTATAAATTAATTTATAATTTTTATTATAATATCTATATATATTTCCATTTTCCTTTCTTTTATAAATATCACATGCTTATAACAGAGTTCTTATTTAGAAATCAGTGACTTCGACAATGGATATCCTCTTGGAAGTGGCAGCGGGGGTACAGTTCTGTAATGACTATGGTATAAGAAGATGTTAACGTCGAGATCTATGGGTGGACTCTCAGCTGGGGGTTGCATGACTACAGTGAAGGACATCAAGAGTGTCCATATATTGTAATGTTTGTGAAAATGGTGAGATATGGTGGCCTCAAATTCATTTTTGTAGGTTAGCGACTCAGATCAGCCATGTTTCTTAATGTGGGCTCAGAGGAATAACAGGGTTGCGATTAATCCATTGCAGTCCATTTTGATATGCATTGAAAAGGGATTCAATCGTTGGTAGATATAGATCTACTGGTGGTAGTTTTTCATGTGTAATAATGGCAGTGGCATGGGGTTATCTATTTGTGGGTTGACATATGGTTGGTCATCTATAAGTACCCGGCCTTAAACATTACATAATATTGAATTAAATGAATAATTAACATTGAAAATATTTTCAGGTTTATAGTTTTAGAGAATTAGGCTTAAAATTTTCATTACAACTTCAATATTTTATATAGACACTACTACTCAGTATCCATATTTTTCATAAAATAAAAACTCTTAAAAATAAACATGTCTAGTTCCATGTTTTATATATCATGACTTTTCCTTGGTCCCAACATTCTCCCTATACATATTTAAGTTCTGTGGAAGTCATTTAAAAAAATGGGATGAGCAAAAATATATCATTAAGGGTTATAAAATAAAGAAGGAAAACATTATCCCATCAATAAATAAAAATCTATGAAACCATTGTTTTCAATCATAACAAACCTTACGAAATCATAAGATTTATGAATAACACACAAAAATCATAAATCATAAAGGTTGCTTATGGAATCAATATCAAACATACATTTTAGCTATCACAACTATATAGAGAGTTACAATTGAAATATCCATCACAGCATATTCCATAAATCTCATAGGAGAAACATGATGTTTACCTCTGTCACATTACTCAATGAATTGGAGAGCTATCTCAGGCTCACCCGCCCTAGGTTTATCATGGAACCACCCATATATGTTAACAATGCTTAATAACCATAACATAATAATAACACATAGAACAAGTATAATGAAATGATAACATTTCCACATTCCAATATATCAAATGAAGGTATTGAAATAAACAATGCTTTATCATATCATTTTCAAAACCATTTAAAAAGAGATTTTGGAATCAATGTGTCCCATACCACATTGAATATTTTAAATGAATTATAATTTGAAAACATTAATTTACATATAAATAAATCCTAAACCCCATTTCTAATACATGTACATTAATGAGATATATTTATAATAATAAATCATTAAATCATTTAAACTGATATTTTAGTTAAAGAGTTTTTCTAACAAAAAGAGGGATGCTTGAATACAAATAATTGATGAATATCATTTAATCAGAATGTTATGATATCCTGAGAATAAAGTTATTCATTATATAATATGTCAAAATATAGTATATACACCATTAATGAGTGAATTGGTGCATAACAACAATGAAGTCTCAATGCAAATGTAATTTGAGGTGAAATCCATTAAAAAGATGGTATCATTAAATTAAGGATAAACCGATCTCATAATTATGTGTGAAAAAAATAAATACACCCATTATAAGTGGATTTTAAGTGTAAAAAAATCAGAGGTCATTCAAAAATATTCATAGGATGACATATTCAATAAGTACACGTTGAACCCAAAGAATTGAAATTGAGTTAAGAAGTTCCCTTGTAAAAATTCGACAGCCTAACGACGTCACATTAGAATTCAAAAAATGTATTGATGGGATAAAAAGGGAATATAATCACGTAGACATAATTTTTACATCAATACGGATATAAAATAACATATCCCAACATAATAATATATATGTTAAAAGATAAAACAAAAAAGATGTCTTTTAAAAAGTGGAGGGTGAAAGGTTCCCTTGTCGATTTGGTAACATACAAAAAATATGCCACATGAATGAAGGTTCATACAATTATTATTTAAATACTCATAAATGTATGTATATTACACAAAGAGAACATTTATTTGAATTACATACATCACACAGAAGGAAAATAGTGGCAAATATAGCATGAATCTCATGTGAATGAAAAGTTAGATGAAACCCTTTACCACATTGTAATAAACTAAGTCGAATGACAAATAGTTAATAACCAAAAAATGAATAAAATAATACCATGAATATAATGGTAATATTTATAATATATATCAAATGGGAGTACAAAATACACCACATGCCATGAATATGTGGAAAACAATTGAAATCTCACGAAATTAAAAGTGAGATAAAAAAATCCCTTACCTCGTGTCTGACTTGACTTGTTTGATCATTGTTCATCCTGAATAATAAACTAAACTTAATTTATACTTTCTTAATAACCTTTTTCACATTTATTATTATTTTTATATCTCTTATTACCATGTAATAAACATTACTCAATCATTTAAGTTGACAATGGTAATTTGGTCGATATTTGGTATGTGAGTAAAAAAAATGAACACCTTATATTTGCAGATTTCCATGTGGTCAAGAAACCATTATATCCAAAATTATATTAATTAATTAGATAAAATATATATCATATATATCCCATATATATATGCATTTATAAAATTACATAACATTTGGAGAAAAGAAATTAAATGCACCATTCATGGAGACAGTAAGCCCTACGTACTTATGAACGCTACATTAATTTCTATTTCATATTGTAATAGAATGGAAAATTAATGATACATAATTATATTATAATTATAGTACAATATCATATATAATATCATTAACTCCATCCTTTATACCTCCAACATATGGCAATAATTAGTCTTATCACTTTGAGGGGGCGGTAGTCCGCACTTCTTCAAATGAAATTATCTCGTTTTCACATAATGGAAAACATAAATGTATGATATAGACCAAAAATTATAATTCATAATGAAAACATAAACATAATATATATCATATATTAATATAGTGCCATCATAATGACCACCACGAGAGAAGGTAGGAGGTAATTGAACAATCATCATTTCATGAGGCGTTAGTTTTCCATCCATAGATACTTTATGTTCTTCACGAATTAGATGTAGGTGTGTGTCAGTGTAGTTCTAATACTTATCATAACAAAATTATAGTATATTTAGGATAATGTTGGTGTTATAAAATAAAGTAATAAAAAGAGTATAGGGGTTGGAGAAGTAAAATTAATGAAAACAAGTTAAGAGAAACTGTTACATATAATTTGGGTAACTTCATTTGGTTTGATCCAAAAGGATTTCTTAAAGTGCCTTTTACCTATAGTAAGTCTTCTAGGTGGAGTAGAGGTATGTATGAAGTTTAATTTTTTAGAGATTGGACGAGATTAAAGGCATGAGAGGTGTGAGGAATTTGTTAGAAGTGGTCTCTTTTTATAAGGGGGTGGAGGGGCTCTTTAGGAAGGTGTGATAATATTAATTTATTATATAATGATATTCGGTTTCTAAAGGTCCAAAAATCATTAAAGTCAAATATAATATGACTCATGGTCGAACTAAAATCATCCAACAAGGATTTGAAATGTTTTGGACATTATTTTAATATTAATAATCTTATTTATTTAAATGATTTATTAATGAGGTAACCACTGCATCATTTTTGTGTCATAAATAATATAAGTTATCTAATGTCTAAAAATTATAAAAAAATTACCATGATTTAAGAAATATTTTTATATTTACTATGAATATTTATAGTCAAAATTATTACTTACATAACAGCATATATAAATTAATTTACTAAAAGATATTAGTTTTTGTTATTTTTGCCTTTACTTTAAGTTAATTAATCTAAATTGTCATTATCACTCCCATGTGGATCCATGGATTCCCAAAATCTACCCAAAGATGTACATGGTCATAATTAACTCATACGATAAGGTTTCTACAAGTTTTAAGTTAATTTTGAATTATTATAGTATTATTTTTACCTTGAATTACCATATTTACCTTTAACCGTGGTAAATATAAGTCAAAAGTTACTATTCACAAAAAACATATTTCATCTAATTGAACCACATATTACTTTCTAATAAAAATAATGTTTGTTATATTTTCTAAATTCAATTCACAGAAGTGGTAAAATTTCATTTAAATGAAAAAGTCATTTTTTACCTACTACTAAGGGGTTTCACTATTCATCAAAAATTGAAGTTTTTCAAAAAAATTCCAAAAATTCATCCTAAGATATATTTGATATTCCGAATTCAAAAATGATATCTATTTTTCTAAATTCAGAACATAGAAGTGGAATTAATTAATTTAAAATTAATTCCCATTGTAAAAACAAATATCGTGTTTTTTAGAAAGAATAACTATCAAAAGATTTACACATCATTATGTCCACTTTCAAAGTAATATTAATTATAATCGAACAAAATTTGATCAAATGGTCATAATATATTCCAATTATAGTTTAAAACAAATTAAAAAAATATTATAACAATATAAATAAATTATATTAAAATGTAGTTTTCAATTAAAATAAAATATTTTCACTATTAAAAAAATGAACAATATCGGAAAAACTCCAAAAGTTTACACAAAATAAATTTTGATGTCCTCATTCTAAAGAATGATTTTATTCGGTCTATTTGAATGTATTAATGTGACCAAAACTAGATTTAATTATGGATCTCCATTAAAAGATTGTAGATAGACCTTTTAATGTAAATTATGCATAAAATTAGATTCATTCATATTTTAAGCCTATATCTTTTTATTGGATAAATGTAAATACATTTAACAAACATGTATAATCATATTGTAGTTATTTTTTTCATTCCATACAATACAATTTCTAGGATTTAACTACCATTTAAAATAATAATATTATAATATTAGTGTGCAACGTAAGATTTCAAAGAAATTTGTTGTTACATGTCGAGTACGCAATCAAACATAGCATCCCCTTTAATTTATAATTAATATTTAATTCACAAATATTAATAAATATTAAAAGTGTCTTATTCCTTATTTATCTAGGATGTAACAACCATCCCCCCTTCTGGGAATTGTGTCCTCGCAATTTTAAAACTGGGCTTGGAAATATCCTGAAAAGTCCCAGATCAAAAAAGAGTCAGTAAATCTATCACTTTAAAATAAAGAAAAAGAAATACAATGGTCACCCCGGATAACCCATTTTAGGGTTCCTTATAGGAAAACATGGAAATGGAAGAATGAAAAAACATTCATGTTTTGATGGAGAGTGATAGAAAACATGATTAGAAAAAAGATATCCACCAGAAAATTACAAACTTGTGATGGGTTAAACAGTCTTTGATTCCCCAGTAGGAAAAGTTAACAGACATTATTTTTGTGTTACATTACATTTCATAATGGAAATTTATTTATGGGAATAACTAAAAACGTATGGAAACATACTTAATTTTCATGTAAACATTCATCCTTTACTATATTTATAACACAAATTCATATTTTCTCCAATCGGTAAGTATTCAGGTTGACTTTTTCAGCTTAAAATCCCTATAATCTACTTATGGAGAATCACATAATCCAGAAATGCTGAACTATATATTTCCCTTGTCTTTAGACATCAATGAAAACCAAAATGGTTAGTGAGAGATTAGATAATACCCAAATGGACAATTCTTTACAAGAAAAAAACTACTCCTAATCTCCAAAATTTGTCAAACAAATCCCAAAGATCAACAAAGACCATTCAATAAAAAACTGTCCCTAAAATTCTTCAAAAGTAATCCAAAATATGATAGAAACTCAAATTTCATAAGTTTTTAATTAAATAGTCTTATAAGTTAAATCTTATCACTTATCACCAAATAAGATCAGTTACTCAAAAAAATATCATATTGAAAATTAATTAACCTAATCACATATTCTCCATGATAGGTTATTCTGTTTCATAAATAAACAAAATCATCATATTTCCACAATAAAAACATAGATTCTTCCAAACTAAAATTTCAACCATTATTCCAAAATTTAAATCCCATAGTACTCTTTCTTTTTTAGGCATATAGTGTTTCCTCAAAAGAGAGAATGTCTTCCAAAACAACATTTATCACATAATCACTAAATAATTTTTCTATACTAAGTATATCCATTTGATAAAACATAAGTTCCCAAAATCAACTTATTCTTGTTCCATTACAACATTTTACTAAAATAATAAGTCATACTAACTAGTGACATCAATAGGATAGTGGTAGGCAATGTGCCCTTGTCACCATTCAGTTGTGGGTTAGATTCCTATAGCCTTACCATATGCGATGGGTTGTCACCCATCCTAGGGGTTTCCCTTTTTATAAAACCCCAAAATAAACCTAACATGTTTTAACCTCAATGGTTTCCTTATACCTCTCATTTTCATCCCAATTAATTATGATATCAAAATTTTATACATGAGTCTTATTTCACCAACATATGATAAAATAAAATGATCCCCAAAATGAAGAACATCATACCATGATCATGGTGGCCATTTTGTTTCATCGTCATCTTGTTCATTGAGGTAGAAAGTGCATGAATTGAAACAATGATTTAGATATCCTAAAAACAATTTTCTTCCTCCATTCAAATACACCTTGTGCAGCATGGGTCATATGGGTGTTCATAGAATTTTTTTTTGGAAAACAATCATATATGACATATAATTTCAAAACATCGGATAAAACATGATTTTTATAAAATAGTCAGACTGAATTTGAGTTGAAACTTTCAATTAATGGTAATTTTAAAATACCATCAGTATGTTCTGAGAGACTATATTATAAAAGAAAATATAAATAGGTTGGGAAAGGGTCTCCTTCTTCTGCACATTTTTTAAAATCATAATATGCTTCAAAATCTTATGATAAGGTAAAATATTTGAAAATGCCTTGATAATATTTACCTTTCTTAAAAATATGAGAATATTGTGAGAATAGTATTTTTCTAAATACAACTCATGATCCATAATGATAAAGAGGTATAGTGGAGGTGTTTGATATCTCAAAAAAATGCTTGTATGTGACTTGTATGCTAGAAAAAGTATCACAATCATCTGATCATGACTTTTCAATAATTATCGCAAGCATGACATCAGTAGGAGATAGGAATGTGATTTGAGATCATCCTCTTTACATTTGTAACTGACTTTACTTGATCTGAAAATGTTATAAAACAGGGATTTAACTGAAATAATAGACATGGGGACTAACCATGTGTCTAATGAAAACTCATAATCCCTAAAGTTGTCTAAACTGACCTCTGATAACAACTGTAAGTACCCGATATTAAACATTACATAATCTTGTATTAAATAAATAATTCACATTGAGGATCTTTTCAGGTTTATTGTTTTGGAGAATTAGGCATAAAAATTACATTACAACTTGTATATTACTTTTAGACACTACTACTAAGTATACATTTTTTTCATAAAATAATAACTCTTAAATGGAAACATGTCTAGTTCCATTTTTTAGATATCATGACTTTTCCATGATCCCATCCTTGAGAATATTCATCTTTATGTCCATTGGAAAAAATATCAAAAACATGGGATGAGAATAAAAAGATCAGTAAGGGTTATAAAATAAGGAAGGAAACCATTATCCCATCAATAATAAAAATCAATAAAACCATACTTTTCAATCATAACATAACTTACGAAACCATAAGATTTATGAATAACACATACAAATCCTATATAATAAAGGTTACTTATGTCTTCCATATCAAACATACATTGTAGCTATCACAGCTACGTATGGAGTTACACATGGAATACCCATCACAGTATATTCCTTAAATCTCTTAGGAGAAACATCACGTTTACCTCCGTCACGTTACCCAATGCATTGGAGAGTTATCTCGGGCTCACCCGCCCTATGTTTATCATGGAACCACCTCTATATGTAGAAATTTCACAATAACTATAACATAATCATAACACATAACACAAGTATAAAAGAAAGATAACATTTCCACATTACAATATATCAAATTATAGTATTGAAATAAACAATGCTTTATCAAATCATTTTCAAAACCATTTAAAATGATATTTTTGAATCAATGTGTCCCATACCTCTTTGAAGCTTTTAAATGAATTATCATTTGAAAATAGTAATATCCATATAAATAAATCATAAAAACCATTTTGAAAACATGGAAATTATTGAAAAATATTTTTAATAATAAATCATTAAAACATTTAAAACGATATTTTAGTTAACCGGTTTTTCTAATAAAAAGAGAGACGATTGAATATCAAAAATTGAGGAATAACATTTAATCAAAAAATTATAATATCATGAGAATAAATGGATTCATGATATAATATGTCAAAGGACAGTATATACACCATATAAGGGTGAATTGTGCATAACAACAATGAAGTCTCAATGGAAATGTATATTGGGATGAAATCACTTATAAATATGGTTTCTTTAAATTAAGGATAAATCAATCAAATAATTATGTGTGAAAAATAATAATACACACAATATATGTGTATATTAAGTGTAATACAATTAGATTTCATTCACAAATATTCATAGGATGACATATTCAATAAGTACAAGTTGAACCCAAAGAATTGAAATTGGGTAAAGAAGTTCCGTTGTAAACATTCGACAGCCTAACGACGTCACATTAGAATTCAGAAAATGAGGTTATGAGATAAAAAGGGAGTATAATCACTTAGACATAAACATTACATCAATAAGGATATAAAAGAACATATCCTAACAAAGTAAGATATATGTTAAAAGACATAGCAAAAATAATCCTTTTAAAAAGAGGAGGGTGAAAGATTCCCTTACCGATTTGGAAACATACAAAACATATGCCACATGAAATAAGGATCATACAATGAAGATGTAAATTCTCATAAATTAAATTATATTACACAAATATAACATTTATGTGATGTAAATACACCGCACAATATGATATAATGTCAAATATAGCATGAATCTCATGGGAATGAAATGTGAGATGAAACCCTCTACCACATTGTAATCAACTAGTTCGTATGAAAAATATTTAATAACCACCAAATTAATAATATAATACCATGAATATTATGGAAATAATGATAATATATATTAAATGTAAGTACAAAATACAGCACATGCATTGGAAAAGTGGAAAGGAATGGAAATCTCACGAAATTAAAAGTGAGATAAGAAAAATCCATTACCTTGTGTCCGAATATACTTGTTTGATCCTTATTCTTCTTGAATAATAAACTAAAGTTAATATATAATTTTATAAGAACATTTTTCAAGTTTATTATCACTTTTTTATCACTTATTACCATGTTATAAACATTATGAAATCATTTAAGTTAATAATTTTCGTTTGGTCGATATTTGGTACATGAGTAAAAAAATTAACACCTTATATTTACAAGTTGTCCATGTTGTCAAGAGACCATTATATCCAAAATGATATACATTATTTAGATATCATATATATCATATATATCGATTATATATATGTATTTATAAAAGTATATAGCATTTGGATATAAGAAATGAAATGCACCGTTCATGGAGATGGTAAGCCGTACATACACATGAACACTAGTTTGATTTCTATTTCGTATTGTAATAGAATGGATAATTAATGATACATAAGTATATTATAATATTATAGTATAATTTAATATATAATATCATTAAATACATCCTTTTTACATCCCACATATGCAATTTACAAGCCATATCACTTTGAGGGGGTGGTAGTTCGCATTTTCTCAAATGAAATTATCGTGTTCACCCATAATGGAAACCATAGAGGTATGATATAAAAGGAAAATATAGAATCATAATGAAAACATAATCATAATATATATCATATATAAAAAATGTTCCATCATAATGGCCACCATGAGAGAAGGTAGGAGGTAATTGAATAATCATCGTTTCGTGAGGCGTTAGTTTTCCATCCACAGAAACATTATGTTCTTCAACAATTAGATGGAGGTGTGTTTAAGTGTAGTTCGAATCCATATGATAAAAGAGTCTAGTATATTTAGGATACTTGTTTTTTTATAAAATAAAGGAATAATAAGAGTATAGGGGTTGTAGAAATAAAATAAAAGAAAAAGAGTGAAGAGAAACATTTACCTTTAATTTGGGTAACTTCCATTGGTTTGAACCAAAATGACTTCTTAAAATTCCTTCTGCCTAAGGTAAGGATTATAGTAGGATGAGAGGGATGAACGAGGTTTAATTGGGAAGAGTTTAGATGAGCCTAAAGGCTTGTGAGGCGTGTGGAATTGGTTAGAAGTGGTCCTCTTTTATAAGGGGGAGGAGGGGCTCTTTTTGAATGGGTGATAATATTATTTTATTATATAATGATATTCAACTTATAAAGGTCCAAAAATCATTAAAGTCGAAGATAAGTAGACTCATGGTCTAACTAAAATCATCCAATAATAATTTTAAAATTTTTGGTTGTTATTTTAATATTTATAATCTTATTTATTTAAATGATTTATTAATGAGGTAATCACTGCATCATTATAGAGTCATAAATAATATAATTTATTTGATGTCTAATAATTATAAAAAATAACCTGAAGTGTGAATTTTTTTTATATTTCTAATGAATATTTATAGTCAAAATTATTACTTATATAACATAATATAAAAATTAGTTTACTAAAAGATATTTGTCTCTGTCATTTTTTCCTTTACTTTATGTTAATTACTCTATATTACCATTATCACACCTTAATGGCTCAATGGAGTCCAAAAATCGACCCAATGATGCAAAAATTCATAAATAGATCAGCCAATAAAGTTGGGGAAAGTGTTATGGTAATTTTGAATTATGATAATATTATTTTTACCATAAATTAACCTATTTAACTTTAACCGCGGTAAATAAAAGTCAAAAGTTACTATTCACCAAAAATTATTTTCACCTTATTGAACAACATATGACATAATAATAACAATCATGTATGTTGGATTTTCAAAATTAAATTCACATAAGTAGTAAAATTTCATTTAAATGAAAAATACATTTTTTAACTACTACAAAGTGGTTTCACTATTCATCAAAATTGATGTTTTTTAGAAAAATATCAAAAATGAAACATAATCTATATTTGATATTCCAAATAAAAAAATGATTTCTATTTTGTTAAATTCAAAACATAGAAATGTAATTAATTAATTTTAAATTAATTTCCATTGTTAAAAAAAATAACATGTTTTTAAGAAACAATAACTATCAAATGATTGACACTTACTTATGTCCACATTCAAAGTGAAATTAATTCTAATGACCAACATTGGATCAAATTGTAATAATATATTTCAATTAAACTTTAAAACCAATAAAAATGTTAATCTAAAAAAATAAATAAATTAGATTATAATGATGTTTTTAATTAAAATACAATGTTTTCACTTTAAAAAAATGAACTTTATCGGAAAAATTCCAAAGATTTACACAATGTAAATTTTTATGAGCCCATTCTAAAGTAGGATTTTATTTGGTCAATTTGAATTTATTAAAGAGACCAAAATTATAATTAAATATGTTTCTCCATTAAAATGTGGTAAATCGTCTTTTTAATGTAAATTATGTTTAAAATTAGATTCATTCATATTTTAAGCCTATAACTTTTTATTGGACAAATGTAAATACATTTTTCAGACATGTATAATAATATTGCAGTATGCTTTGTTCACTCCCACCAATACAATTTCTAGGATTTAACTACCATTTAAAATAATAATATTACATTATTAGTGTGCAACGTAAGATTTCAAAGAAACTTGTTGTTGCTTATTGGGTACGCAATCGAACATAGCATCCCATTTATTTTAAAAACAATATTTAATTCACAAATATTAATAAATATGAAAAGTGTCTTATTCCTTATTTATCTAGGATGTTACATCCTTCCGCCCTTTTTGGAATTGCGTCCTCACAATTTTATAACTGGGCTTGAAAACTTCATTAAAAGTCCCACATTAGAAAAGGGTCAGTAAAAATATCACATTAAAAGAAAGAAAGATAAGTACAAATGTCACCTTGGATAACCCATACTAGGATTCTTTATATGGAAACATTGATATGGAAGATAAAAAAATGGTCAAGTTCTTTTTTAGAGTGATAGAAAACATGATTAGGAGAAATTTAACCACTCAAAAATCACAAACATGTGATGTGTTAAACGGTCTTTGATTCCCTAGTAGGAAAAGTTAATATAAAATGTTTTTGTTTTACATTACTTTTCATAAAGGAAATTTATTTATGGTCTTAACTAAAAACGTGTGGAAACATACTTACATTTAATGTAAACATTAATCCTTTACTAGAATTCTAACACAAATTCATATTTTCTCCAAACGGTGAGTATTTAGGATGACTTGTTCACATTAAAAGCTCTATAATAAACTTTTAGAGAATCACATAATACAAAAAGGATAAACTATATATTTCCCTTCTCTTTAGACATCAACAAAAACCAAAATGGTTAGTGATAGATCAGATAATACCCAAAATGTAAATTATTTTACAAGAATAAAAACTACTCTTAATCTCAAAAAAATTTCAAACACAACCCAAAGATCAACAAAGACCATTCAATAGACAACTATCCCCAAAATTATTCAAATGTAATCCAAACTATTATTGAAACCCAATTCTCATAAAGATTTAATTACATCGTCTTCCAAGATAAATCTTATCATTTACCACCAAATAACATTTTTTACTCATAAAATCTCATATTGAAAAGTAATTTACCAAATCCCATATTCTCCATGATAGGTTAATTAGTTTCATAAATAAACTAAATCATCATATTTCTATTATGAAAACATAGATTCTTCCAAACTAAAATATAAACGATTATTCCACAATTAAAATATCATAGTATTCTATCATCATTAGGAATATAGTGTTTCCTCAAAAGAGAGAATTTCTTCGAAAAAAACTTTATCACATAATCACTAAATCATTTTTCTATACTATGTATATAAATTTGATAATACATAATTTCCAAAAATCAACGTATTCTTGTTCCATAAAAACATTTTACTAAAATAATAAGTTATACTAACCAGGGACCTCATTTAGGCTTGTGGTAGAAGATGTGCCCTTGTCGCGCTACGGTTCTGGGTTTGATTCCTTCATCCTTACGAGATGCATCAGGTTGTCACCCATCCTACATGTTGTCCATTTTATAAAACTCAAAAATAACCCTGACATGTTTTAACCTCAATGGTTTCCTTATACCTCTCATTTTCATCCCAATTCATTATGATCTCAAAATATTAATACCTGAAGTCTTATTTCACCAATATATGATAAATTAAAATGATCCCCAAAATGATAAACATCATACATTGATCATGGTCTCCATTTGGTTTCATCATCATCTTCTTTACATGGGAAAAATGTCCATGCATTGAAACAATGATTTAGAGATCCTTCAAAACCTTTTTCTCCCTCCATCCGAATACACCTTGTACAACATGGGTAATATGGGCATTCAATGAAAAATAGTTGTGGAAAATAATCATGTCTAACATATAATTTCCATACATCGGATAAAATATGATTTCTATAAAATAGTATGACAGAATTAGAGTTTAAACTTTCAATTAATGGTCCTTTTAAAATATCCTAGGTATGTACTGAGAGACTATATTGTAAAAGCAAATATAAATAGGTTTTCCAAGTGTCTCATTCTTCAACAGCTTTTCTAAAATCAAAATATGCATCAAAATCTTGTGATAAGGTAAAATATTTGAAACAGACATGAAAATATTTAACTATATTGAAAATTGGAGATTTTTTGAAAATATGATTTTTCTAAATACAAACCATGATCCAAGATGATAACAAGATACATTAGAGGTGTTTGATATCTCATACAACTACTTTCAAGTGAGTTGTATGCTAGAAAATTTTTCACAATCATCTGAACATGACTTGGAAATAATTAATGCAAGAATGTCATCAAGAAGAGATAGGAATCTCGTTTGAGATCCTCCTCCTTCAATTTGTAACTGACATTTCTTGATCTAAAAAAGTTATTAAACAATGATTTTATTGAAATAATAGACATGGGGACTAACCATGTGTCTAACGAGAACTCTTAATCCCTAATTTTTTCTAAACAGACCTATGACATCAACTATAAGGACCTAACCTTAAACATTACATAACCATGAATTAAATGAATAATTCACATAGAGGATCATTTCAGTTTTATAATTTTGAGGAATTAGGCATAAATATTTCATTAAAACTTGTATATTACATGTGGACACAACAAATCAGTATCCATTTTTTACATAAAATAAAATCTCTAAAAAAGAAACATGTCTAGTTCCATGTTTTATATAGCATGACTTTTCCTTGATCCCATCCTTGACCATATTAATATTTATGTCCTCTGAAAAACATTTAAAAAACATGGGATGAGCATTAAAAGCTCTGTAAAGGTTATAAAATAAGAATGTTAGCCCATCAATAAATAAAAATCAATGAAACCATACTTTTTAATCATAACATACATTACGAAATCAGAATATTTATGAATAACACACCCAAATCCTAAATAATAAAGGTTACTTATGGAATCCAAATCAAAATTACATTTTAGCTATCACAACTATGTAGGGAGTTACACTTGGAATACCCATAAAAGTATATTCCCTAAATCTCAAAGGAGAAACATCATGTTTAACTCCGTCACGTTACCCAATGCATTGGAGAGCTATCTAGGGCTCACCAGCCCTAGGTTCATCACGGAACCAACTGTATACGTAAACAATACCCAATAACCATATCTTAATATTAACACATTACACAAGTATAAAGGAAAGATAACATTTCCACATTCCAATATATCAAATCAAGGAATTGAAATAAACAATTCTTTATCAAATGATTTTCAAAACATTTTAAAGAGTGATTTTTGAATCAAAGTGTCCCATACCACTTGGATGATTTTAAATGAATTATATTTTGAAAAAATAAATTTATATATATATAAATCCTAAAACCCATTATGAAATATGGACATTAATGAGAAATATTTAGAAGAATAAATCCTTAAAACATTTAAAACAATATTTTAGTTAAGAGTTTTTCTAACAAAAAGAGACGCTTGAATACAAATAATTGAGGAATAAAATTTAATCAGAACATAATATCATGAGAATAAATGGATTCATAATATAATATGTCAAAGGATAGTATATACACTATATAAGAGTGAATTGGTTCATAACAACAATGAAGTCTCAATGGAAATGTAAATTGAGATGAAATCCCTTATAAAGATGGTATCTTTAAATTTTGGATAAATAAATCACATAATAATGTGTGAAAAATATAAATACACCCAAAATATATGGATATTAAGTGCAAAAAAATCAGAGGTCATTCACAAATATTCATAGGATAGAATATTCAATAAGTACAAGTTGAACACAAAGAATTGAAATTAGGTTAGGACGTTCCCTTATAAAAATTCGACATCCTAACGACATCACATTAAAGTTCATAAAATTATTTGATGAGATAATAAGTGTATATAGTCACTTGGACATAATTTTTAAATCAATAAGGAAATAAAATAACATATCCCAATGTAATAAGATATATGTTAAACGATATAACAAAAATATGTCTTTTAAAAATAGTAGGGTGAAAGATTCCCTTAACGATTTGGTAACAGAAAAAACATACGCTAAATGAGAGAAGGATTGTACAATGAAGATTTAAATACTCATAAATGAATGTATAATAAACAAAGAGTACATTAATGGTCATTACATAAACCACACAAAAAGAAACGGTGGAATATATAGCATGAATATCATGCTAATAAAAAGTGAGATGAAACCATTTACTACATTTAATCAACTAAGTCGTATGAATAAAAGTTAATAGCCACCAAATGAATCACATAACATCATGAATATAATGGCAATCATGATAATAAATATCAAATGGATTTACAAAATACACCACATGCAATGAATAAGTGGTGGAGAATGGAAATTTCAAAAAATTAAAAGTCAGATAAGAAAATCCCTTACCTCGTGTCCGACTTGACTTGTTTTTTCCTTATTCATATGGAATAATAATCTAAATAAAATTTATAAATTATTAATAACCTTATCCAGGTTTATTATCCTTTTTATATTACTTATTACCATGTCATAAACGTCATGCAATCATTTAAGTTAATAATGGTCGTTTGATCGATATTTGGTACTTGAGTAAAACAAATGAACACCTTATTTTTACAAGTTGTCCGAGTGGTCAAGAGAACATTATCTCCAAAATGATATTCATTATTTAGATATATTATATATCATAAATATACAGTATATATATGTATTTATAAAAATACATAACATTTGGAGATAAGAAATGAAATGCACCGTTCATGGATACAGTAAGTCGTACGTACGCATGAACGTTACATTCATTTCTATTTCGTATTGTAATAGAATGAAAAAATAATGATACATAATTATATTATAATTCCAGTATAATTACATATATAATATCATTAACTCCATCCTTTATACATCCCACATATGGCATTAACGAGTCATATCAATTTGAGGGGGTGGTAGTCCGCACTTCCTCAAATGAAATTAACATGTTTAACCATAATGGAATCCATAAAGGTATGATATAGAAGGAAAATATGGACTCATAATGAAAACAAAAACATAATATATATCATATATAAATATAGTTCCATCATAATGGCCACCATGAGGTAAGGTAGGAGGTAATTGAACAATCATCATTTCGTGAGATGTAAGTTTTCCATCCACAGAAACATTTTGTTCTTCACCCACTAGATGGAGGTGAGTGTAAGTGTAGTTATAATACTTCTAATAACAATATCATAGTATATTAAAAATACTTTTGATTTTATAAAATAAAAGAATAAAAAGAGTATTGTGGTTTTATAAGTACAATAAAAGGAAAAAATTTAAGAGAAACAGTTACCTTTAATTTGGGTAACTTCTTTTGGTTAGAACCCAAAGGACTTCTTAAAGTGCCTTATGACTAAGGTAAGGATTATAGGAAGAGGGGAGGGATGTAGGGATCTTAATTGGGCAGATTTTGGATGATCTTAAAAGCTTAAAAGGTGTTATGAATTGGTTAAAAGTTTCCTCCTTTTATAAGGGGGAGGAGGGGCTATTTTGTAATGTGTGATAATATTATTATATTATATAATGATATTCAGTTTTTAATGGTCCCAAAACACTAAGTGTATAAGATAAGATTTCTCTTAGTCGAAATAAAATCATCCAATAATAATTGGAAATGTATTGGATGTTATTTCAATATTTATAATGTTATTTATTTAAATGATTTATTAATGAGGTAAACACTACATCATTATTGTGTCAGAAAATATTTAAATTATCTGATGTCTAAAAATTATAAACAAAATACCATGATGTAGGTTATATTGTTTTCTTTACAATGAATATTTTTAGACAAAATTATAACTTATATAACCCCATATAAAAATAAATATACTAAAAGATATTTGTTTTTTCAATTTTTTCCTTTACATTAAGTTAATTAATCTAAATTGTCATTATAACTTCCATGTGGCTCAATGGGGTCCCAAAAACGACCCAAAGATACCCATGGTTGTAAATGACTCAACCAATAAGGATTGTACGAGTGTAAAGGTAATTGGGAATTATTATAATTTTATATTTACCTTGAATTACCCTATTTAGCTTTAATCGTGGTAAATAAAAGTCAAAAGTAACTATTCACCAAAAATTAATTTCATCTTATTGAACCACAATTTCAATAATAATAACAACCATGTATGTCAGATTTTCAAAATTCAATTCAAAAATGTGGTAAAATCTCATTTAAATGAAAAATCCAGTTTTTTTAACTACGATTATGTGTTTTCACTATTCATCAAAAATTAATGTTTTTAGAAAAATGCCAAAAAATAATCCTAAGATATATTTGATATTCTGAGTTCAAAAATGATATCTATTTTGTTAAATTCAAAACATAGAAGTGGAATGAGTAAAATTAAAATTAATTCCCGTTGTTAAAACAAATAGAGTGTTTTGAATAAACCATTACTATCAAAAGATTCCCACTTTTGTATATCTATATTCAATGTGAAATTAATTCTAATGACCAACATTTGATTAAATGGTAAAAATATATTCTAATTACACTATAAAACCAAATAAATAGATAATATAACCATATAAATAAATTATATTAAAATGTAGTTTTGATTTAAAATACAATATTTTCACTATTAAAAAATGAACTTTATTGGAAAAATTCCAAAAATTTACAAAAAGTAAATTTTGATGTTCCCATTATAAGGAAAGAATTTATTTGGTAAATTTTAATTTATTAAAGTGACCCAAACTATATTTAAATATGGTTCTCCATTAAAAGGCGGTAAATCAAAATTTTAATGTAAATTATGCTTAAAATTAGATTCATTCATATGTTAAGCCGCTACCTTTTTATTGGATATATGTAAATACATTTAACAAACATTTACAATCATATTTTATCTAGTTTTGTTCATTCCTTCCAAGACAACATCTAGGAGTTAACTACCATTTAAAATAATAATATTATATTATTAGTGTGCAACGTAAGATTTCAAGGAAACTCGTTGTTATGTATCAGGTACCCAATCGAACATAGAGTCCTCTTTAATGTAAAATTAATATTTTATTAAAAAATATTAATCAATATGAAAAGAGTCTTATTCATTATTTATCTGGGATGTTACATTCTTCCCCCCTTTTGGGAATTGCATCCAAGCAATTTTAAAACTTGTCTTGGAAAAATCATTAAAATCCCACATTGGAAAAGAGTCAGTAAAACTATCACATTAAAAGAATGAAAGAGATATAAAAGGTCAGCTGAGATAAACCATAATAGGATTCATTGTAGGAAAAAATTGATATTGAATAAAAGAAAAATGGTCTTGTTCTGATGTAGAGTGATAAAAAACATTATTAGGAGAAAGTTAACCACCATAAAATCACAAACATATGACGGGTTAAACAGTATTTGATTCCCTAGTAGGAAAAGTTAATAGACAATGTTTTAGTTTTAAGTTACTTTTCAAAAATGAAATTTATTTATGGTATTAACATAAAACGTATGGAAACATACTTACTTGTCCTGTAAACATTCATCCTTTAGTAGATTTCAAACAAAAATTCATATTTTCTTCAAACGATGAGTATTCAGGATGACATGTTCACATTAAAAGAACTATAATCAACTTTTATAGAATCACATAATCCAAAAATGATGAACTATATATTTCCCATTCCTTTAGACATAAAAAAACCAAAATTTTTAATCAGAGATCAGATATTATCCAAAAAGGACAATCTTTTACAAGATGAAAAAATACTCTTAATCTCCAAAATTTTTCAAAAAAAACCCAAACATCAACAATGAACATTAAATAAATAGTTGTCCCTAAAATTATTCAAAAGTAATCCAAAATAAAATTGAAATTAAAATCTCATAAGTATTTAATTACACCATCTTCCAATATAAATATTATCATTTATCACCAAATAACATCAGATACTCACAAAATATTAAATTGAAAAGTAATTAACCTAATCACATATTCTCCATTATAGGTAAATCAGTTTCTTAATTTAACCAAATCATCATATGTCCACAATAAAAACATAGATTCTTCAAAACTAAAATATCAACAATTATTCCACAATTGAAATGACATAGTATTCTATCTTCCATAGGCATATAGTGTTTCCTCAAAAGAGAGAACCTCTTCCACAATAACCATTATAACATAATCACTCAATCATTTTTTTATATTATTAATATTCATTTTATAAAACATAGGTTCCAAAAATGAACATATTCTTATTCAATAAATTTTTTTACTAAAATAATAAGTCATATTAGCCAGGGACTTCAAGTAGTCTAGATGTAGGTGATGCGCCCTTATCACCCATCCATTGTGGGTTCTATTCCTGTGGCCTTACTAGATGCAATGTGTTGTCACCAGTCATACAGTTTGTCCTTTTTATAAAACTGAAAAATAACCCTAACATGTTTTAACCTCAATCGCTTCATTATACCTCTCATTTTCATCCCAATTCATTATGATCACAACATCTTAATACATGAAGTCTTATTTCACCAACATTTAATTATATAAAAAGATCCCCAAAATGAAGAACATCATACCTTGATCATGGTGTCCATTTTGTTTCAATGTCATCTTATTCACACAGGTAGAAAGTCCATGCATTTCAACAATGATTTATAGATCCATCAAAATAATTTGCTTCCTCCATCCAAATACACCTTGTACAACATGGGTCCTAGAGGTGTTCACAGAAAAATAGTTTTTGAAAATAATCATGTATGACATATAATTTCAAAACATCTGATAAAACGTGATTTCTATAAAATAGTCGGACAAAATTTGAGTTGAAACATTCAAATAATGGTCATTTTAAAATTCCATAGGTATAAGTTGGGAGACTATATTGTAAAAGAACAAGATAAATAGGTTTCACAAGAGTCTCCTTCTTCAGCACATTTTTAAAAATCATAATATAGATCAAAATCATGTGATAGGGTAAAATATTTGAAAATGCCTCGATAATTTTTTCGTTTCTTGGAAATATGAGAATATTATGAAAATAAGATTTGTTTAATTACAACCCATGACCCGTGAGGATAATATAGTATAGTGGAGGTGTTCGATATCTCAAACAACTACTTGCAAGTCAATTGTATGCTATAAAAAGTACCAAAATAATCTAAACATGACTTTGCAATAATTATTGCTAGCATGTCATCAACAAGAGATAGGAATGTCATTTGAGATCCTACTCCTTTCATTTTTAACTAACTTTCCATTATCTGAAAAATTTATAAAACAAGGATTTACCTGAAATAATCAACATGGTGACTAACCATGTGCCTTAGGAAAACTAAAAATCCCAAAATTTGTCTAAACCGACCTCTGATACCAACTATAATGACCCGGCCTTAAACATTACTTAATCATGAATTAAATTAATTATTCACATTGAGGAACATTTCAGGTTTAGATTTTTTGAGAGTTACGCATAACAATTACATTACAACTTGAATATTACATGTAGACGCTACTACTGAGTATCCATTTTTTCATAAAATGAAAACTCTTAAAAAGAAACATGTCTTGTTCCATGTTTTAGATAGCATGAATTTACCTTGATCCCTTCCTTGACCATATTCATCATTAATTCATGTGGAAAACATTTCAAAAAAATGGGATGAGTATAAAAATCTCAATAAGGGTTATTAAATAAGGAAGGCAAAAATTATCCCATCAATAATTAAAAATCAATGAAACCATACTTTTCAATCATAACAAACCTTACGAAATCATATGATTTATGAATAACACACAGAAATCCTAAATCATAACTGCAATTTATGGCATCCATATCAAACTTACATCGTATATATCACAGCTATGTAGGGAGTTACACTTGGAATACTCATCACAGTATATTCCCTAAATCTCTTAGGAGAAACGTCACGTTTACCTCCATCACGTTTCCCAATGCATTGGAGATCTATCTCGGGCTCACCCGCCCTAAGTTTACCACAGAACCACCCATATATATAAAAAATTCCCAATAACCATAAAATAATCATAACACATAACTCAAGTATAAAGTAAAGAAAACATTTCCACATTCGAATATATCAAATCAAGGTATTGAAATAAACAATGCTTTTTCAAATCATTTTCAAAAACATTTAAAAAGAGATTTTTGAATCAAAGTGACATATACCACATTGAATCTTTTAAATGAATAATCATTTGAAGATATTAATGTCCATATAAATAAATCCTAAATCCCATTTTGAAAACATGCACATTAATGAGAAATATTTATAAGAATAAATCTTTAAAACATTTAAAACTATATTTTAGTTAAAAAGTTTTTCTAACAAAATCAAATATGCTTGAATACCAATAATTGAAGAATAATATTTATCAGATCTTTATAAACTCATGAGAAAAAATGGATTCAATATATAATATGTCAAAAGACAGTATATACACTATATAAGAGTGAATTGGTGTTTAAAAACAATGAAGTTTCAATGGAAATGCAAATTGAGATAAAATCCATTATAATGATGGTATCCTTAAATTAAGGATAAATCAATCACAAAATTATGTGTGAAAAATATATATATACCCAATATTTGTGGATATTAAGTGTAAAACAATCATAGGTCATTCACACATATTCATAGGATGACATATTCAATAAGTACAAGTTGAACCCAATGAATTGAAATTGGGTTAGGAAGTTCCCTTGTAAAAATTATAACGCATAATAGTGTCACTTTAAAATTCAGAAAATAAGTTAATGAGATAAAAAGGGAATATAATAAATTTTTCATAAAGGTTAAACCAATAAGGATATAAAATAAAATATCACTTCATATTAATATATATGATAAATGACATAACAAAAATAAGTCTTTTAAAAAGTGGAGTGTGAAAGATTCCCTTACCGATTTGGTAACATAAAAAACATACACCACATGAAAGAAGGATCATACAATGAAGATGGAAATACTTTTAAATGAAAGAATATTACCCAAAGAGTACATTTATGGGCAGTACATACACCACAAAAAAAAGAAATAGTGGCAAATATTGCCCGAATCTAATGGGAATAAAAAGTGAGATGAAACCCTTTACCATATGGTAATCAACTACATCATATGAACAAAATATAATAAAAAACAAATGAATCATAGAATTAAATAAATATAATGGTAATAATGATAATATACATCAAATTTCTATACATAATACACCACATGCAATGAATAAGGGGCAAACAATTGAAATCTCACAAAATTAAAATTGAGATAAAAAATCCCTATCCTCTTGTCCGACTTGACTTTCTTGATCCTTGTTCATCCTGAATAATAATATAAATTTAATTTATACTTTCTTATTATCCTTTTTCATGTTTATAATCTTTTTTATATTACTTATTACCATGTTATAAACAATATTCCATCATTTATGTTAATAACGGTCGTTTGGTCGATATTTGGTACTTGAGTAAAAAAATGAACACCTTATATTTACATGTTGTCAATGTTGTCAAGAGACCATTATATCCAGAATGATATTAATTATTTTGATAACATATATATCACATATATCCAGTATATATATGTATTTATAAAATTACATAACATTTGGAGATATAAAATGAAATGCACCGTTAATGGAGACGGTAAGCCATACATACGCATGAACACAACATTCATTTCTATTTCATATTGTAATATAATGGAAACATAATTATACATAATTATATGATAATTCCAGTATAATATCATATAAAATATAATTAACATCATCCTTTATCTCTCCCACATATGTCATTAACAAGTCAAATCACTTTGAGGGGACGGTAGTCCACACTTCCTCAAATGAAATTATCACGTTCACCCATAATGGAAACCATAGAGATATGATATAAAAGGAAAATACAGAAGCATTAAGAAAACATAAACATAATATATATCATATATAGATAATGTTCCATCATAATGGCCACTATGATAGAAGGTTGGAGGTAATTGAATAATCATCGTTTCGTGAGGCATTAATTTTCCATCCACAAAATCATTATGTTCATCACCCATTAGATGGAGGTGTGTGTAAGTTTAGTTATAATAATTCTAATAAAAACATAATAGTATATTGAGAATACTGGTGTTGTTATAAAATAATGGATTAAAAAGAGTATAGGGGTTGGTGAATTAATATAAAGAAAAGAAGTTAAGAGTAACTGTTACCTTTAATTTGGGAAACATCCTTTTGTTTGAACCAAAAGGACTTATTGAAGTGCCTTATGCCTAAGGTTAGGCTTCTAGGAGTAGGATAGGGATTTAGGGAGATTAATATGGTAGTGTTTGGATGAGCCTAAAGGCTTTAGAGGTGTTAAAAATTGGTTAGAAGTTGTCTCCATTTATAAGGGGGAGGAGGGGCTCTTTAAGATTGTGTGATAATATTATTTTATTATATAATTATATTTGGTTTCTAAAGGTAAAAAAATACTTAGAGTCGAAGGTAAGATGACTCTGGGTTAAAATAAAATCCACCAATAAGAATTGGACAAGTATTGGATGTTATTTAAATATTTATAATATTATTTATGTAAATGATTTATTAATGAGGTAAACACTGCAACCATATAGTGTCATCAATATTTAACATTTTTTATATCTAAAAAATATAAAAATAATACCATTATGTAGGAAATCATTTTTTATTTTCAAAGAATATTTATAGTCAAAACTTTTAATTATATCACACCATATAAAAATTAATTTACGAAAAGATATTTGTTTTTTTCATGTTTGTCTTTACTTTAAGTTTATTAATCTAAACTTTCATTATCACTCTCATGTGGCTCAATGTTGTCCCAAAATCTACCCAAAGATGCCCATGGTCGTAAATGACTCAAAAAATAAGGTTTGGACAAGTTTTATTGTAATTTTGAATTATTATAATATTATTTTTACCTTGAATTAGCCTATTCACCATTAATCGTGGTAAATAAAAGTCAAAAGTTACTATTCACAAAAATTTATTTTCATCTTATTGAACCAAATTTTACTAACTAATAACAATAATGTACATAGAATTTTCGAAATTAAATTCATAAAAGTAGTAAAATTTCATTTAAATGAAAAAGTCAGTTTTTTTAACTACAACTAAGTGGTTTCACTATTCATCAAAAATTGATGTTTTTTAGAAAAATACCAAAAATTCATCCTACAATGTATTTGACATTATGAATTAATTTTTTTTTTCTATTTTTCTAAATTCAAAATATTGAAGTTTCATTAATTAATTTAAAATTAATTCCCGTCATTAAACCAAATAGCGTGTTTTTAAGAAATAATAATTATCAAAATATTGACACTGCTTTATGTCCACATTCAAAGTACAATTAATTATAATGACCAAAATTGGATAAAATGGTAAAAATATATTATAATTACACATTAAAGCCAATTAAAACGACAATCTGACAATATTAATAAATTATATATAAATGAATTTTTGAATTAAAATACAGTATTTTCACTATTAAAAAAATGAACTTTATCAGAAAAATTGAAAATATATACACAAAGTAAATATTGATGTCCACATTCTATAGAATAATATTATTGTGTTCAATTTTAATGTATTAATGTGACCCAAACTATATTTAATGACGGTTCTATATTAAAAGGTCGTAAATTGACCTTTTAATGTATATTATGCTTAAAATTAAATCCATTCATATTTTAAGCCTCTAAAGTTTTATTGGATAAATGTAAATATATTTATCAAACATATATAACCATATTTTAGTTAGTTTATTTCATTCCTGTTAATACGACGACTATAAGTTAACTAACATTTAAAATAATAATATTATGTTGTTAGTGTGCAACGTAAGATTTCAAAGAAACTCGTTCTTGCGTATCCGGTACGCAATCGAACATAGAGTCCCCTTTAATGTAAAATTAATATTCAATTCACAAATATTAATAAATATGAAAAGTTTTTTATTATTTAATTATCTGGGATGTTACATCGTCTGTGGTGGTTGTTGTATTTTGGTTTTGTTACAATGGTAGAAGCGGGACTAAAGATGGTTGTGGCACTCTATTTTTCTACTTTTGGGTATGGCGATAGGTTGACTAATGGTGGTTCGTTTGTGGTATTGAATTAAAAAGAAACTGATGGTAATAGAAGTTATACCACTATAATAGAGGATGCATTATATAAGATATAGAGTTTGGGTGGTAGATACTCAGCTCCTATGGTGGATTTCAGGCATGGTGATGGAAGATTAGTAGATCATGTAGCAGATGCAAACACATTGAAAATATAATAAAATTAAAAATTAAAAATGTTAAATTTTTAAAAACATTAATGTTTAAAATATTAAAAAAAGAAATATATTAAATATAGTAACATTTTTTTTTGAAAAATGAAGAAGTAAATTAATAATCATTTAAATTACGAAAATAATTTATAAATTACAAATTTTATTACTAATAAACTAATACATGAATATAATTGAAAATAAAATTAAAATTAAATTAAATGAATAATATTTAAAAATAGAAATATGTGTTTAAAAAAATTCAATTAGGTTAATATTATTATTGAAACTGATTTAATTATAAAAAATGAAAAATAGTGTTGAAATATATAAATAATAAAATTAATTGAGGATTTAAATTAAAACATTGTTTCAATTAATAAATAAAATCTAATTTAATAAATATTTAATAAAAAAATGTCAATATTTAAAAGACAATCATTATATTAATATTTTAATATATCATTAAAAATATATGAAATAAATATAAATAATTAATCATAATTGATATTTTGATTGAAATAGTATATAATTAAAAATGAAAAAAATAATTTTTTTTATTAAATCATTAAATTAATAATATGAATGAAATTTATAGAAGAAATCCTTTTTTAATTAAAAATTAGCAATATCAGCATAAAAACATTTCCCACATCACATAGTAGATCGTAGGGGATAATTTTTATCATGTCACATGAGGTTACAAATAAAAACTAGATTTATGTATTGATCATCAATTGGTTGGCCTTTAGGAATGCTTCGTTAATTGGTGGTTTCTAATAGCATGTGATTCCCATAATGTTGTGAGGGTGACCAACTTTTGGATAGATACACAGATAGCCTAATTTTTACAGTTGGACCTCATTTTTCAAACATTAAATGATATTTATCATGTGTTTTGGCCCATATTCAATGTTGTGAGTCCCCCATTTGGCATTATAGACAAAGAATATTTTTCTCATTTCTAGATAATGGAACAATTAAATTGGTCTACTTCTAGGAACATAGTTTTGGATCCTCAACAATATCATAGAACGATAATATCACACATTTCATGAGTTTGACCACAAAATATTGATGTAAAAACTTTTAACCATGTCATAGGGTACCACTCATGGTTCACATTTACCCAATATCATGTGCTCATTAGTGTAATAGAGGTTTTTAGTAGCTTATTATTCTACCATTGAAATTAAATTTCACTACAAGATAGAGAAACCATATAGAAAATTGATAATGTTTCTTTCTATTATTAATATAGTCCATCTGTATCTCGGATTCAATTTTGGTTATTGGATGAGGATAACCAATCTCCATACCGAAAAGTGAATTTTGGGGAAAACCAAATGGCCTTGAATCAGTTTGGTATGATGTATTCATGTATAGAAATATGTTCCCTAATCATGGTTCCTCTAGATTAATCCCCCATCTATCTATTCTTTGTTCATGTTTGATAGTTTATTTAAAGGTTCAAATATAGATATATGGGAAAAAATAATTCGTAAACATGCAGAAAACTCATTAAATCTAAAGGAATGTCTAATGACATAATAGAGTGGGGTAATTGATACTATCAATATGTACTCCATAACATATGAAGGGGACACCTCAACTATGAAATAATGTTTTTTTCAATGTTGGCACCAGAAAATGCATCCCCAAAATTTTTCCAAATGTTTCCATGCACAATCCAAGATTATAGTACATCTTGCAAGCTTTAATTTGGTAGGTCGTAGGGCCCAATGAGAGCTACGGATTAAGACTTATGGATATTTGAAGTTGGGTTGGAAAAGTGGTTCATAAAGCCCATTCGCGAAGCCCCCTCCACGATTGCGGAGCGCCGCCACGAAGTAATGAGTTGGGATGCTCCCTGAACCTGTTTGACATTCGCGATGCGCCGTAAATACCCACTGTGAAGCACAAGAGGTGGGGAGACCCGCAAATGGATTTGACATTTGTGAACCCACCACGAAGTACAAAAGTCGGCACGCTCCACGACAACATTTGATGTTCGCGATCCGCCGATGAGAAAGCTCCGTCTTCACACCAAGTGAGCTTTTCTTCGCAGCGCCCCGTGCTTATAAATACCCAGCTCACCCCCCCCTTCAACGGACGAACACTTTGACCCTTGGATGGAGACGTCTCCCCTTGGGTGACTGATCTCCCGTTCACAGATCTCCATTTTCCTTCGCGAAGCGGCTCTACAAGGCCATGCTCCGCGAGTAGCTTCCTTCGTGTTGCTGCTCCACGAGTCCTTGTTCCATGGGCAGCTTCCTTCTCAATGCTGCTCTGTGAGCCGATGCTCCGCGATTCAATGCTCCACGATTCCATTCTCCACGATACCATGCTCTTAGAGTCCATGCTCAGTGATGCTGCTCCGCGAGTCCATGCTCCATGAGACCATTCTCCGTGAGTCCATACTCCACGATGATGCTCCAAGAGTCCATGCTCTGCGAGGCCATGCTCTGCAAGACCCCAGATCCCTGAACAACTTTGCTCCGCGAATCTACTTCGTGAAGTCCAATCCTTTGAGAGGATCCTACAAACACCATTAAACACCTTGAGTCGACATATTCCTCTAGGTTTTATCCCCAAATCATGAGTTGAGATTCCCATCATCAATTTTCCAAGTACCTTGAGTCGAATCATTCCTCCAGCAACTCCTCCAATCCCAATAACTTGGCTCCTAATCCAGGTTGAACCAGAATGTGCCGCCCTAGCGTAAGACCCAACACCAACCATTTTTAGGAACCTTATTCCAATAGTCCTACCTTTAAGTCTCTAAACTGTAGTATGCCCTATGTTCCTAACGTAGGATGCCTCTTGCTCCAAATAAGAGATGCTTTATGCTCCTAGAATGAGATACCAATAGTCCTACCAACATGACTCTAAACTATAGTACCAACTATGTTCCTAACGTAGGATTCCACTTGCTCCAAATAAGAGATGCCTTATGCTCCTAGAATGAGATTCCAATAGTCCCACCTACATGAATCTAAACTGTAGTACGCCCTATGTTACTAACGTAGGATGCCACTTACTCCAAATAAGAGATGCCTTATGCTCCAAACATGAGATACCAACAGTCCTTTCTAAATGACTTAGATATGCCTTATGCTCCTAGTATAAGAAGTCAGTAGTCATCTCTACATGACTATAAACTGTAGTGATCCTTGTATAACAAATATATGATGCCTCTTGCTCCAAATAAGAGATTCCTTATGCTCCAAGCATGATATGCCAATAGTCCTACCTACTAGACACAAAACTATAGTACGTACTATGTTCCTAACGTAGGATTCCTCTTGCTCTAAATAATAGATTCCTTA
Source organism: Viscum album (assembly GCA_963277665.1). Taxonomy (NCBI): domain Eukaryota; kingdom Viridiplantae; phylum Streptophyta; class Magnoliopsida; order Santalales; family Viscaceae; genus Viscum; species Viscum album. The sequence goes on along the minus strand of OY728122.1, from coordinate 955,145,757 downwards.
GGTTCTTAACATGAGATGCCAATAGTCCTACCTACAAGACTATAAACTGTAGTATGCCCAATGTTCCTAACATAGGATGCCTCTTCCTCCAAATAAGAGATTCCTTATGCTCCTAGCATGAGATGCCAATAGTCTATCCTACAAAACTCTAAACTGTAGTATGCCCAATGATCCTAACATAGGATGCCTCTTCCTCCAAACAAGAGATTCCTTGTGCGCCAAGCATAAGATACCTAATGCCATGGTTACAGTGGCATGATTTCAAAATCCCTTGGAATTATCCTATTGGTGCACTAGCGCATAGGTGAAGGCCTCAACCCAATAGTGAGTTGGGATGCCCTCATGGCCAGACATGAGGAAGACATTACGGGAAGCTTTCTCGTGTATGCCCCATTCCCCAGTGCCGCTCCAAAGCGGCACGTGGGCAGCATCCTTGCGTAATCCTCATTCACCAGGGCCACTCCATAGCAGCACCAGGGAAGAATCCTTGCATAAGACCCATTCACCAATGCCGTTCCATAGCGGCACCAGGGCATCATCCTTGCGTAAGCCCCATTCACCAGTGATGCTCCATAGCGGCACCCGAGAAGCTTCCTTGCGAAACCCCTTTCACCATTGCCGCTCCATACCGGCACCTGGGAAGCATCCTTGCCTAGGTCCCATTCACCAGTGCCACTCTATAGTGGCACCCGGGCAGATTCCTTGCGTAAGCCCCATTCACCAGTGCCGCTCCATAGCGGCACCTGGGCAGCATCCTTGCGTAACCCCCATTCACCAGTGTCGCTCCATAGCGGCACCTGGGCAGTATCCTTCTGTAAGCCCCTTTCACAAGTGCTTCTCCATAGCGGCACCTGGGTAGAATCCTTGCAAAAGCCCCAATCACTAGTGCCCCTCCATAGCGGCACCCATGCATCTCTCTCGCGTAAGCCCCATTCAAAAGTGTCGCTCCATGACGGCACCCGGGTAGCTTTTTCTCAAAAGCCCCATTCACCATTTCCACTCCATAGTGGCACCCAGGAATCATCCTTTAATAAGCCACATTCACTAGTGCTGCTCCATAGCAGCACCCGGGAAGCTTCCTCACAATGCCCCATTCACCAGTGCCGCTCCATAGCTACACACGGGCAGCTTCCAATGCATATGATCCATTCACCAATGCCGCTCCATAGCGACACATGGGCATAATCCTTACGTAAGCCCCATTCACCACTACCACTCCATAGAGGCACCCGGGCAGCTTCCTTGTGTAAGGCCCATCCAATGTTCTGAACCTATTAAGTGTTACACCATTGTGATACTATTTAGTAGTAAGCCATTAACATCCTTATCAGTGGTAATCCCTTGTGACCCAATTCAGTAGTAAGTCATTGTGACACCCATTCAACGGTAATACGTTGACATCCTTGTCCGGTGGTAAGCCGTTGTGACCCAATCCATTGGTAAGCCATTGAAACCCCCAATATGAGGGAATCCCTCATCAAGAGATCTACGTGGACTTTGATTCCCTTCCATGGGGATATGTATGAAGCCTCTTCAAGGCTCATGCCTGAAACCATCATCATTCTCATGATGGTTGCATCCCATTCACCACCCATCAGGGACGCACCTCTGTGCTATGAACATCAGGTCCTTACTTCCTCTTGTTTCTCACAATGATCACAACTCACGTGGGCTTAAATTTGTAAGCATCGACCATAACATCTCCTATGGACAGCCTAGAGTGTAATCCCCACACCATCATGAACTACGTGGACATTGATCCAGGTCAAGGCATTGTATGTAGGAAGCCTCCCTGAGGTAAAACCCCACCATCAACCTGGACCAAGTTCCTTAGTCACGTCGGTTCTCCGACATGCCCAATTTTGAAATATGAGGTCTTTGATCAATGTCAAGGTGTGGTACGTATGAAGCCTTCATGAGGTTCAATACCACCACCCGGTCGTTTCTTCACGTCGGGTTCCACCCTCATCCCACATTATGTTAAACTTCATTCCAGTCCAGGGGTATTCCATTGTGAGTAACCCGAAATATGTGGACTTTGATCCATGTCAAGGCATGGCACGTTGGAAGCCTCATGATGTTCAAGCCTGGAACACATCAGACCCCCGATCGATCTTCACATTGGTACTCCATCATTCATCCCGAACTACGAGAACTTTGATCCATGTCAAGGAGTGGTACATGGAAAGCCTCGTGAAGCTCAAGCCCACCACTCATTGGTCGTCCTGACCTCCTTCACGTTGGTTTACAAAACTCCACCATGGGTCATCTTAGAGTGTAAGAACCAAATTCCCCCATCCCGCATGACGCTAAACTTTATAACTAAACTATGAGTACTATGATCCATTCCAAGGAATGGTTCTTAGGAAGCCTCACGAGGTTCAAGACCAACACCCATTAGACCCCCAGTCTATCTTCACGTTGTTACTCTGGAATTCATCCTGTACTACGAGAACAATGATCCATGTCAAGGCATGGTACGTAGGAAGCCTCACGAGGTTCAATACCACCACTCATTGGTTGTCACGACCTCCTACATGTCGGTTCACCAAACTCCATCTTGGGCCACCTTAGAGTGTAAGCCCCAAATGCCCCATCCTGCATGATGTTAAACTGTATAACTTAACTACGAGGACTTTGATATGTGATAAGGCATGGTACGTAGGAAACCTCACAAGGTTCAAGCCCAACACCCCTCGGACCAAGGTCCACCTTCAAATCTGTCCTCCAGTGCACCATCCCGAACTACGAGGACTTTGATCCATGTCAAGGCATGGTACCTAGGAAACCTCACGAGGTTCAAGAACAACACCCATCGGACCATGTTCCCCCTTCACGTTAGTTCACCAGGACCATCCCGAACTACGCAGACTTTGATTCCCAACCATGGGGATACGTCGGTGGTCTCTTTGAGGCTCAATCCCAACTTCACCATCACCCTTTTGATGGTCCCATATCATTTCCCCTCCACTTAATTCATCCATCCATCATCCATCACGATTCTCACCCAAGACGCCACATCTCGGTGGTATCATGTAATCCACCCTCATCGCTAATCCTAGTAGTACCTGGTCCACTATCCACACATAAGCCCCAACATGTCTCTAGGTCATTTTCCTCTGTGTACACCCCGATTCGTCAACCCCTTGAACTACGTGGGTGTTGATACCTGTCATCTACACGAGGTATGTAGGAAACATCCATGAGGTTCAATCCCAGCAAATGGTATACCTTGGTGCTTCCCTATTCTGGGGTGCACACTCTTTGCCCCTCCCTCAGTGGTGTTCAGATCAGCCATTACAGTGTGACATCTCCCCTCCTTGGAGCGCACCACCTTGGATCCTTCCACATTGGGCGTTCTGATCCATCCATCATCCAGGTATTCCCCATTCAGATATACCAATATGATCTGTCTCTATGGGATGTATTGATCACTATCATACCGTCTCCGCAAGACATTAAACTCATGGCCTACCTCTTGATAATCATGAGATGTCTGAGGAAAACCTCATATGACATTCCATTGGCTTAACCGTCTTTTCAAGAAGTTAAACATACGGAATACCCCATGTTGAACATGGGAAGCTGAGGAAAACCTTATAGATATGCTTCCGGCATAAGATACCCCACGAATGACGTGGGATGCCTCAGGGTTTTCACCCCATTGAGATTCCCTCTTATGAGGAATAATACATGTCTCCTATGTCCCCGTACCCAGAGATGCCCCGACATGCCTGACATCTTCCATCTACTCTGACCGAAGGTTGCTACCATGTCAAGACCCAATGGAATCTCTTGACAGAATTATTGTACTTAACCAGAGTCCATGAGGATATGGGAATGAGAACGAGATTCACGAACAATGTATTAAATCAATGAGGGAGACCCGGACTAGGTGACGAGTTCTGGGGAGGAATCCATAGAAGGAAGAACTAACATCCCATCATACTATTTCGATCATGGAGTAGATGTCCCTGAATAAGGAGAGGATGTCACCTGCCTTTGGAAAGCGAGAATTTGGGGTAAAAGCTACGCGTTATCACAGACGAATGTGCACACCTCGGTGAAGGCTTTGGAAACATTAAATATAATAAAACAAGGTGACCAAAAGGAAGACCTAAATGTGTCCATCATCTCAAAAAATTATGGAATCCTTTTTAGATATATATATTCATATAATATCTGACATGAAATAGAATTATTCAATTTATCCTGGTCACATATTCATTAGATTTAATACCATCACAGAACATGACATTCTATCAGAATATATTTTTATTCTAGAGTATTTAGAAAATCATGGTTCTGAAGAAACTAGATCGAATAAGATGATACATAAATGTTTTTGGAAAATAATACATGATCTATTCCCTAAAATAATAATTCTATAAATGATGAGTATGGATAATTTTATACACTATCTATTCATATGATTATGTACTACTTTAATTTACATCATTGAATTACCTGATATCATTTGGAAATAAAACAATAACCTAGATCAATTTTAAATCGTGTATATTGACCAAAAATCCATTAAAATAATTAACTTCCACGAATAATGTATTTTATTGTCCAATAATGGGTGAAATATGAAATTTTAGGATGATTCAAGACATAAATAATTAGAATCCACATTAATGGTATGATATGAGATCAATAGTAATACATAATAAGAATAATGAAATTCTTGTTAGTAATAAAAACTATTTTTCATGAAGTAACAAAATGGAATTTTGAACATGCTATAATGATTGAGAAGATGTGTCCATTTGGTAAGAATGGATTTTCCATGTGAAAAAAATTCAAAAACATATTAATATATCATATAAATTGTTTTATAATCTATGATGTTCATCCAAAAACATTTCATCATTTTTATTATTATGGTATTTTAGAATGGCGACGAGGGATTTCTAAACTTTTGAATGTCCCCCAATTTATTTGTTGATTAATGAATGAAAAAACCATTTAACATAGATCATTTTCTATTACGTGGTATTCCACATTTTTTAAGCTATTATTCATCAAATATTTCAAACACTAATGTAGGATAATATCTATATAGTTGAATCATATTGAACATTACATGGGGATGAATCAAACAACTCACACTCTCTATCAACTTGAGGAAATGATGAAATATGGATTATGTCATATTATCTTGGATTTGTTTCATTAAAATGATATATGAAGAATGAACAGAGTTTCATATTTACCATCTCTATAATCAATAATAATTCATTTATATCAATAGTACAATTGAATTTCCCTTCGCTTTTTCATGAATACACACATGGATGGATTATTTATAAATGTAATGTTTTATTCACTATCACTATTAGAAAAGGTTAACTCATTCGTGTATGAAATTAGGTTTCCTAATAGATTTTATTTCTTGTATGAGTATAATTACACAAAATAGAGTGTAATATACACTATCACCATATTCAATGATTAAGTTACCTGAGTACGAGATATGCATTCCACTGAGATTTTTTCTCTTGAATGGGTATTAGTAGGCTGATAGAGTATCATATATAAAATAAAAAATGATAATGTTATTCCATTAAAATATGGGATATGTTATTTTATGGGTCATGTTCTATTGGATAAGTATTAGTGGTTAGATATTTTGGTATATGTATAATCAACATAAACTATCGTTTGTGTATTTGTGTGTAGGAGGTGAGTGACTCATTATAATTAAAATAAATAAGGATGAATTTGAAATACAGATTATAATATTGAATTGTGCTCCATCACCTTGAGAGTAAACCTACTTTTATTTTACCTTCATTATCCGAAACATTGTATATAAGGAGTAAAAGGGTTCCCTAATTTTAGTGCAAGGTCTAGGTATACAAAAAGCACATTTTTTACACTTTCATGTGTAATATGGTTGCCTATGTATGATTTTTTTCTTTTTCATTATCCCAAAAATTTTATGAAAACATATTCTGAGGAGTCTTAAGGGTAAATAATTCATCTTATTTTTAAGAATAAACTATCCTGTCATCATCATGGCTTTTATATAGTAATTATTTTTCTTTTTTAATTCTATTTCTTCATAGGTTTTGGGAGGCGTAAGACTTGCAAGGGGAGACTCAATTTTATTCAATAATTCCCATTATTGGATTTAGCATTATGAGAAAAGTGTCCATTTACATTTTTTATTTATGGTCAAATAATTCATTCACATATATATAGAATTTACATTCTCACCGCATTGACCATATAGTGAGGAAATCTACCCAACAATAAGGGAAAGGTAAAATTTTATTTGAATATGAATTCAGTTCCCTAAATATAGATAGTATCATAAATCTATGAATTTCTTATGGTCATGATATTTTGACCAAATTTTATTAATTTTTAGGATTATATTAATTTTCTAAAATGAATATATATAAAATATCATGTAAATGAGAGGAAAAACCTTTCCTAAATCGAATATCCAAATTCTTGTATAAACAATATCATAGGTTGAGGAATAAATTTTATGGTTGGTGTGGTTTGACCATAATTTCATATAGTTTATGGTCACAAGATAAGGATTGATGGTTGTTCAAGAATATGGTTTCATATTAATAATTTGAAAATGTGTAAGATGCATGAATGTGAAATTTCAAGGGTATTCAAATCCCATTGAAGTGTTGGGTTATATGATGTGTAAATCATAACATTAATGGAATTAAGGAATGTTGATATGAAATATGTATGATATTAATGGGTTTTTAAATATATTCAAATAATGGTTATTATTGAAATCTATATGGTCATACAATATTTATTGGATATTACTATCATAAAAAATCATTCTCTTGGATAGATTTTACGTATATAATGAAACAAACATCCTTACCATGATGAGGTTCCCCATGGAGCTAAATGTGATCACCACCACATACCATGAATGGGATTTGGTGATTCAAAACACACAAGGTCATAGTTATGATTATGTATAAATTAATATTAAAGATGAGTTTGAGAACTATAGAGGTTCTGAAATTCTAAATTAATCACATTTTCAAGGTGATAAAATATAACAATAAATCACTTGATTACATGTTATGTGGGAATAAGGAAGATTCAATGTTTTAAATTTTTGTATCATTGTAGATATAGTATGAATGGAATTTATATTTATAGGGACAAATAGTAAAACTTAATGATTTCTAAAATCTTCTTTTTATTGTATTCATTTTGTTTACGTCATGAGATGAGATGACGTATAATGTGAAGATAGTATTTTTATTAGGAGATCCTTTATAGGTTATCAGCTGTAAATGAAAGATATATATTCTACACATTTCTTTTAAGGGTCATAATATTTGGAGTATTTAGTGACATAGTTTATGTATATAATATTTTGAAAAATTACTATTTTGAGTTATTATTCTATAAATTTTGTAAAAAAATAGTCTGACAATATAACATGGTAAATGTGACATAACAATGTTAATAAATATCTTAATTCTAATGTGAACCATCTTGTAAAATGGTGTAATATATTTTTAGGTCATATTACAAGGAACATTGTTTGTGAACGTGTTTTGGGAAAGGGAATATTAAAATTCAATGTTAATTATGAACCATATCTAATATATATTGGATCATAGAGAGGTGAACAAAAATTATGATCATGATTCATAGACTTGTTAAGGGAGCGTAATATTGAAATCAAGATGCTGCACAAATTCAATGAGTATCCAATACCTAATTAATAAGGAATAGTGATTATTTAAATAATAGAATTTAGTATTTGAATATCAATGATTAGATGGGAAATGTATTCAACAATGATTATTGACACATATTCGAATGATAGTCTCCCTAGGATTACTATTAATGAATATAGAGAAAATATGCCTTTATAATCATGAAAAATATATAACTATGTTAGTTAGTTTTTCATATGGAATCATCGGTACATTTACAAAAAAATTCCCTCAAAGATGAAGAATCGTTTTAAAAATAATTATGATTTATTAATTTTGATTTAAACATCTAAAGGAATGATGTGTTTCACATGGAGGAATAAACTCATGATGCGATTGGAACATTGAATTCTCAATCTAACCAAGGTTAGGATATATTTGTAATTTGAAGGGGAATAGTTATGGATGATGATTTTTTGTACGATATGGAATATTTGGTTATCAAAAAATTATGTTTACTAAAATAACCAGATTCAATCCACATATAGTATTTATGAAGTACATAACATACCTTCATAGATACTATTATATAAATATTCATCCAAAATGAAGAGATCATACAATGGGTTGGGTATAATGATGATGGAACTTGATTATGATTCAGAAATATAAGGAGTAAAATCTCTATATATATGATAATAATATAACTCATTCAATCAATAATTCTATATAAAATTTACATTTTACAGATATATTTCATATGAACATAATGGGTATTTTTTATTTTTTTCATTTGACTAGAACATTAATATTATTAGAGGATTTTACATATGATAATAAATTTTGGGAATTCTTATTTGTGGATTACATTACCATTTAATAGATTTATGAGTGTAAACCACATGCCAAAAATATGAATATATATATATATCCCATATATACGAAAATTGGCACATATAGGAAGAATAACTCTAAATTGAATATGGAATTATATGATGGAAAATATGTCATATAGTTCAATATCATGAGACAATGACTGTTGTACATTTTAGTACGTGATCTTAAGGATATGAGATATATAGGGTGATTTTAACAGATCTGAATCACCATATAAATAAAATTAATTTTCCTCAGTTTTGAACCTATGATGGAAAAAATATTATGAAATAGGTTGTGATAAAACTAGGAATAAATGTCGAGTTTATCAAAATCATTATCTAGGACCAATACATATTTTTTAGGAATCTATCTCTATATAAAAATGAATTGAACCATGAAAAATGAATTTCATTGCTATAATATTTCTTTATAAAAATATGGACCTTGTATATGTGAGGAATGGTGAATGTATGGTTGTCCAATAGATAGAGGGAGTGATGATATCCGGACATAAATTCGGAATGGTTTCATCAGTAGAGCATAACCCTATATATAATTATGAGTTGTGGTTAGGGAAATGATGAAGAATCATTAAATAACTTTATATCCTGAGTTATTAAGAATCACACCACAAATAATGCACAATTATGTGAGGTTCATGTTATTTTCATATTTTAGGTGAACCCTGACACCATGGTAGAAAAATTTAACCATATCCAAAACATCTCCAAATAATGAGAGCTGTTAAATTATTTGATATATTATATGTTTTGGTTTTGTTCACATAGTTTCATATAATATGTTAGGTGTTGTTTTATAACTTAAGGATACATGAGATATATAAATCCATATAATTTATGATTTTATGAGATCAACCACTCATAATATTTTATTTCCCAGAGAGATGGTTTATATGTCATATTGTATAATGATATATTATTAGAAAGTGACTATAGTAACATTTGGATTATATAACGAGGGACAATAAATGGGGGACTTTTCTATAGATCCAGCACATAAAGAAATTGAGAAAAGATTATTTTATTATCATGTAAATGGGTATTGGATTGAACATGAGGAAAAAGTGTTTTTTCATAGATTTTGTTTGATTTCATAGGATATGAATTTTAAGAATAACTACATATGAAGAGTTGTTTATAATCAAGAGTGATATAGTTTTGATAATGGTCTATTAGTTTTTGTATTAGTGAACCATGGTACTGTAGATTTGTAATACAACCACATCCTTGGAATCTCAAATGAAATAGAATGAACTACTATAATCATTGGGAACATACATAGCATAAGGGAATTTTGTCTTAGAATAGTTCTATAGATTTGGAATGTTATGTTGTGGACTTACATAAAGACGTTTCTAAAATATAAGTATAAAAATTCACTTATGATGGAATTTAATTTGTAGTTTATCATCATTCATGATGAACCATATATTATTTATTTTAACATTTAGTTATAAGGACATGTTATTTTTCTAATGAAATACATGGCCATGGAGAGGCTAAATATAAATTAAAAGGCCTAAATAGTAGTATTTGACCCATAAAATTTCCTAAAATTTTTGTTTCTTTTATAGTTCAAGGAAAATAATCATATAGTATGGGTTCTTATGTATATGAGGCTCATATATAGTAAATATAGGTATATGATCCCAAAAAACAATGAAAATTTAAAAAATTATAGTAATTATTTTATTTTCCCGCATTTATAATACCAATAATGATTAGAATTTTAATTTATTAGGATAACAACTACATTAAAAAGTATACACATCCACACAAAGTGTATTTTTATATATAAATTGGTTCTTCAGTTGATACACATGTTTCATTCCTGATACACATTTTTCAATCAACATGAGTCATATTAATAAATAAAATGTCCTTTATAGTATTTGTATACATCCATATATCTTGTAAATTCATTTTAAAATCTGGTATGGTAAAAAAGATCATTAATGGATTAATAAATAATTGAAACCAATTAATGCACTATGAAAATGATAAATGAATATAATTGTAACCATTTACATAAAAAACATTAATCATGATGAATCCCATAATCATAAAATAAACTTCATTAACAATAAATTATCATTAAACATCTCATTTTAATGGAAATAAAATAAAAACATTACAATTATGGTCACATAGGATATCATATTCCTATTATTATAACAGGCACCATTACAATTGTAGCGACCCCAACCCCAGTAGACCAGTGTTGGTGCCTTAAATAAATATGTTGGTGTAGATGAAAGAATATATTAATAGAGAAAATATCAGTTTAGTAGTTTAGGAAGATATATTACATATACCAACATTACATTACAACTTGAAAAGTAATACAACATAAAAATTCCATTAGAAACACCAATAAACTAATAGATTATCACTATAATTCATTCATAATATTAGTCATTTCATCTTGTTTAAATATGCAACATAATAATTGTGTGATTTAAAATGACCTGGATGTCTAATTAATATATAATAATCATATATAAATAATCATGGTGAATAACAACAAGATATCATTTCAATAAAACATAATCAGGGGAAACATATGGGAAAAAATAAAATGAGAATAAACAGTTCAAAAATAAATCATAAAAATGGATGTTCTACTAGATGAATAATCACATGGAATATAAAGTACTATTTTAATAATGAAGTAATTCCTAATTTTATGAATCATAAACATGTCATCAAGGCCTTGGAAAAGACACCATATATAATGGGTAAAGACCCAGTCCACATTGTCTCATGAGACCTAACAAAAAATATAATTGCAATAGAGGTCTCCTACCATCACATTATAAGTCCAATTAATTCATAATATGAATCAGTATTAACAAATAAAACATGAAAACATGAAATATTAATATCTTTCCACAAACTGTATACATAATCACTAACTGTTTTGAGTAGTTTGGTCAATGGAATTTTGTTTGAACATCCACTGTCAAACTGCTTCCTTCCAAAATTTCTCTGGTAGGTCCTTATCAATAATCATTGTTCTGGACATGTTTTTGATGATCCGATTTCTCCTTTAAACTACTCCATTCTATTGGGGAGTTCTCACTGATGAAACTTGATGCCTTGTCCCGTGTTTCTCGAGATAGATTTCAACTTGAATGTTTGGGAATTCTATACCGTTATCAGTATGAAACTTCTGAATCTTCTGCCCAAGCATCCTTTCTGACTCCCACCTATACTGCTTTATGCAACTAAACACCTCTGTCTTATGGGTAATGACAAATACCCAGGCCATTCTGCTATAATCATCAATGAAAAGGACATAGTACCTTTGACCATTTATGTCTCGTGGTGAGATCGGTCCACAAACATCTACATGTACCAGTTCTAGTACTCTGGTTGATTTCTGTTCCTTTGGCCTGTATTCCTTCATGATTATCATCCCTTTTAGACATGCATCACTTTTGTGAGAACGATCACGTGATAGTTTGGGAAGGTCTCTAGGAGCATCACACTTTACCAGATCTTCCATGGATGGTTGGAAGAGATAGCGAAGTCGCTTATGCCACAACTAGTTTTACTCCTCTCTGGATATAAATCACATATCTGATTCCCCACTTACAAGGTAAAGATTTCCCTTTGTCCATTTTCCCTGTAGAAAAACTGCTCCATCTTTTCCTTTGACAACACACATTTTCTTGGTAAATTGGATAGGGTGCCCAGAGTCACATAGTTGACTGACACTGAGTATGTTATGACTGAGACCCTCTACTACCAAGACATCAGCACGTCTCAATTCTTTTCCCCCAAATTTGGCCTTTCCAAAACCAACAATCTTCATCCCTTCATCATTCCCAAACTTGAAACTCCTTCTTTGTCATATTTTATACCTGTAATGAGATCTTTGTTCCCTATCATATGGGATGTGCAACCACTATCAAGGATCCATACTCCTGAACGATCTGAAGCTTTAAGGGCAATTTCCGCAACAACTTCCTTCTCATCCTTTTTCTTTTTGATCCATGTCTTCGACTTCACACTCTGTGTGGTTTGGGGAACTTGATCTTCCTTAGAGTGTGATGAACCATCTTCATCTTTCAATGATTCAAATATATTTTTCTCTTTTAACTCACATGTTGGTTTATTGTTCTTCTACTTTTGAACATTTTGATTTTTCATTGGCATGTTCTTCTGTATGTTAGAAGTGCAATATCTAGCCATGTTCCCAAATCCTCACCACCAGAAGTAGTGTACTTCGAAATATGTTCTGGAGAACCGTTCTCTATTTGACTTCCACCTTTGTTATTGTTCCTTTTGATATCTCTTGGATATGGAACATACATACTGTGAATGTCCCATCTTTCCAAAAAAATAACACCGGATAAAGGGTGCATTCCTATGTGGTACTTTATCACAATGAGTTTCCCCTTGAGATCTATGAATATTCTGATTCGGACTTGTGCCCAAACCAACCTTCAATATTGGGACTAGTGCTTGCGGTCTGACTTCAACTGTCACAGATTTTTGTTTCTTATTAATCCCTGATGTAGAGTCAATGTCTGAGATCAATTGTTGCTTCTTTCGTACTAAACTGCTAGGCTCCTCTTTCACCTTTTTATTCTTCGTATTGACCTGCTTTCCCAAGAATGTGTTAGGAATCAAAGGTTTCTCTTATTCTTTACCTTTTCTCTACAGACCGACAACTTCTTCTTCATGTTATTTGATACGCTTGACAAGGACCTTCAATTTTCCATTCAGGCCATCAATCTCCCTTTTCTATTCTTCTACCTCGAGTTTATACACACTAATGGATTCTGATTTCTCTAGTGTTGATGAAATGAATTTCTCAATTTCTTCCATCAACTCAAACTTCTCTTCATCCTGTTGTTGCATATAGAGTTTGTAATCATGAACAACATTGTTAGATTTCTTTGTTTTGTCTCTCCAAACATCTATCTCCTCAACAGATTCTTCTAATTCAGCTTCCATGTCTACTCTCCCTTCAATTTATTCTTCTTCTTCATCAGTGTCAGTTTCTACCTTTTCTTGTTCACTACCGACAACAGCCACCATTGCATTTTGTCCATGATCATGACAATTTTCAAACTCCTCATCCTCTTCATCCTCAGACTCATCAGAACTGACTATTTCTTGTGAAAGAAGAAGATTTTTCTTGAAGAAATTTTTCTTGAACTGCTTCTTCCCTTTCACATAGATTGATGATTTCTTCTTGGGATTTTCAACTTCATCTTCATCATTTTCTTCTTGAATCTTTTTCAGGCATCTTGTAGCAAGATGACCAAATTTTCCACATCTAATGTAAGTGAGTGGAAGTTTCCCTTTGAACATTCCTTTTCCTCTTAGAAGATTTGAGGAAAGGAATGACATAACCTCATCCGTCTCTTCTTCTTACTGAGAATCTTCAATGGTGAGCTTTTTCATGGCCTTAAATGCCATATCTTTGGATTTTTCCTTTTCCATAGCCTCTTTATCATCATTCCTCATATCATATGCAACCAAGGCACTATGCAAGTTGTCCAGTGTCATCTCTTTGGGATCTTTATCTTCTAGTACAGAAACTTTCGGATTGAACCGAGGTGGAAGCTTTCTCAAGATGCGCTTTAAGATATTTATGTCTTCAATTAATTTACAAAGCCCTTGCACATCTTCCACAACAATATTTACCCTATCAGAGAACGCATCAATAGACTCATTTGGGTTCATCTTCAAATCATCATACTTATTCCACAAGACTTGCAGATTTCCCTATCTGACCTTTGTATCTCCTTCATATATATTCAATAGCTTTTCTCACATGGCATATGACATTTTTCATGACATCATCTTTGTATATATAGGATTGTATAGGGATCCCCCTATGACATTAATTTCTTTGGCATCTGCATCCAACTCTCTATGTTCAGCTTCTGATAATGTGCCAGTATTAATATCAGTTGTTATGCCATGCATTTCTGCGGTGAATACATCCATTCCCAAAGATCGGAAGTAGTGTTGCTTCCGATTTTTCCATAGATAAAAGTTTATCCCATCAAAGATCAGAATGACTTTATGATTGGTGACCTCCATTGAGAGAAGAACTAATATCAACCTTTCCCTCCGATACCAATTGTTAGGTCCACAAGGCTGAATACCCAGAGAGGGGGGGGGGTGAATCAGGGTATCACTAATTAAAAATTATAGACCATTCGGTTCATGTTTCACTGTTAAGAAATTCACTCTTCTCTATCTTAACTGCTGCACAATAGAAATATTATGTAAGGCATGCACATGACACAAAAATTTTTACTTGGTTCACCCTCACTGGGCTAGGTCCATGGAGCATACAACGATGATGAGCCGATGTACCAAATTCACTAAAACACATTGCTGTTTTCAAGGTTTGGGCTAGATCACTACTATTCCCAAGCTCACTGCCTTTAAAATATTTAGGGTCAGCTCACTTCTTTCCCAAGGGTCAATCACTGTCTCTCTCTCTCTCTGGATCACTACTGGTGGAGAGGATCACCTTATTCCTCTTCATTTGCTCACTACTCCAGAAAGGATCCACTAATAGTTTATAGACCTGTAGGTCTCTTCATTATCACCAATGAATACATACTCTCTTGTATGTAGATGCTATGTTGAAGCTCAACCTTCACCTGTAGATGAATTTATCTTTGCACCGAAGGTATCGGGCAATCCCCCAGCTTCCACGCAGCCCTGAATCACTGCTGGAAATCAACCTTACTTGGTGCCCTTCTCTAAGGTGGCGCACAAGTCTCAGCACACAATTCAACACTTCTGCGCAAGTATTTCTTAAAACTTGTGCGACTCATGCTTATGCTTCTCCAAACTTGCGCGATGCACTTCCTTTGCTGCCCAAACCACCTTAGGTGCATGAAAAATAGATGGCCCACAACTTTAACAATGGCACACAAGTCCCTACTTGCTCAACCACACACAACATGCACGACATCCACACCTGCACGATGGGAGTTCTGATTTTTCTATGTATTGAACTCCTTTGTGGAATGAGAAGGGGTGGTCCAGTATTTATAGGCAATTTTACCACCCTGCACGACGGCGCACAAGTCTCCCTTCGACGTGCAAGTCTCGGTGTGCATCTCTACCGCCCTTGCCTCTGTCGCGCTACGCACTTGCGCGACCAAACTAATACTTGCACAACCCACCTTACATTTCCTTATTTTGATGTTCTGATCCTGAAAAACAATAGGCACGGAAGTTCCCAATGCTCCTAAGCACCAGCGTGCAAGTCTCCTCACAGCGTGCAAGTCACTTGTGCGACCAACTCAATACTTGCGCGACCCTTGTCCCTTTTCTATATTTTGATGATCTAATATTTAAAAACATATGGCATGCAAGTTTCCATGTCTTCAAGTAAACGACATGCAAGTCCCACTGCCAAAACCACTTTTCTTCGTATGTCAACTTTCTGGCCAAAAAATTTGGCAAGCACTGCAAAACGGTGCCACCTTGTATCTGTTCTTTTTATGCCATCTCCAGATCATCCATTCCATTGTCGATGTTCTTGAATCAAACATGGATCAGTGATCATAGCTCTTGTACTCAACATTCTTCCATGAAATACCCTTTTTCAACAAATTTGTATGTAATGTTTTTCTTTGTCAACAAGCACATCACAATTGTCTACATTTTCAATAAAAAAAATCACCTTAAAAATGCTTCAATGATACCTTGAGGGATTTTTCCCAACAATCTCCCCCTTTGGGTTTGTTGACAACTCTTCCAAAAAAAGATACATCATTGATTCTTCAGCCACCATTCGCCTCATTGCGATTCTGATAGTGATCAAGGATTTACTCAACACATACTCAAAGCCCACATGAGAAATGCTCAGCATGAGAAACAATAGTAAATGAAAAGTTCATCAATGAATCACTTCATATCTTACACCCATTTTTTGACACCAAACTGATACCAATTTTCACCAAACTGATACCAATTTTTGGAAATATTCTTCCACCACCACTCATCTACTTTTATCATGATCCTCACCTGTCGTGATATCCATTATTTGATATATCACTTCAAGTATTGTCAGATTTAAAATGCTCCCCCTTTCTCAATGCTCCCCCTATCTCATTGCTTCACCTGTCAGCTTCTCCCCATAGCATCCATAATTTATCAAATAGCCACAATTTCTGTCTGCCCCTGATCGATCACTATTTTATCCCCCTTTTTCAAGGAACCCAAAGGGAACTTTTTCGTGGTCTGTAACAAAGTAGAGATAGCATATCAGTACATTAGAGAAAAACACATCATACCTTGAGGATAGGGGTTTTCCACATCCACACTATTTCAAGTGTGGGGAGTGGACTGAACTCCCAGAGCCAGTCAATTTCTCTCAAAAGATTCCTTGGGTAAGGCCTTTTTCATAATGTCTACAACCTGTAGCTCTGTAGTCACATAATCCAACTTCACAATGCCTTTCTCCACCTTCTCTGCGATGAAATGATATTTTATTTCAATGTGCGTTTTCCTTTAGTGATGAACTAGATTTTTTCTAAGATTGATAGCACTTGAGTTATCACACTGGATTTAGATCGGAGACTTCGCTTCAACTCCCATATCTTCAATCTATTGTTTCATCCACAATAATGGTGTTCATGCTTGAGTGGAAGCAATATACTCAGCTTCTGCAGTTCTTAATGAAATGAAATCCTCCTTCTTGATTTACCAAGAAATACATAGTCCACCAAGATATAATGCACCTCCAAATGTTGATTTCTTATCATCCGCTGAACCAGCCCTATCGACATCAGTATATCCCAATAAATCTGTCTGAGATTTGTCATTATATGTCAAGACAAAGTCCACTGTGCCCTTGATATACCGACGTATTCTTTTCACTGCAGGCATGTGGATTTCCTTGGGATTACTCTGATATCTTACTGCATCGCATGCGGTGAAAACAATTTCAGGCACTGTCGCAGTCAAGTACAACAAGAATCCAATAATTTTCCTATATTCTGTGATATTAACTGCTTTTCCATCCTCATCTTTGGATAATTTCATCCGGGTAGCAACCAGAGTCTTCAACTCCTTGTGATTCTCCATTACAAACCTTCTTAGAACCTCCTTGGCATATTTGGATTGAGAAAAAGAATGTTCCATTCTTTCCTTGAGTCACCTGTGAACCAAGGAAAAACATTAGCTCTCCAATCATTGACATCTCAAACTAATTTTTCATGAATTCAAAAAACTATCTGCATTGAGCTTCATCTGATCCACCAAAAATTATGTTGTTGACATAAACCAACACCGACTTCCTTGTATTGCTGTCATTAATGAAATAGAGATTTTAATAAACTCCACCACTCTGGAAACCATGCTTCTTAAAATACTAGTCAATCCTTGAGTACCATTCTCTTGGTGCTTGTTTCAGCCCATACACCACCTTCTTCAGCCGACAAACATTACTCTCATCATCATTAATGGGAAAACAATCTGGCTGCACAAAATAAAATTCTTCTCCTAGAACCCAATTCAAGAATGTTGATTTTATGTCCATCGGTAAGACATTAAACATCCGTTGCACTACAGTGGACAAAAATAATCTGATTGTCTCTAGCCTCTCAACCGGTGCAAATGTCTCATCAACATCAATTCCCTCTATCTGGGAGTACCCTTTTCACACTAGACGTGCTTTTTTCAAACTATTGTACCATCTTCATTCTTCTTGTTGCGATAGACCCATTTAGTTCTGATGACATTCTTATATGAAGGTCTCGAAACAATATTCCACGTCTGGTTCTTCTCAATCTGATCAATCTCTTCATTCATAGCCTGAACCCAGTGCTCATCATTAGCTACATCAGAAAAACATTTCGGCTCTACCTGAGATAAAAACGATGTTTTCTGTAATGATTTCATTCTTAGATTTTGAACTGGAGGTGTCTGATCACCTATTATATTTTGTCTGTCAATCTCAGCTCGACTCTTTGGCTTCTTAGCAGATTCAAATTTTGTTTGATCTTGTTCATCATCAGTATCTTCTTCTATGTCAGCCTTTGCCACTTCTACTCCCCCTGTTTTGCTTATCTCTTCATAACTTTCATCCAGAAACTGGTCACTGGACCATTGAATAATCTATTCATTTTAAAAAATAATGACATCATTTCTCTCAACAATTTTTCCCAGCCTTTTTTTGAAGCATTTATATGCTTTTCTCTTCCCTGAGTAGCTGAGGAATATTCCCTCATCTCCACTTGACTCAAACATCCTGTGATTTTCTCTATTTTGAATGAAACACTTACTTCCAATGATACGAAAGTATTTCAATGTTGGATTCTTTCCGTACCATATTTCATAAGGAGCCTTCTCTTGCTTTGGAAACAACAAATACCTATTCGAAACATATACCGATGTCAAAACTGCTTCCTTCCAAAATTTCTCTAGTAGGTCCTTATCAATAAAAATTGTTCTGGCTATGTTGTTGATTATCTGATTTCTCCTTCCAACCACTCCATTTTGTTGAGGAGTTCTCACTGATGAAACTTGATGCCTTATCCCATGTTTGTCGAGATAGCTTTAAACTTTAATGCTTTTGAATTCTATACCGTTATCAGTACGTAACTTCTGAATATTCGGACCAAGCATCCTTTCTGACTCCCACCTATACTGCTTTATGTAATGAATCACCTCTGTCTTATGGGTAATGAAAAATAACTAGACCATTCTGCTATAATCATCAATGAAAAATACATAGTACCTTTTTCCATTTATGGCTCGTGGTGAGATTGGTCCACAAACATCTGCATGTACTAGTTCGAGCACTTTGGTTGATTTCTATTCCTTTGGCATGTATGTATTCCTGATGAAATTCCCTTGTTGAATGCATCACATGTGTTAGTATGATCACGTGATAGTTTGGGAAGGTCTCTAGCAGCATCACATAATACCAGATCTTCCATGGATGGTTGGAATAGATGGCCAAGTCGCTTATGCCACAATTGGTTTTTGTCCTCTCTGGATAAAAATCACATATCTTCTTCCCCACTTAAATGGTAAATATTTCCCTTTGTCTTTTTTCCCTGTAGAACAACTGCTCCGTCTTTTCTTTTCACAACACACATTTTCTTAGTAAATCGGATAGAGTGCCCAGAGTCACATAGTTGACTGAAATTGAGTAAGTTATGACTGAGACCCTCAACTACCAAGACATCTGCAGGTCTCATTTCATTCCCCCCAAATTTGCCTTTTCCAGAACCAACAATCTTCAGCCCTTCATCGTTCCCAAATGTGAAAACTCCTTCTTTTTCATATATTATTCCTATAATGAGATCCTTGTTCCCTGTCATATGGGATGTGCAACCACTATCAAGGATCCATACTCCTAAATGATCTGAAGATTTAAGGGAAATTTCCACAACAACTACCTTCTCATACTTTTACTTTTTGATCCATGTCATCAACTTAACAGTCAGTGTGGTTTGGGGAACATGATATTCCATAGAGTGTGATGGACCAGCTTCATCTTGCAATGCTGCAAATCTATTTTTTACTTTTAACTCACTCGTATGTTTTTTGATCTGCTGCTTGCGAAAATTTTGATTTTTCTTTGGCACATTCTTCTGTATGGTTGAGGTGCAATATCTAGACATGTGGCCAAATCCTCGGTACCAGAAGCAGTGTCCTTCGAAATATGTTCTAGAGAACCGTTCTCTATTTGACTGCCACCTTTGTTCTTGTTCCTTTTGATATCTCTTGTCTATGGAACACACATACTATGAATGTACCATATTTCCACAACAATAACACCTGATAAAGGGGGAATTCCTTCGTGGTACTTTAGCATAATGATTTTTCTCTTGATATCTCTGAATATTCTGATTATTTCTTATGCCCAAACCAACCTTAAATCTTGGGACTGGTGCTTGCGGTCTGACTTCCACTGTCAAAGATTTTTGTTTCTGATTAAGCCCTAAAGTAGCCTCAAAGTCTGACCTCAATTTCTGCTTCTTTCCTGTTGAACTGCTGGGCTCCTCTTTCATCTTTTCAATCTCCGTAATGACCTATTTTACCAAGAATGTGTTAGGAATCAAAGGTTTCTACTGTTCTTTAACTTTTCTCTGCAGATCGACAACTTCTTCTTCATGTTCTTTGATACGCTTGACACGGTCTTTCAATTTTACATTCAGGCCATCGATCTCCCTTTTTTGTTCTTCTATCTTTAGTTTATACTCACTATCAGATTCTTAGCTCTCTGGTGTTGATTACTTGAGTTTCTCAATTTCTTCCAGCAACTCAGACTTCTCTTCCTTCTGTTTTTGTATATAGAGTTTGGCATCGCGAACAACTTTGTTAGCTTTCTTTGTTTTGGCTCTCCAATCATCGATCTCCTCAATAGTTTCTTCTAATTCAGCCTCTATGTAAACTCTCCTTTAAATTTCTTATTCTTCTTCATTAGAGGCGGTTTCTCCCTTTTCTTGTACACTACTGACAACAGCCACCATCGCATTTTATCCATGATCTTTAAAATTTTCAAACTCCCCAACCTCTTCATCCTCAAACTCATCTGAACTGACTATTTCTTATGAAAGAAGATTCTTCTTCTTGAAGAAATTTTTCTTGAACTACTTCTTCCCTTTCACATAGGTTGAAGAATTCTTCTTGGGATTTTCAACTTTATCTTCATCATTTTCTTATTGAAACTTTTTGGGGCATCTTGTAGCAAGATGACTAACTTTTCCACATCTAAAGGAAGCGAGTGGAAGTTTCCCTTTGAAATATCCTTTTCCTCTTTGATGATTTGAGGAAAGGAATGACATAACCTCATCTGTCTCTTCTTCTTCCCTAGAATCTTCTATGTGGAGATTTTTCATGGACTTAAATTCCATCTCATTGGATTTTCCCTTTTCCACAGCCTCGTTGTAATCATTCCTCATCTCATATGCAACCATGGTACTGTGCAAGTTGTCCAGTGTCGGCTCTTTCGGATCTTTATCTACTAGTACAGAAAATTTTGGATTTAACCGAGGTGGAAGATTCCTCAAGATGCTCTTTACGATCTTTATGTCTTCAATGACTTCACCATGACCTCGCATATCTTCCACAAAAATATTTACCCTGTCAAAGAATACATCAACAGACTCATTCGAGTTCATCTTCATATTTTTATACTTATTCCAAAACACTTGCAGCTTTGCCTCTCTGATCATTGTATCTACTTCATATATATTCAATAGCTTTTCCCACATGTCACATGATGTTTTCCATGAAATCACCTTTGTATAGATAGGATTGTATAGGGATCCCCCTACGAAATTAGTTTCTTTGGCACCTGCATCCAACTCTCTACGTTCAGCTTCTAATAATGTTCCACAATTAATATCAGCTGTTATTCCATGCATTGCTGCTGTGAATACATCCATTCCCAAAGATCAAAAGTAGTGTTTCATCCAATTCTTCCATAGATGAAAGTTGTTCCCGTCGAAGATCAGAATCCCTTTATGATTGGTGACCTCCATTGATAGAAGAACTAATATCAACCTCTCCCTATGATACCAATTGTTAGGTCCACAAGGCTGAATACCCTGAGAGGGGGGGGGGAATCAGGGTATGACTAATTAAATATTATAGCCCATTCGGAACTTGTTTCGCTGTTAAGAAAAACACTCTTCTCTCTCTTTCCCACTACACAATATAAATAGACTGTAATGCATGCACAGGACACAACAATTTTTACTTGGTTCACCCTCACTGGGATACGTCCTAGGAGCATACAACGTCGATCAGCCGATGTACCAAATTCTCTAAAGCACACTGTTGTTTACAAGCATCGGGCTAGATCACTACTATGCCCAGGCTCACTGCCTTTACAAGATTTAGGGTCAGCTCACTGCTTTCCCAAGGGTCACTCTCAGTCTCTCTCTCTCTGTCTCACTGCTGGTGGAGAGGATCACCTTCTTCCTCTTCCTTTGCTCACTGCTCCATAAAGGATTCTCTAATAGTTTATAGACCTATAGGTCTATTCATTATCACAAATGAATACATCCTCTATTGTATGTAGATGCTCTGTTGAAGCTCATCCTTCACCCGTAGATGAATTTCTCTTTGCACCGAAGGTATCGGAAAATCCCCCAACTTCCACGCAGCCCTGAATCACTACCAGAAATCAAAATTTCTTAGCGCCCTTTTCTAAGGTGGCGCACAAGTCTCGGCGCGCAATTCAACAATGGCACGCAATTATTTCTTAACACTTGCGCGACTCAAGCTTAAGCTTCTCCAAACTTGCACGACACACTTTCTTTGCTGCCCAAACCACCTTAGGAGATCTATAAATTGATGGCGCGCAACTTCAACATTGGCGCACAAGTCCCTACTTGCACGATCACACACCACTTGTGTGACATCCACACCTGCGCGACAGGAGATCTGATTTTTCTAAGTATTGAACTCTGTTGTGGAATGAGGAGGGGTGGTCCAGTATTTATAGGCAATTTGACCACCCTGCGCGATGGCGCGCAAGTCTCCCTTCGGCGCGCAGGTCTCGGCGCGCAGCTCAACCGCCCTGGCCTCTGTCGCGCTACTCACTTGTGCGACCAAACTAATACTTGCGCAACCCACCTTAATTTTCCATATTTTGAAGATTTGATCCTAAAAAACAACAGGCGTGCATGTTCCCAAGCCTTCTAAGCACCGGCACACAAGTCTCTTCAAGGCGCGCAAGTCACTTAAGCGACCAACTCAATACTTGCGTGACCCTTGTCCCTTTGCAATATTTTGATGCTCTGATATTGAAAAACATATGGGGAAAAAGTTTCCAAGTCTTCAAGTACACGGAGTGCAAGTCCCTTTTCCAAAACCACTTTTCTTCATTTGTCGATTTTCTGGCCCAAAAATTTGGCAAACACAAGAAAACGGCACAACCTTGTATCTGTTCTTTTTATGCCACCTCCTGATCATCGATTCATTTTTCGACGTTCTTGAATCAAACATGGATCGTTGATCATAGCTCTTGAACTCAACATTCCGCCATTAAATAACCTTTTTCATCAAATTTGTATATTATGGTTTTCTTTGTAAACAATCAGAGCATAATTGTCTACATTGTCAACAAACACAATCACCTAAAAAATGCTTCAATGATAACTTGAGGGATTTTTTCCCAATAATATGAAATGGAAAAATATAGTTTTTCATGATAAAATTATTTATTTTATAAAAAACTGGTTTCTTAAAACATATTATGTATGGTACATGAAAATGGGTATGAAATTGGGATGTTCCTTTAAAACTTGTTTTCGTATCAGGAGGAATTGAGAAGGGAGCCTTGTAAATAATGTATTTCCCTATAAAATAAATCTGAACTGAATATAGATATATTATTTTTGAACATAGGAATAAAATATAAATAAATTAAACTAAAATATATAAGCATTAAATTGGGAGATTTTTTCCGACGAATAACCATATTGAAAAAATGTAGGATCGGGTAGAATCCGTAATCGTATGTCTGAATGTGCTATACACCTGAAATTAAGGTTCAAGATAATAAAATTAATCCCATTAATTAATGATAATAACATTATCTACATGAATGTTATTATTTATAGTTTTATTTGGATCATTTATGGACATATTGAAGAGTTATAGAGTTCAATTTCATCATTTGGGGGAGTTCGTTTTCAAGTTTTCATGATCAGTTTTCCTTTTTTGTATATAATGGATTTCCTTCAAAATGGATATAATTCTAAAAAATGGAAATTATAATTTATTAATAAGCATTCATAATTTTAATTTCTTATATACATATTTTTTATATATATTTGGATGAATCATTTAATAACATGTTAATGATATTTCTATAGATTAATTTAAGATGTTTTAGATCACAATAATGTCATATTGAATTATCTTTTAGTATTATGTAAATATGAAACATAAATAGCCTGAAAATGGATTTCATATATATAATAAAATCATAATCATAAAATGAAATGGTTTCAGGAATAGAAATAATCTTAATGAATGAAAATGAAATCTTTTCGTCCTTGAAAGAGATGAAACAACACATCAAGGATTTAATTTCCATTTTAATAATAAAGAAGAGATGTGTACTGATGATTGATTATTCCATTAACACAATAAAGTTAAAGTAAATTTATGGTACTGGAGTTTTCATGCTATTTTTATTAGGGGATACGAGGATATACTAATATAAAATAACTTGAAAATAAATTAAATGAAATATAAAGCATTTTTTAGACATCATTTTATTCACATTTTTAACCTCCATAGGGATATGTTTTTGGACTTTTGATGAGACTAATAGATCTCAAAAGTGAGATAGGGGATTTGAAGGAGTACTAGAACTAAATATGACAATTCACAATGCCTAGAATGTTTTATAAGTATGGGTGGTGATTGTTGAAATTTTTAGCGGAGTGGAGGGGTGTTTGTTAAAAAATTTAATTATTTAATTATTTTTTTAGTAGAAGACTATGAATATAATGATAATTATCATCAAATATATTTAAAAATGGTATTTTGATATTATATTTCATCAATTATTGATGTATCAATTAAAATTATATTTAACTTATAATGTATTTATTCTATAAATTATTGTATTTTACTATTTACCAAAATTAATTTTTTTTAAACAAATTAACAAAAATTCAACTTAACCATTTATCATCAGGTAGAATTCAAAAATGGACTTTGTTTTATGACAATAATTTTCTAAATATAGGAATTTTGTTTTAATTAATATTATCATTTACTGAAAAATTAATAATTATGAATTTATTACGGATTTTATAAAACTCTGAAAAATTAACCGAGGTCACATAAAATTTTCCTAAAATCATAGGAAAAATATATTTTAAATTACAAATTAATTTTATTTAAATAATTTTTTTAATTATTAATTTTTTATTTATGTTTTTATGAATAAAAGAATACAAACACAGAATTAATAATTTATAAAATTTTCACTTAATAATAGTATGATATAATTATATGATAAATTCATTTATAAGATACATTTATTTTATTTACACAATCATGGATAGGGTTACAATTCGTTTTTCCAATTTAATATTCATAATGTTCATATTAATATTACAACATTCATGACACTATTTTATATATACATCTTCCTTAAAATGAAGATATACCACTTATATCATTCATTATTCATTTATAATGTTTGTATTTCATTATGAAAGTGATTTTATGTTATTTATACTATTGAAAAAAAATAATAAAATAAATATCCTTGATATATTTCTTTTTCGTTATATTCTCATATCTTATAATAATTTTAAGCTTGAAATTTCTTGAATGTCACATCATAAAATTATTTAGTTAATTTTTAAATACATGTTCTTCAGGATCCCATGTCGGCTCTTCAATTTTAATATTTTTACAAAGTAACATTTCCAGCTAAGTCATCTGATTCCTCCACACCAATTCATTAGTGTACATAATATTGATAGGATCTTAAATATATGAAAAATTATCTTCTAATTATAATTCATCATAATTGATGACATGTGTTGGTTCAGATATATACATTCATTATAAAGAGATGTGGGGCCGATTCTGTACACTAGAAAGGAGTGGAATTATTAGAAAACGATATTTCATCACTCCAACTCTCTCTAAGATTTCAAAAGCTCAAAAGTACCTAGGGATCATTTTCCCTTTCTTCCAAAATCTCATTGTAATAAATTCAAGAAAACATGATATCCCACATAAAATTACCAATCTATAAATATATTATTATGATAAATATATTTTCAACATTGAGATTATTTGATATCAATAAGAATAGTCTCTACCTTCTCCACTGTTTCATCGAAAAGAATTGGTCCTACATGCTTCCTTTAACCAACTTCATCCTAAAAAGTAGGTCTATGATATCTATTTCTATACAATTCATCATATGGTAACATTTGAATACTAAAACAGGAACTATTATTGTAGTAATAATCTACCAATCATAAATGATATTCCCACACACCTTGAATATAGAGGTTGAATGATTTGATCAAGTATTCTAATTATTGAATGGTATATTCGTACTTCCCATTGGTTTGAGGTTAATAAACAATAATTAAATGAATATTAGAATCCAAATATTCATAAATAATTTCCCAAAATTTTGATGCAAATCAGGGATCATGTACTTACACAATTTAGATAGGTATTCCATGATGTCTGGAATCTTCATTAAAATAAATCAATTCAAGGATATATAGGAGAAAATATTCCCTTATATAAAGGAAAATGTAGATTAAATAATTCTATCAAAAATAACTCATATTTCATTATTCATTCTTGGAGTTTTTGGTAATATTGTGAAAAATTGATTGTGATATAATTCCATGTCTATGTTGGAATATGAAGAGGTTTCATGATTCCAATATGATGACATCATATAACCTTGACATATTACCTGTCTAATCATATTGACATATATTTAAATATTTCCCTCTTCATCTTATCCAACTAAAAAAATTCCTTTAAATGTCAAAATATTTTAGTGCTACTAGGGTGTGTAATGAAAATTGATCACTGGGAGTAAACCAATAAATTATTTTTTATCTTTGTTATATTAGGAACTAAATTGTTCTTCCTAAATATTATATTCTTATCCTTATACAAGATATCTATAAATTCCCACAAGTCACAATTTTATTTTATTTTTAAGATTCTAACAATGAGTCTGAGAACATTTATGCATCTCCAAAAAATATGGCTGGGAAAACAATTTAAAAAGTTATTAGGTTTCACCTTCCAATATAATTCAAATATTCCTTTTTTCCAGATACATGATCTCAAGATTCTATTAAAATTATTTATATTTTCTAAATCCATGAACATTCCTACTTAATTCATCTTCTTCCATATTCCTATTCCTGGAGTGGTAGTTTATTGACCAATTATAATCCTCGAGTAGGTCAATCCATCACTAATCTATTAGGTTGGGTAATTTCCATGAGAGAGGTATTTAAATCTCTTGTGATCTATATATATCTCAAATATTACACCATAGAGATACAATATCTAATTTTTTAGAGAAATGATTATGTATCATAAATCAAGATCATGAGATCAATAGTTCTATTCGTTAGTTTTTTTCTTCCTTGATTCATAGTCATTAACTCTATCATTATGCATAAGGGAAAAACAAATTCCTTTCATTGATGGATCACTATGAATTATAAATATAGTATTTCTTAAGGGTTGTTTTTAGATTATATCATCCAAAAATATCATATTCAATTCATAAAATCATTCTTTACATGAATTTTTCCATCTAAACATAACCCCATTCCGAGTAAGCTTGGTGAACATGTTATTTAATCAGGTGATTTTATGAATGAAATTCTGATAATAACATGATAAACCATTAAATCTACAAACCATGTTTATTCATATTAGTTTATTCCATTTCTAAATATCCTTGTTCATTGTAGAACTAAATAAGATTCTATCCTTACAGTTAGTATATCCAAGAAAGGGAATATTTTGATGCCAGATTTTAGACATGATAATCATCTTGTAGAACAACTTTCATATAAGTGTCTATAGAACAACCCAAATGTTTTTTTCATAGTCCTCATATCTGTAGTAATATATAAATATAACATTAATAAATACCACAAAAAATCATGAAGATATTCTTTGAACACATTTTTCATTAGATCCATAAAAACGCAGGGTACATTAGTCATTCCAAATGGAATTTATATAAATTAGTAAGATCCATACCTAGTTAGAAGTGATTTATTTGGAATATGGGTCTTCCTCAAATTCATCTAACAATATGTAGATAAACGTTCAATATTAGAAAAGTGTTGATCTTCATGAATTTTATTCAAATTTCATTCAATTTATATTATTAATTTTTTTAGAGTTTTCAGAAACCCTCTTATTCCCATTAATTTCATTAAATTAATAAGTGCTAATGAATTCATTATTTATATCTACATTATAGGATAATATATCTTCATATTATTAGAAATTATGGGATACTTTTACCTATCATATAAATGGTTGTAAACCATCAAATAACCGATCAATCATGATATTTATATTACATATGAGGATAAGAAAATTCCATAATAACCTTGTAAATTTTGATTCATATTTCAAAAAAATTTCATTATCCTTATGTATTAGACTCAATAATTTGTTCTTCATATCCATTACCTCTTAAAAAAAAATTATTCTACTGAAATTTCTATAAAATCCCCCAATTTTATATTTTAAATTTATTTCTCATCCATTATTTTTTTAATTAATGACCAGAATTGATATTCATCCCCCAATAGATAATGAAATTCCAATAATACCTTCTCCCTTTCATTACATCCCAAAGAGAGTAATATCTTCTTTGATGAACATATCCCCTACTCCACTATAATTGGTTTTTTAGTCCCATTAAATGAATGATTATTTTATCACATAAAAAGATCTAAAATTTATCATCCTCACTGTTGATCAGGATTCTTCATAGGGGTAAGGTTATTGTTTTTTAACCAAATTTAGTTGTCCCATTATCGTTTTATGTTTCATTACACCAGTCACAAATCCAATACTCACAACATTTTCTTGCATTGGAGGGAAATACCAACATGGGATATATTCATTAATATAATTTTCATTCCATAATCTAGGTTTCATTTCTCAAAAAAACCATAAACTAGAATATGTTATGAAGAATATTTTTTAATCCAAAACTAGAAAAATACATAAAAATTGAAATTTAATTCATATGAAAATTAATAATAATAAACATGATTTCATTGGGGATATATTAAAATTTATATCCTTAATAATGGATTTCAAGGAAATTGTGTATTATCCTAAGCATATCTCTCGGGAGGGTCAAACATTGTGTTCAGCAACACCAATTGTCATGCACTAGGTTAACCAATGTCATGACCAGGACACCCTGTCAATGATGTTACCCATAGGCACATAGATGCCAAAACTATCTCCATGATTATTATGTAGATTTAAATGTATTTCTTATATGGACCAAATACTATTTATTTCACAAAAAAATTAGGATACTCTTCTATAATAGTCATAAAATCTATATTAAGGCTAATTATATTAATCAATATTTTCAAAATATAGTATCCAAGGATTATATCAATCATCTTCTGATAACAATTGTAGAGATTATGACCCCAGTTGCCTAAATTTGGTGACATTCATTAATATTTTGTCATATATAATTGTAATGAATCTAAAATAACGGATCAGTTTAGTAGCTTTGGAATCTAGATTACACACCTTAACATTATATTACTAATTCATTAGAAATAAATCATTGAAATTATTAGCTAAACAAGAAATGACTCTACGGTAATCACTGCAAGTCATTTTTAATATTATTTTTTCATATTGGGGAAATAAAACATAATAAAGGGGTGTGATAATATGCTATGTATGTGTAAATAATGTAAAAGATTAATAAATAATATGTCACGGTGAATAAATACTAGAACTCATGTCTTTAAAATAAATTCCATAGAATAACATTTTAGGAATGAAATTTAAATAAAAATTTAAATAATAAACCAAATATGGATATTATAATAGTTGTGTAGTCACATGATCTATTAATTAGTAGTTTAATATTGAGGTATTTAATAATACTTACCTTAATAATCATACCATCAAGGCCTCAGCTATGACACCAGACATAATGGGTAAAAACCATATATAGTTTGTCTCCTGGGACCTAACCAAGCATCTGGAGATATAGTGGGCCCCAAATTTGACATGATAATTCCAATTCATTCTTAATATGAATTGGGATGAATTTAAACTATGTATACATCTGAAATTTAAATAAAATTCCCCATTTTTCAAACATAATCACAAACCATTCTTAGTATTATGGTGAACGATATCAAGATAGCACATCCAAAATAAAAATTATCATTATACAATTAATAAAATATGGAGGATAATAATAATAAGAAATAAATCCTATTATGAATAAAATGTATCATATTTTTTAAAATAAAATAAATTTATATAACAATATCATCGATAAATTCATGAGAAAAATATCCCTTTTTCGTAGCAAGGATAGTTTTTTAGAAGATTAATTTTTATATATAATTATTGTTTGTTTAAAACTATAAATGATGAAATATAGTTATTCATGAAAAATTATTGAATTTAGAAAGATAATTGGGGTCTTAAAACATACAATGGATGGTACTTGAAAATGTTTATGTTTTCATGATGTTCTATTTTGTTAGGTTTTCTTATTATGACGAATTGAGAGGGGAACCATGTAAAACATATATTTCCCCATAAAATAATATTAAATAAACTTGTATATATGAGTTTAGAAAATATACACAAAATATAAAATAATTATAAATAAAATATATCAAATTTTTTAATTATGTTAAATATTGTTAAATAATAACCCAAATGAAAAGCTAATGGTTCAGGTAGAATCCATTACCTTATGTACGAATTTTCAACACTCCTGACATTAATGTCTACAATAATAAAATTAAACACATGAATTAATTAAATTAGAACCATATCTACATTTATTTGATTCATTTTAGTTTTACTATGTAAATTTATGACCTTGTTAATGTGTAATAGATTTTAATTTTATTGTCTGTGAGAGTTCATTTTCTCGGTTATCTTGATTGATGTCCTTGTTTATAAGTAATTGAGTTCTTTTAGATTGGGTATAATTATCCATAATTATAAATAAATTGTATTAACAAATTTAAATAATATTAATGGGTTTTATCTATTAATATGTTCATAGATATTATGAGGAATCATTACATAACATTTTAATGATATTCCATTAGATTAATTTATGAGGTTTTATATCACAATGAACAACTTTTGTTTTATCCTTTACTATTATGTAAAAATGTTACTTCCATAGAATAAATGTTTATAAATATAAATATTACAATCTGATTCAACCATTAATTTTTATCATGAATATACATGAAGATAATTAAAGAAAATGAAAACATTTCATCCATGAATGAGATGAAACAACACCTCACAGATGACATATCCATTAGTAAAATATATAATAGAAGTGGATTCATAATGGATAAATCCATTAGAATAATAATATTACATTGAATTTATCATACGAGATTTACCATACTATTATAATGAGTGAAGGTGAGAAGAGTATAATAAAATACATCTTGAAAATAAATTAATAGAAAATAAAAGCTGGTTTTACCACATAATTTTATCCTCCTTGAAAACCACTTTACAAAAATGTCTTTGGTATTTTTATGAGACCAAGAGATCCTATATGTGGGTATTGGATTTAGAAGAGTATTGAACATAAATTTGACAAGTCAAAATTTTTGATGGTGTTAGGAGAAGCAGTGGTATTTATGGTCAAGGAGAGGGGTGTTTTTTGAATATTTTATTCATTTGATTATTATATCAACTAAGTTAATTAAATAGTATGAGAATTATCATTAGAAATAATAAAATACTAAATGGAATTTAAATATTATTGTTCTTCAATCTGAATTTTATCATGGAATGGTTTATTTAACTAATAATGTATAAATACCATAAATTACATTATTTTTCTATTCATAAAAATACAACTATTTTATAAAAAAATCAAAACATTTTCCCTAAAATTTTTAGTCACGTAGAATTAAAAAATGGACTCCATTATAAGAAATTAGTTTTCTAAATATGATAAATTTAATTTTTAATTAAAATCGTCAATTACATGAATGAAATTGATTTTAAATTTATAACAAATTTTATAACACTAAAAAATAACTATGTTCTTTAAATATTATACTAAAATAATAATAAAGAATATTATTAAATTATGAAGATAAATTTTCTCTTACATCATTTTGTTAATTAAAATATTTTAAATTAATATATATGACTTAAAAAGAAAAACATTTAATTATTTAATTTTAAAATATTCATTTACTTATGATATGATATAATAACTTAATACATTCATTTATAAGATGCCTAAATTTTATTTATACAATCATAGGTTGGGTTACTATTAAATTAACCAATTTAATATTTATATGGGTTAGATTTCTTTTCCAAATGTCATCATACAATTTCATCGGTATAGGTTCTTTAACTTTTATATATACCTCTTATTTCGTTCTTTATTCATTTATAAATATTTTCTTATGTTCCATTTGATATTTTATATGATTTATACAAGATTAAATAATCATATGAATGGAAATATCATTGATTTAATTTTGTATCATTACAACAACCACCATTACTATGGGAAAACCTACACGATTGATTCAAATATTTTTTTTCAGATATGAAATCAGAAGTAAATGTATTGGAGGGATATAATATACACACCCATAATCATATAAAATTTATAGAAACCATGAAATTAATTAATCACATAGGTAGGTTTACATTAATTATAAATCTAATTAATAATTAATTTAACCCATATGATTAAAAACATTTCTTTATCGCATTAAAATAAATGGAAACACCCATTCCATGGAAAATTCAATAAAATTTAAATTAACATTAAAAATTATAAAAAAATATCAAAAATAACGGGTAATATTTATAAATAATAATATATATGATTATGGTAAATTTATGACATCTGGTAAGAACTAATAAACATTCTATTTATACATATATGATGAAATTAAAAAATGAAAAGTATAAAAATGATAGAAAATTTATATTTTAAATTAATTAAAATAAATTTTAATATAATATTGTATTATATCATATTTCATATTTATATAAGATTATTATTTCTAATATATTTATATATATAATGTAAATAGTCGAAAGGAATTCATTGAATCATAATATATAATGTTTTTAAGGTATTTCACTTTCGTTGACTCCTGAATAACTACGTATAATTTCTACCATCAGGACTAATAAATTTATATTAATGATTAAAAATTTTTAGTGAATTTTTAATGTTTATTTATTTATTAATTTTCCTTATATTTCATTTATTATCATCATCCTTTTATTTATTATACTAATGTAGTTCACTTTGGTGGTTTTTGGGTATTCGATTTCATAATCTATAAATAACATCGATCTACTAGTAGTTATAAAATTTAATTTTTAAATTGATCTATAAGTTATAAATGTATTATGGTATAGGGTTCATATCATTCCCTAAACAAATGAGTTTAATAGGATATGATATAGTTAATTCTTTATGGTTCTTCTATGATAAGATTGTTTTTATAGTTTAAAATAACCATGATAGTCTCTATTCAATTAGATTCACAAAAATGTAATTTAACCATTATACAAGGTACATAATGTTTTTATAAATGTATATAAAAAAATATAGAGTAAAATTATGATCATATGGATCATATTGTCTTGGATTATGAAAAACACATAAAAATATCAATTTCTTAAATTTTCAATCTATAAAACATATTGATTTCATTTAAAATTATACAAACTTATGTTAAAATTAAAAAATAAATAAATTATAAATCCTACATTATTACATGATTTTACCTGTATATATGATTTCATAATCATTCACGGCATAAGAATTAATGTATCATTTCAGAATGTTATAAAACCATCTCAATTTGTAGGAATATATATATTTATAATAATGATATCACCTTTTTAGATGATTAATTATTTCCAAATAATTTATTAACATGAAAAATAATATTCAATCATAGTTATATATGGTAAAAAATTATTTTCAATGGTTTCATTTTGTTACCTACAAAGTATATCTGATTTCTTATTTTAGGAGGTTAAATCTAATAATTGATCTTTATTATTAATTTTTTTAATAGAGTCAAAAAATATTAACAATAATTATTATATTTAATTTGACTGGAGTAACTAAATCTATTATAAACAGGTTTATTTATGATGATAATGATAAATGAAATACATAATTCATGGAGGAGGTATTTCTCCCATCACGTGGGTGGATTTTTTATTTTCCAGTAGATGGAAATAAGGTAGGTAATGGGATTTAAATAAATATATTAATATTTTAGCATTCAAATGATAATTATATAATAATAGTGTTATGAATATAATTAATTTTATGATATAGAAGAAGAAAAAGTCATGAAGGAACTCACATAATATAATTAACTATTCCATGGATATAAAACTTTTGGACTTCCCTAAATAATATCAAGATATTTTTTCGGTGAGAAAATATTTTCTAGAGTGTGTGTAAGTGATTTGGTTGTTTTCTTAGATTTAAATTGTCAAGAAAATTTTATCATTGTGTGTGGATAAGTGAGGTGGTATAAGGTAACATTTATAAGTGAAAGGATAGACCAACATAAAAATACTTTTTTTCTAATTATCTAGTAAATTCTGAAATCAAGGATTTTGAGACCAAAATAACCAAATTAAGAAGATTAAATATAGGGTGTCACAAATCCACTCAAAAAATAAATTAAATATAATAATTGTTTTCATTCTCATTAATTATATTATAATATGTTACCATAATATTATTATTAACTTGGTGACTAACTTCTTATATAGAAAATTATTTTTATACAAAAAATAAAATTGAACATTTAACATATTTTGAATCGTATGATTCTAAATCTTGAGGGAATTTTAAAAAATCCAATATCTAGAGGTGTGAAAATAATTCTCAATAAATGTTTTCATAAAACAATGATAAGAAATTATTAAAAAACTATTTTTAAATATTAAAAATAATTATCAGCAAATTAATGTATAGTGAAAATTATCATAATATTTTTCAATGTATTAATAATCAAAATATATTTATGTTATAATAGAACTATGAAAAAACCAAAGAGTCCCTTGTGAATACTTAAACTGTGGAAATGATACTGTATTTGAGATCATGATATTTTGTAATATTCTTATATTAATTACCTCTTCCATAAAAATCCTATATATTTTCCCTATGTTAATTATGAATTGAGAATACCAAAAGATGATCATTTTATAAAAAAATTATAATCTTTTGGAAAATAACATTAAAAAACCATATAATACATGGAGAATAATTGTATCAGAAAATTATAAATCTGATTCTAAATGAAAAACAAAATTTATATTCTATATTTTTGTAAAATTATATATATGGTTTTAATAAAAACAATTAATTTGAATAAAATATAAAAAATATTCATTATAAATGAATAAAATGATTATAATATCCCATCCCCCAATATTATGAAATTATATCATCACATTTTTATCCACTAGAAGAAATGTGGGGAAATGTTTCTCTTCTATCTTATTTTGGTTATAATGTTTGTTATTCAATAAAATTATTTTCCCAAACAAAGTGTGTCCACATTTTTCAATATTTTATGGAACTCCTTCTCTCTATGATTAAGAATAAAAAATTCATTTTACTCATAGGAAATATAATCCTTTAATAATGACAATTTGGGGCTTAATTCATGATATTCATCAGGTATAAACTTCCTCAATAATGAAACATGAATCAAATAATCTATCAAATAAAAATTCATAGGTAACGATTATTGATAAGAATATAATATAATATAATATTATATATGATAACATACATATCAATAAAATATGACCTTAATATTCCTTTCATCAGAAAACATATAATACCATTACAAATATATTTTAACAAAACTCATGGTCACATTCTTAAAATAAATTACCATTCCAAGGGTTGTATGAATATATATTTTAAATAAATTGTGATAACCTTATATAGCATTGAATATTTTTATGTTTTCAACAATATATTCAACTAATTGAAGCACTATTGATTTTCTATCTTAAAAATCATCCCTACATTCTAGTTTTTTACATCAGATTCCATAAAATTACATAAATGAAATCATATAAATAACTGAATTAAAATTGTTATTATATAAATATTTGTTTGTTAATATTAACATAAATTATAATTTAATGATCAACCACTAAGCATAACATCCAATGTTTGAATTTTCTAATATAATTTTCCAAAATATTAAGGAAGGATAGATATACTAAAACATAACTATATACCCAAAATCTTATATTGTCCCCTCCAAAAATTGTATTGAAATCATAGATAATGATTAAATAAAATAGAGGTACTAACTCTATGTAAAAATGATATCTATTTAATATAATTTCAAGAATAATTACCAAATGACATATTTATAAAAATTGGATAAAAATATGAATATTCCGTAAAATGGTTAAACATGACCAACAATTAATTATATCCTTGAGATATAATTAGTATTCCCACCTTGAAATACTTAGATATATTCACCCATTTTCAATATTTAATTGACAATGGAAGAATTATTCCATTCATTATTTTTATGATTCTTCATGATGAAAAAGTGAAATATTTTATATTATAAAAAACAATGTATTCATTTTTTACTCCGGAAAAATGAAATTCCTAAATATATCTATAAGGCCCCAGCCTTAAACCTTACTTATTATTGAATTAAATGAATAATTCACATTGAGGATCTTTTCAGGTTTAGAGTTTTAGAGAATTAGTTCATAACTATTACATCTCAAAAGATTACAAAGTAGAAACTTCTACTAAGTTTCCATAAAATAAAAACTCTTTAAAAGAAACATGTCTAGTTCCATGTTTTAGATATCATGAATTTCCCTTGATCCCATCCTTGACCCTATTCCACATTAAGTCCTGTGAAAAACATTTCAAAAAAACATGGGGTGAGAATAAAAAGCTCAGCAAGGGATACACAAAGAATGAAAATGGTTAGTTTTTCAAAGCAACAGGTAAACCATGTATACTTTATCAATGTAATACCTTTCATATTTAGGAAGTAGTAAAAACTCTTCACTGAATAAAATATCATTACTTACCCTTTTGTAACCAAAAGATTACCATAAAACCCATATAAAGAACACATAACATATAAAGGTAACTTGGGACATAAACATACTTAAAAGGAATAACCATACGGTCGACTTCCACACATACTTAATGGAATAGCCATACGGCCGACTTCCATACCCAATGCATTGGAGGTTATAACGTAACCACCCGTCCTGGTATTCACGACACCACACGTCATATGGTTTATCACGTAACCACCCGTAAAATGTCCAAGTACCATCATTACACATAAAATATTGAAAATATAACCATTTCAATAACAACATTTCATTTTCAATCACAATAAGTAATTCCAAGATATTGAATTAATCAATCTACTTTCAATAACCATTTAAAAATAGATTTTTGAATCAAAGTGTCCCATACCACTTTGAAGCTTTTAATGGAATTACAATTTTAATACATTAATTTCCATATAAATAAATACTGAAAGCCATTTTGAAAACATGGAAATTAAAGATAATGATTTAGAATAATGAATCTTTAAAACATTTAAAACGGTATTTTTGTTAAAGAGTTTTTAACAAAATGAGAGACTCTTGAATACAAATAATTATGGAATAACATTTAATCCGAACTTTATAATATCCTGAGAATATAAGGGATTGATGATCTAATAGGTCAAAGGATAGTATACCCACTATATAGGAGTGAAATGGTGCATAACAACAATGAAGTCTCAAAATGTAAAATGAGATGAAATCCATTATAAAGAAGGTATCCTTAAATTAAGGATAAATCTATCTCATAATTATGTGTGAAAAATATAAATACACCCAATATAAGTGGATATTAAGTGTAAAACAATCAAAGGTCATTCACACATATTCAAAGGATGACATATTCAATAACTACATGTTGAACCCAAAGAAATCAAAATTGGGTTAAGAAGTTCCCTTGGTAAAATTCAACAGCCTAACGGCATCACATAAAATTTTACAAAAAGGGTTTATGAGAGAGATAAAGGGTATCTGATCACTTGGACATAAAATTTACATAAATAAGGATATAGAAGAACATATCCCAACATAATAGTATGTGAATTAAAAGGCATAACAAAAGAAGTCTTTTAAGAAGAGGAGGGTGGAAGGTCCCCTTACCGAGTTGGGTAACTTTCGAAAAGTACACCCCATGGAAGAAGGGTCATACAATGAAGATTTAAATACCCATAAATGAAATTATACTACAAAAAGTGTATAATAATGGGCAGTACATACACCACTCAGAGGAAATAGTGGAAAATGTAGCATAAATGTCACAGAAATAAAGTGAGATGAAAAATCCCTTATG
Source organism: Viscum album (assembly GCA_963277665.1). Taxonomy (NCBI): domain Eukaryota; kingdom Viridiplantae; phylum Streptophyta; class Magnoliopsida; order Santalales; family Viscaceae; genus Viscum; species Viscum album. The sequence goes on along the minus strand of OY728122.1, from coordinate 955,107,019 downwards.
AAAACTCGGCAGCATAACGGCGCCACTTAAAGCTTTCAAAAAAATGGATTTATGAGATAAAATAGGATCTCTCATCATATGAACATAAAAATTACAGTAGGAGTAATATAAAAGAACATCCCAATCATAGTAAAGATGAGCTTAACGTCCTGAATAATAAGGTTGAGTTAATTTTTATTTTCTTAAGAACATTTTTCAAGATAATTATTCCTTTTATATCACTTATTTACATTTTATAAACATTATGTAATCATTTAAGTTAATAATGTTTGTTTTGTCGATATTTGGTTCTTAAGTCGAAAGTGAACTTCTTATAAATACATGTTGTTTGTGTGGACAAAGGTTCATTAAATAAAGAATGATATTCATGATTTGGATATCATATATATCATATATATCCAGCATATACATGTATTTATAATATTACATAATCATTTAGTGGTATGAAATGAAATGCACCGTTCATGGAGATGGTAAGTCGTACGTACTCATGAATGCTACTTTCATTTATTTGTCATATTAATGGAATTAAAACTAAATGAGAGGTATTTGTATTTTAATTACAGAATTATATTCATCATTTATATGTAACATACATTATATATATCCATTATAATTATGTACTTATAATAGTACATTACATTTGGGGATAAGAAATGAAATGCACCGTTCATGGAGACGGTAAGCCGTACGTACGCATGAACTCTACTTTCATTTTTATCTCATACATTAATGGAAAGAAATAATAATGATATAGAGGTATATTATAATTACAGTATAAAATCATATATAATAACTTTAAATCCATCCTTTATACGTCCCACATATGGCATTAACGAATCACATCACTTTGAGGGGGCGGTAGTCCGCACTTCCTAAAATGATATTATCGTGTTTACCCACAATGGAGACCATAAAGGTATTCCACAAAATAAAAATACAGAAGCTTAAGTAAAACATAAAAATATTATATATCATATATAAATATAGTGACATATTGATGGCCACCTTTGAAGGTGTTATATGAGTGTTGAACAATCATCGTTTCGTGAGGCAGAAATTCGCCATCCACGGAAACAGTATGTTCTTTAACCATTAGATGTAGGTTTGTGTAAGTGTAGCTTGAATACTTCCTATAAAAACATCCTAGTATATTTATGATACTGGATTTGTTAAAAAAGAAATTAATAAAAATAGTTTAGGGGGTTGGAGAGGCAAAATAAAACAAAAGGACTCAAGTGAAGACATTACCTTAAAATCGGGTAACTCTCTTAGATTTGCGCTCAAAGGCTTCCTTGGGAAGACTTCTGCCCAAATTGAGGCTTCAAGGAGAAATAGAGGGATGTGGAGAGACAAAATGGGTAGGTTTTGGCCGAGCTAAAGGATTTGGAAGTGTGGGTAAGGAGGTAGAGGTGGGGGCCTTCTATAAGAGGAGAGGAGAGGCACTCTTGGAAAGTAAGGAAATGTTACTTTATTTTAGAATGAGTTTTGGATTATAATGGTCCCACATTGATGTGATTCGAGGATAAGGTGATAAGGGTTCGAAATGAACCCATCCAATAGGTTTTGGACATGTGTAGGTCATAGATTTTACATTATCATTGCATTTTATTTAAATCCTTTATTAATGAGGTAATCGCTGCATCATCATGATGTCATAAATAATTTAATTTATATAATGTCTAAAAATTATAAAACAAATATCATGATGTAGGAAATCTTTTTATATTTTCAATGAATATTTATAGTCAAATATACTACTTGTATAACCCCATATAAAAATTGTTTTAGTAAAACATTTCATGTTTGTGTCATTTTTACTTTAACATTAAATAAAAAGGTGATTATGTCATTTTCCAACCAAAGTGGCTCCATGGGGTCCCCAAGTTGACCCATGGATTTTCTTGGTCGGCCATGACACATCCAATGAGGGTATGACATGTGTCTAGGTCATTTCATTTTATTAAAACATTATTCTTACCTTAAACTACACTAATTACCTCTAATCGTGATTAAAAACTTAATAAGTTACTATTCACCAAAAAATTATTTTAATCCCATTGAACCACATTTTACTTCTTAATAAAAACCATGTATGTCGGATTTTTTAAATTCAACACACAATGATGGAAAAATTTCATTTAAATGGAAAATCAGTTTTTATAAGTACGACTTAGTGGTTTCACTATTCATCAAAAATTGATGTTTTCTAGAAAAATACCAAAACATCACCCTAAGCTATATTTGATATTCCAAATTCAAAAATGGTTTCTATTTTAAAAAATTAAAAAAAAAATTAGTTGTATTAATTATTTTAATAATTAATTCCCGCTGTCAGAGCAAATAGCGTGTTTTTATGAAACAATAAGTATCAAAAGATTGACACTAGTTTAAGTCCATTTACAAAGTGAAATTAATTCCAATGACCACTATTGTATTAAATGGTAAATATATATTCTAATTTCACTTTAAAACCAATTCTAAAGATAATCTAATCATATAAAGAAATTAGATTAAAAAGAGGTTTTGAATTAAAATACAACATTTTTCAATATTCATTAAAAATTGAACTTTTTTGGAAAAATAACAAAATTTTACGCAAAGTAAATTTTGATGTCCCGATTATAAATAAGAATTTTATTTTGTCAAATATAACACATAAAATTGTCAAAAAGTGGATTTAAAAGAGGTTCACCATCAAAAGGCGGTTAATCGACCTTTTAAAGAATTTTAGAATGTTTACGCTTAAAATTGTATTCATTTGCATTTTTAATCCACTAAAATTTATTGTAAAAAGTAAAAATATCTGACAAACATATATAATCGTTTTCTAGTTAGTTCTGTTCATTCCTGCCATTACAACGGCTAGGCATTAACTACTATTTAAAATAATATTATTTTATTATTAGAGTGCAACGTAGGATTTCCAAGAAACTCGTTGTTGCGTGTTGGGTACGCCATCGAGCATAGAATCCCCTTTAAAGTAATATTAACATTTTGTTCACAAATATGAATCAATATAAAAATGTCATATTCTTTATTTACCTGGGGTGTTACATCCTTCCCCCCTTTTGGGAATTTCTTCCTCGTAATTTTAAAATTGAGCTTGGAAACATCCTTGAAAGTCCCACATCGGAAAAAGTGTTGGTAAAACAATCACTTTAAAATAAAGAAAGATAAGTACAGAGGTCACCCGAGTTAACCCATACTAGGATTCAATGTAGGAAAACATGGACATGGAAGAAAAAGTAAAGGGTCATGTTCTCGAGGGAGAGTGATAGTAAACATGTCTAGGAGAAAGTTAACCATAAGAAAATCACAAACTTATGATTTGTTAAACGGTATTCGATTCTCCAGTAGGAAAAGTTAATAGACAAAATTTTTTCATTAAGTTACCTTTTATTGAGGAATTTATTCATAAGGAAACATAATAACTTATCATGTTGACTTTCAACTTTTACTAGATTCCTTAATCAAACTCATATTTTTTCCAAAAGAAGAGTATTTAGGAATACTTGTTCGCATTAAGAGTACTATAATAAATTTCTAGAGAATCACCTAATCCACAATAGAGAACTATATACTTCCCATTTCTTTAGACTCTAACCAAAACCAAAACCAAAATGGTTAGTACAAGATCAGATAATACCCAAAAAGGATAATCCTTTTTAAAAAAAAATCTATTCTTAATCTCCAAAATTTGTTCAAAAAAACGCAAAGTTCAACGAGGACCATCCGATAAACAATTTTTCCATAAAATTATTCAAATCAAACCAAACTAAGATTGAAACCCAAATATTTGAAGGATTTAGTCACATAGTCTTCCAAGTTAAATCGTAACATTTATCACCAAACAACATCAGTTGCTCCTAACATCTCGTATTGAAAAGTAACTAACCTAATCACATATCCTCCATGATAGGTTAATAATTTTCATAAATAACCCAAAATCAACTTACTATTAATTCATAAAATCATATAACTAAAAAGAATCAGTCAAACTAACCAGGGACTTCACGTAGTCCAGTGGTAGGCGATAAATACCAGTCGCATTTTGGTTGTGGGTTCGATTCCCACAGCTTTGTCCGACGCGACGGGTAGTCACACGGTCTGCGTGTTGTCCTTTTTCCAAAACTATATAATTCTCAAATCATTCCCCCAAAAGGGATAAAATAACCATACCATAATTTAGCCTCAATTTTATCTCATGTCTTTCACTTCAATCATAACTTATAGTAACCCATAATTACCTCAAAAGTAAGGATCATATAAACCCAAATGGTTCTTTATAACTATTTCCAAAAAAGAAAAGATAACTATTCCTTGAATAAAATTTTCATATATTAAACATCATGGATATATAAAAAGTCTTCTAATGTAACCCCATCATCAAAAGAGACATAATACTCTTAAGAATTTCACCATAACTCTTGAAGCCCTTATATGTTGACATCTTACTCATTCAACATTCTTCATGATCCATTAACCATTCCTTTCCAACTTAATCTAAAATACTTCTTTCCTACAAACAAAATAATTAATCATATCCTAAGATTCCAAAATAGGAAAACAATAGTCATGAAATAACCAATACCTTAGATTGGTCATTTTCAGTTTCTTCATCCTCAATCGGAATGGAATTATGTATTGGTAAACGAACATTTGTATGATCTTGGTGATCCCATTCATGAAACTTCTTCATAGGACATGTGTTTTCATAATGACCATTCACACCACATTTAAAACATTCAATTGATCAGTCAGAAAAAACTTCTTTCCCTTTCCTCGAGTCAACTGGATGCTTCATTTTTCCATGGAAGGTTATTGCGTTATGACCTTCATTTCCACATCTGTAGAATATTTCTGTCCCTTTGAAACACTTTCCTAGGTGTTTCTTTCCAAATCATTGACACATAGGTTTTTGAACACACTTACCTTTTTGATTATTACCTGTAGTTCTGTAGGGATATGTTTCTCTCATATATGATGCCTTATAAAAATCACCAAGGTTTAGGTGGTCAATCATGACTCCAGATAGTTGGTTGAGGATATACATAAGAGTTCTCATTGCAGCTCCCATATCATTCAGTTGCTCACTCAGAAATGTGTCACAGTTTCCTTCACATCCACTGTTACTTTGGTGCCTGCTAGATCCATCCATTTACTAAAACCAAAAAGGGTCAGTGTGAGTATATCAACAAAACCATCATGTACTAATGAGGAAGATATACTTACTCATTCAATTTATATAAAAAATATGACTCTTTCTGAAATCCTAACCATTATGGTAATTTCACTTATGCTTAAAGAATACCCTAACCTCTAAAGTTATCTAAACCGACCTCTGATACCAAATATAATGCCCCATCCTTAAACCTTACTTATTATTGAATTAAATGAATAATTCATGTTGAGGATCTTTTCAGGTGTGGAGTTTTAGAGAATTAGGTCATAACTATTACATCTCAAAAGATTACAAAGTAGAAACTTCTACTAAGTTTCCATAAAATAAAAACTCTTTAAAAGAAACATGTCTAGTTACATGTTTTAGATAGCATGACATTCCCTTGATCCCATCCTTGGCACTATTACACATTAAGTCCTACGAAAAACATTTCAAAAAAAACTTGGGGTGAGCATAAAAAGCTCAGAAAGGGATACACAAAGAATGAAAATGGTTAGTTTTTCAAAGCAACAAGTAAACCATGTATACTTTATCAAACTAATACCTTTCATCTTTAGGAAGTAGTAAAAACTATTCACTGAATAAAATATCATTACTTACACTTTTGTAACCAAAAGATTACCATAAAACCCATATAAAGAACACATAACATATAAAGTTAACTTGGGACATAAACAAACATAAATGGAATAACCATACGGTCTACTTCCACACATACTTAATGGAATAGCCATACGGCCGACTTCCATACCCAATGCATTGGAGGTTATAACGTAACCACCCTTCCTGGTATTCACGGCACCACCCGTCATATGGTTTATCACGTAACCACCCGTAAAATTTCCAAGTAGCATCATTACACATAAAATATTGAAAATATAACCATTTCAATAACAACATTTCATTTTCAATCACAATAAGTAATTCCAAGATATTGAATTAATCAATATACTTTCAAAAACCATTTAAAATAGATTTTTGAATCAAAGTGTCCCATACCACATTGAAGTTTTTAATGGAATTATAATTTTAATAAATTGATGTAAATATAAATAAATACTGAAAACCATTTTGAAAACATGGAAATTAAAGATAAAAATTTAGAATAATGAATCTTTAAAACATTTAAAATGGTATTTTTGATAAAGAGTTTTTAACAAAATGAGAGACTCTTGAATACAAATAATTATAGAATAACATTTAATACAAACTTTATAATATCATGAGAATAAAGGAATTCATGATATAATATGTCAAAGGACAGTATACACACCATATAGGAGTGAAATAGTGCATAACAACAATGAAGTCTCAAAATGTAAAATGAGATGAAATCCATTATAAAGAAGGTATCCTTAAATTAAGGATAAATCAATCTCATAATTATGTGTGACAAATATAAATACACCCAATATAAGTGGATATTAAGTGTAAAACAATCAAAGGTCATTAACACATATTCAAAGGATGACATATTCAATAACTACATGTTGATCCCAATGAAATCGAAATTGGGTTAAGAAGTTCTCTTGGTAAAATTCGACAGCCTAACGGCGTCACATAAAATTTTACAAAAATGGTTTATGAGAGAGATAAAGGGTATCTCATCACTTGGACATAAAATTTACATAAATAAGGATATATAAGAACATATCCCAACATAATAGTATGTGAATTAAAAGACATAACAAAATAAGTCTTTTAAAAAGAGGAGGGTGAAAGGTCCCCTTACCGAGTTGGGTAACTTTCGAAAAGTACACCCCATGGAAGAAGGGTCATACAATGAAGATGTAAATACCCATAATTGAAATTATACTACAAAATGTGTATAATAATGGGCAGTACAACACCACTCAAAGGAAATAGTGGCAAATGTAGCATAAATGTCATGGAAATAATGTGAGATGAAATATCCCTTATGAAGACTCGGCAGCCTAACGGCGCCACTTAAAGCATTCAAAAAAATGGATTTATGAGATAAAATAGGTTCTCTCATCATATGAACATAAAAATTACAGTAGTATTAATATAAAAGAACATCCCAATCATAGGAAAGATGAGCTTAAAAGGAATGACTTAAAAGAGTGTACTTAAAAAGAAAGAGAGGGGTAGGATCCCTTACCTCGGGTCTGACTTGACTCGATCATTCTTTAACATCCTGAATAATAAACTTGAGTTAATTTATATTTTTGTAATAACCTTTTTCTAGTTCATTATTCCTTTTATATCACTTATTTCCATTTTATAAACAGTATGTAATCATTTAAGTTAATAATGTTTGTTTTGTCGATATTTGGTTCTTAAGTCGAAAGTGAACTTCTTACAAATACATGTTGTTTGTGTGGACACAGGTTCATTTTATACAGAATGATATTTATGATTTTGATATCATATAAATAATATATATCCAGAATATAAATGTATTTATAATATTACATAATCATTTAGAGGTAAGAAATGAAATGCACCGTTCATGGAGACGATAAGCCGTACGTAGGCATGAACGCTACTTTCATTTCTTTGTCATATTAATGGAATTAAAACTAAATGAGAGGTATGTATATTTTAATTACAGAATTATATTCATCATTTATATGTAACATAAATTATATATATCCATTATAATTATGTACTTATAATAGTACATTACATTTGGGGATAATAAATGAAATGCACCGTTCATGGAGACGGTAAGCCGTACGTACGCATGAACGCTACTTTCATTTCTATCTCATAAATTAATAGAAAGAAATAATAATGATATAGAGGATTATTATAATTCCAGTATAAAATCATATATAATAACTCTAAATCCATCCTTTATACATCCCACATATGGCATTAACGAATCACATCACTTTGAGGTGGCGGTAGTCCGCACTTCCTAAAAGGAAATTATCATGTTTACCCACAATGGAGACCATAAAGGTATGCCATAAAAGTAAAATACAAAAGCTTAAGTAAAAAATAAACATATTATATATCATATATAAATATAGTGACATCTTAATGGACACCTTTGAAGGTGTTATATTAGTGTTTAACAATCATCGTTTCGTGAGGCAGAAATTCGCCATCCACGAAAACAGTATATTCTTTAACCATTATATGTAGGTGTGTGTAAGTGTATCTCAAATAATTCTTATAACAAAATACTAGTATATTGTAGATACTGGATTTGTTACAAAAGAAATGAATAAAAAGAGTTTAGGGGGTTGGATAGGCAAAATAAAACAAAAGGACTCAAGTGAAGACATTACCTTAAAATCAGGTAACTCTCTTAGATTTGCGCTCAAAGGCTTCCTTGGGAAGACTTCTGCCCAAAGTTAGGCTTCAAGGAGTAAGAGAGGGATGTGGAGAGAAAAAATGGGAAGGGTTTGGCCGAGACAAAGGCTTTGGAAGTGTGGGTAAGGTGGTAGAGGTGGGGGCCTTTTATAAGAGGAGAGGAGAGGCACTCTTGGAAAGTAAGGAAATGTTACTTTATTTTAGAATTATTTTCGGATTTTAATGGTCCCACATTGATGTGTTTCGAGGATATGGTGATAATGGTTCGAAATCCACCCATACAATAGGTTTTGGACTTGTGTAGGTCATAGATTTTACATTATCATTTCATTTTATTTAAATCCTTTATTAATGAGGTAATCGTTGCATCATCATGATGTCATAAATAATTTAATTTATATAATGTCTAAAAATTATAAAAAAATATATCATGATGTAGGAAATCTTTTTATATTTCCAATGACTATTTATAGTCAAAAATATGACTTGTATAACCCCATATAAAATTTTTTTTAGTAAAACATCTCATGTTTGTGTCATTTTTACTTTAACATTAAATAAAAAGGTATTTATGTCATTTTCCAACCAAAGTGGCTCCATGGGGTCCCCAAGTTGACCCATGGATTGTCTTGGTCGACAATGACACATCAAATGAGGGTAGGACATGTTTCTAGGTCATTTCATTTTATTAAAACTATATTCTTACCTTAAACTACACTAATTACCTCTAATCGCGATTAAAAACTTAATAAGTTACTATTCACCAAAAAATTATTTTAATCCAATTGAACCACATTTTACATCTTAATGACAACCATGTATGTCTGATTTTTGAAATTAAACACACAATGATGGAAAAATTTCATTTAAACGGAAAATCAGTTTTTATAAGTACCACTTAGTGGTTTCACTATTCATCAAAAATTGGTGTTTTTCAGAAAAATACCAAAACATCACCCTAATCTATATTTGATATTCCAAATTCAAAAGTGATGTCTATTTTAAAAAATTCAAAAAAATTAGTTGTATTAATTAATTTAATTATTAATTCCTGCTGTCAGAGCAAATGGCGTGTTTTTATGAAACAATAAGTATCAAAAGATTGACACTAGTTTAAGTCCATTTTCAAAGTGAAATTAATTCCAACAACCACTATTGTATTAAATGGTAAAAATATATTCTAATTTCACATTAAAACCAATTAAAAAGATAATATAATCATATAAATAAATTAGTTTAAAAAGTGGTTTTGAATTAAAATGCAACATTTTTCACTATTCATTAAAATTGAACTTTTTTTGAAAAATACCAAAAATTTTCTCAAAGTAAATTTTGATATCCCGATTCTAAAGAAGAATTTTATTTTGTAAAATATAACACATAAAATTTTCAAAAAGTGGATTTAAAATAGGTTCACCATCAAAAGGCGGTTAATCGACCTTTTAAAGAATATTAGAATGTTTACGCTTAAAATTGGATTAATTCTCATTTTTTATCCTCTAACATTTATTGAAAAAAGTAAAAATATTTGACAAACATATATAATCATTTTGTAGTTAGTTCTGTTAATTCCTGCCATTACAACGACTAGGCATTAACTACTATTTAAAATAATATTATTTTATTATTATAGTGCAAAGTAGGATTTCCAAGAAACTCGTTGTTGCGTGTTGGGTACGCCATCGAGCATAGCATCCCCTTTAAAGTAATATTAATATTTTATTCAAAAATATGGATAAATATAAAAATTTCATATTCTTTATTTACCTGGGGTGTTACAATATCAATAAATCATAGTGTTACTTGTATAATCAGAATATGATGAGTAGTGATCTTCAATTAATAATTTATTTTTTATAGCAGAGTCACCTGATGAAAATAACTGCATTCTAAATTTCATATTCCCTTTTTAATATTAAATACAAGAAATATTTATACTTTAAATAGTCCTTCCATCCGTTTCCAACCATGACCATCATTCAAGGAATATTTCATTCTTTAAAAAATGTATTATTTAAAAAACAGTATCTAAAAAATGGGGTTTTTTAAATATACAAATTCTAGGTCTATATTCTTTAAATTATTAACTATAGTATAATGTTACAAATGATTCACTGAAAATTTTGTCTCATCTGTTAAACTAAAATCATCTACGATATTGTTTTCATTACAATGAACCACAATCAAATAAAAATCTCAACCATATTCTATTTATTATGAAAAAATATTTTGAATTTGTATATTCAAAAAACATTTTTAATATATATATATATATATTAAATTTCTCTCTTTAAAAATAATTAATCCAAAAAGGTAAAAGAAGAAAATTATAGGTCCATGTTCAAAATCTTGATTTGTATAATTATTCTCAGTGTCATTTATATTCCCAAACATAAATTTGATTACAAATTTATATAAATAAAAAATAACATAATCCCTTCAATTAATCATTAATAAAATACAAATTATTTATTTCATCATGTTAAGGATTGTAGTATAAAATAAAACAATAATCATTTAAATTCATGAGAACATCCCTCACATTCTATTGTGAAAATTAAAATTCCTAAAAAATATATAATATAAATAAGTATATATCATAATTATATCCATATATATAATTTATAAGAAAAATTAAAGAGTAAAATTATAACTAAATTTTAACAATCATGCTTAGGATAATTATTTTGAGTGGATTTTAACTGTCATGACCCAAATTATATTACCCTGTTATTTGAATAAAAATAAAGCCTATAACCTTCAATGAAGCATTAGTAAAAAACAAATTAAATATTTAATGATGGTATATAAATTCAATAGAATTAACCAATCATATTTTTAATTCATGATAACATTCATTACATTCCTTTTTCAGAATAAATATAAATCCTCCATGAGTTAACGAAGTTATTGGATTAGATAAGTATGTAATATTCTCATAAAATAAATTGTAATAAAACTGTTGTATTATATAAAATTGAATCATATAGACATTAGTTTGTTAGCGAAATTCATCCTTAACATTAGTTTAATGGGATTAAATATGATTCCATATTCAGTTACCAATGTCCTAGACCAAAAAAATATACTTTTATAAAATTTAAATTTCCTAAAATTTTCCTAAAAATATATTTTCATTAAGAGTATATATAAAAACTCTTTGACATTATTCATGATCCCTATAACATATTTAATATAGCAGAATATAATAAATGAATACATTAAACAAATATCCCAATACTCATGGGAAATGATATTAATTGGATATGTAAATTTGGTAGGTAATTTTTTAAACCCATTGTGAGTAAAAACACACTAATAATACACATAGATAGTTCAAAAAATTTCTTAGATTATTTTTTCAATTACTCGGATCTGATGTTATCCTGATTTATGTTTAGTATTTGAAAAATATTGAGTTCCCTATAGCTGGTTAAACATGTCATCACTATGGGGAAATATATTATATGTCATAATAGAAAACTTATTGATTACACAATAACTGATTCCCTATATAATTAAACCATATATCATATTAATAACCATTATTATAAAACCCTATGTTGAACTGAAATGGTGAACAAAACAATAATCAAGAAGCTCGGGTAATCTCATTTCCAATATATAATATATTTATAGGATAAATTTAATAAGAATGGTTTAGTATTTGATTAGAATTGGGTACTATGTAAAATTTTTGAATTCCAATTTAAATAAGAATAAAACTACAAAAAAATTGAGGAAATATATATAAAAATTTATTTAAAACAAGTACAACACAAAGAACAATAATTTCCTTCTTTTCAGTTTTATGTGTATGAAAACTTCTACCCCATTTTTAATCAATTTATCAAAATCATGATACTTTATCATAGGTTTAAACACATTTTTATATATGAATTATATCTTATTATTAAAATATAACATGAAATATTTACTATTCAATTATTTCTTAGGAGATAAATCGAATACCAATCCATTTCCAAAATAAGAATAAAGTATAATATATGTGAGAAAAAATGATTTTAAGAATCTAACATTAAACAAATAAATACATGAAGATTCATATAAATAAATGATTGTTTAATGTCTCCAATATAATATTTTACCAAAAGTACCATTTCGAATTATTAATTTCATATTTCATTTTTAATTCCAAATTCCCAATAAATATATTAATTTATCGATCTCGACAAAAATCTGATTAGAATAAAATGAAAAACTATGTAATATATTTATCATACTATTAATTAATGATAAAAGTTAACTTTAGTAGTAGAAAATGATGATTTCTGAACTTACTACATATAATCATTATTATTTTCAGTATTTAAACAATATGATTGATGCATAATCGAACAATGTCATTTTTCATTACAATTTAAAAATTATACATTAATCCGGAAATTATTTGACAGACCATTACACAATTCATTTCAATCAATAATGAGATTACCAATTTACCATAATCATAAAAAAATTTATATCTCATGATACACTCCAAAAAATTCGTTATATGACATATAAGATAATAATAATGTTGATCTATATAACCATAGTATTTCTTTATTTATCTTACCTCATTTCTGTCCACTATGATCACTTCTTTATCATTGTATTTAGATGATCAATAAAATCCAAATATCCAACCCTCAACATTTTATGCACATCCAAATAAATTCGCAAAAATTTTAAATTCATGAGTGATAATATTTATTTGTAAAAATTGTTTTAATGATGTGGTAAATTTTTTAAATTTAAAATTAGAGTATAGAATAAAATTCTGTTCACACCTAGCCAATATAGTAAAATTTGAATCATAATTTATACTATTTCCTCCTCCATATAATTTAACTCTAAATATTTATAATACATCCTATGATGGAAAAATTTTGTAAATATATTTAACGGAAAATTTTATTTAATAAAATACATTTAATTTAACAATAACCTTGTTCTTGTTTCTATTATTTATGAAATCCTACCATTTAATTTATTATCCTTCAAAATGGTAGATAAGAGTTACATATTTATTCCTTGATGAAATAAAAAAAATTAAAATATCATTTCAAAATAATTAATCTATCATTCAGTTTCAAAAAGTATTATGGTTCCAAGAAATTAATATGGTGTTTTTAAATAATATAATGAAATAATAACATGCTTCTCTATTGATAATTTTGTCATTATCTTGCATGGGTAACACCATTTATATCCTATGCTAATTGAGTTGAAAGAAAAAAAATCTACATAGAAAATACTCAAAAGATTTCATTTTGCCGATTCAAAAGGATAGTTCCAACATATTTCCATCACACTTAAAAGAACATGTTTCCTCTATAGAAAAAAAATTCTAAATTAGAATAATATTTTATTATCAAATAAGGAATCCCAAAGAGTAATTAAATAATCCCTCATAATATGATGACCATAATTTATCATCATAATAATCTATTTCACTACCAATAACATAAAATATAATGTCATCTAAACACAACATTAATTTTGAATACAATAACCAATATAATGTTGTCCAATAATTACAATATTTATAAGAATAAATTCATTTATATATATTTTCATGGTATTTTTGGTATAGGTTTTTAGGTAATTAGAAACTCCATTACATTAAATAATAATTCACCTCCACACAATGTACATTTTTTTAGAAAATATGTTATTGTTTTGGTAATACTGTTTCATTATTGGTTGACATACTATATTAATGTTTTGTATTCACAACTAAATGATTATACATAATAGAGTTACCATATAAAATTTGTCCACGCAATGTTATTACCAAATATTGGAAGAGAATATGAATCTAGGTAATGTATATTAAAATAAATGAAACCTATTAGACCCTTGAACAAAATTAACACACATAAAAAAGTTCAACATTTTATGTAATAAACATTGAGCATAAAAAACAACGTACATACCCATGAAATAAAATTATTTACCAAAAGAGTTACGTAAAACAAATTATAGCGAATAATAAATTAATGAATCATAAATTTGAAATATGAAATCATTTTCAAATGAATGATACAAGAAACCTTATAATCACACTTTAGTGGTGTAACCCCACAAATTAATTCCAAATTTCTTTCACAGATTAAATATCTACCCAATGAATTAGAGAGATATAAAGGACAAATTCATAATCATATAAAATTTCAATGAATGATAACATGAATAGAAACCCAGAACGGAATCCACATTCATCTTAATACATATAAAATCATTAATTTTTACCCATTTGAATAAAAATTTATAGTAATAAAAAATCATATATATCATTTTCATTGGAAAATCAGAGTAAATAAATTTCACCGAATAATAAGAATAGAATTAATTTTTCAAAACCATGAAAACATAATGTATAATATTAATAATAAACAATATTAATTATATAACTGAATGTTGTTCTTGTGGTAAACATTTGAAATCATTTATTTACATATTTGTAAAAATGAAAAAGCACTCATTCATAGAATATAAAAAAGATACCTTTTAATTATTAAAAGGAAAAAAATATAATATAAATCATCATTAAAAAATAATTTATGAGTACATAATAAAATTCAGGAATTAATTTTGAACATTAAGTTAATGAGATGAATTTATAAAATCAATAAATAAATTATAATTATTAAATGTAAAATATATTACCATCAGTCCGAAATGACATTGTACATATTCTACATTCTTGAATAACATAATTATTTTAACAATTTATATGATTTAGATCTATTTTCATATTTATAATTTAATTATTATTTCTTTTATAACATTTATTAGAATAAATTATTTATTTACTAAATATTTATAGCCCACTTTGGTCATTTTGGGTTTTTTTGATTCACAGTCATGAAATAAGATTCCTTATCCTATTAATGGTAAAGTTCCATAATAAGGGTTTCAATTGTTCAATATTTTTAAATATATATGTTATATATAATTAATAAAATATAATTGTTAAAAATAATAATATATTTTAACATTTTCTTGAATCATCCTTGAGAAGCCTATTTTTGATGCTTTGGATTACCATTGATTTTAACTATTAATTTTATTTTTATGAAGAATATTTGAAAATTTGAAATAGTTCATGATGACCTAATAAATGTTTCAAGTATAATTTTGAATTCCCATGCCCATATTATTGAGCTTATTGTGTGGCTAATGGAGAACAAGAAATATAAATACTATTTAAAATTCAATCTCATAAAAGGATTACATTTATTTACAAATATACCAATGTATATTATAATTAAAAAAAATGAAAATATATTATATATGAATTTATTAAAAAATAATAAGAAAATTTCATTCCTAACCATTGATGGAATAAACATTATACCATTATTCATATATTAAATAAAATTGGCCTAATGAAGAAAACCTTATAATGAACGAATTCTTAAGAATATATTGTTTAATTATAATAATTCACACTTTTATGAAATATAAATTCATTATAATAATTCATAATGTGATTAAATTAAAGGTTATTTTTTGGGGGATGTTAAATAAATGTTAATGTAATGATTTCATTTTTAACAATGTTTTTTGGTAGGAATTATTTTTGGCAGTTAAATTTTATGATGGACATTTGTTTATATTTTCAATCCTAATTACAAAATTATCATTACATAACTTTAATAATGTTATGAATATAATATCAATTCATTAAATCAGATTTTATAATCATCTATGTAATGTAGTGATAAAAATTATATGAAATTAATTTTAGAGGTTGTAGCCTGCATCTAACATATGTAGAATTTTCATTTTAAAATGAAAAAAAGTAGGCAGATAATTTTTTATAAATAAAAATAATATAAAATTAGCATAATAAAAATCTAATTTGAATTAGTATAAATATTATATATTTGAACTAGGTTTACAGATAATGAAACATGGAACAAATAAGATATGATAATTACTTCTTCATTAGAAATCCTCCTTTAGGAATCTCATTGACCCTTATTGTATTGTTATTATACTGAGAAAATAATGTCTCATATAGGGTACATGGGTGGTATTATTTTATTAATTTGTTTGATAAGGTGGTAATAGTTTGGGGAGAGGTGAGGTGGTGAAGGGATACTTTTATAACTTAGAGGATTTTCTCACTAATAATTACATGTTTTTATTAGTTTATTGAAAACACATAAAAATAAGAAAATTCACAAGGGGGATAATATATGGCCTAAAATTTTATTCCATGCCAATTTATAGTCCAATTAATAATTTATTTATTAAATTGTAATCATTACTACAGAAATTGTTGTTACCATGATTACGGAAAAAATTATCGAAAAAGGTCAATAAAAAATGTTAAAAATGATATAAAAATTATATAAGTTCTTTTATATGATTAAATTACTACCATATAATAGTTTTATTTTATCCCATTATATTTTGGACCCACTTTGGATTGAATGTAACATTATTATATTTTGATTCTTGGAAATGTTACAATATATCCCCTCCCATCACTAATAAATAGAGACACAATATTTATTATTATTTACCCACATTTAAGGATGATATATAAAAAAAACATCCAAATTAACTTATAAAAATTTTATCCATGAATTACATGTACTGTTATTCTTAAAAGAACAATTCTTAATGTCCTCAATAAGCAATCTAATGGAAGCCTACTAAAGAAGTGTTAATCAACATTTCCAACACATTAAAATTTATTTCGTCTTCTAAATTATCTATGTAAATTGTAAATAAAATTAAATAATAACTACATATCATAAAAATAATTGGATGGAAGTATTATTATAGGAAAAAACTTTTTTCTCTTTCTTTATATAATATATAATGAGAAATAATCACTCCTACACATGTGTGGATTACCATTTACCCTTAATAACTAAAATCATTCTTCATCATTATTTTACATGTATGGTTATAAAGAGGTAACTAGTAAATATTTATGATAATTAGAAAATTATTATTCTTTTATAATAATAATATCATATCTATAGTGTTATATTATAACCCATTGAAAGCTATAACGTTTCTTATGTGTATATGTGAATACGACTTCCATAATGTGATGTGAAATGTTTTTTATTTACACATTACATAGATTTTAGTAATGTTATAATTAATGAATATAAATAGTGCATATGGTATAATAATATTTTTTATGGTGAATTATTTTTTAATGTTCTTTTAACCCATCCATTGAGAAGTGAAAAATATATATTTTTCATATATACATCCTACCATCTCAGTGGATGGTGAAATTAATATATATGTATTTAAAATTTTAAGATGTATATATAAAAATATATGAATATACATTATTTTGATATAATTGTGAACATTCTATTGTTCATGGAACTACAATCAATGTAAAAGAATCCTATCTATCGAACCACGAGTCCCCTGAAAATTAAAGAAGTTAAAAATGAGTATATAAGATTTCAAAAGATGATATTATATTATGTTATAGATATTAATACAGTTATGGTACTTATTAATATAAATAAAAGTTTATTATAATTTTGGTTAAGAGAACTTATAATGCATGTTGAATTTCAGGTAAGGGATTTATCATGAATTTCTGCTTCATTGTGTAGTATTGGGTGTTCTAAACCTATTAGATTTTATTTGGTTTATGTAATACGTATTAGATGTATTTAAAATTAATATATATTTATTCATGATGAATCATACTTCAATTTATGTTTACACATTCAAGGGGTATAAATTTAAAAGGTACTAAAGTGGTAATGTAATATTTCATTATTTCATTTATGTATTTCCATTATATTTATAAAAATAATTTTATAATATATCCATTAAAATTAAATCTATTTTCATATCCATTGGATATGTAATGATTTCCCTTATTTTAGTCCTAATGTTCCTCTCTTTGGCAGATGAATCAAGAAAATTATTATTTAAATGAAAAGCTAATCTTATTTTTCTTTTGGATATAGAATAATTTTCTTACATATCCATATTATTAAAAGAAATTACATAAGTTATTTTTTTACAAAAATTATTTATTAAAGAAATTTTATGTTATGTTCATTTTTTAAAAATTTTATAAAGAAATAATTGTAATTTTTCTCAACTGGTTCATTGAAAATGTTTTATTAAAAATTCAAAAGGAATTCATCATTATATCATATAATTTTTTAGTGGAAATTCCTACCATGATAATAATTTTACAATACTTGTATAATTCTATAAGTATTCAATATTTTAAAAAATAAAAAAATTATTGAAATCCTATTTTAATGGTTTTCAATATTTTATTTTCCTAAAAAAATACATGAATTAATTAAGAACATATAATGTTTTATAAATTTATATTCTTGTTTTATATCATAATAACTTTATACTCACTAACATTCCCATGAAATAATCAATTTGTTATCATCATCACTCATTGGTCAATCAATTTTGATTAAATATTTCAATTATTGGTTTCATGTTTTTTATTATATCATATATTTTTTTTAAATTTATACATGTGGGGTTTTACAATTAAATTCATGTGGTTGAATAGTGAAATATTGATGTTTTGTTCCTTGGATCAATATATATTTTTTTTGACAAGGCATACTGATTATGAAATTAAAGTAATCATTCAATATATGAGATATTCATGAGATATGTAGTAATGTGAAGGACCCTAAATTATATATCCCATCGATCATAAATAGGTCCCACATGAAATACCTATTATCTAGAATAATAATTGGGTTTTTTTAAAACAGATCCATTAATTAATCCTTCCTTTCTATAGGCCTTAATGGTAAAGAGAACATTATATCTATGATCATGAATTACAACATTATAAATTTCCTTCATTGAGAAACCATTTATTATTATCCAATATATTAACTCATTAATATTATCCATTGATTCATTTTATGCATATGATATTGAGTAAATGGAATGTGTTTTCGGTTATTTTTCTTTCTGTATTGTTTCTTCTTTATTTAATCATGTTATATTCCACTATACCTAAACATTAATTTTCATTTAAGCTGCCCATTATATTTTCCCATTCCCTAGGATGTGATTAAAAAGATAATGATTAATACCATGTTCATTCAAATGATTTATTATACTATGGATCTAATATATCTAATGTAATATATTAATCCTCTATGTATCTAACTTATCAAGACAATTGAAAAGGTCAATACCATGTATTGCTATACCTTTTATCTTGTACAATTGTAATAAATAAGACACCAAATCTGGTGTTCTTGAGTTGGGGTTACTATAATATTTCATAAATTTGTTTTGATGGACATTATCATGTTTTTTCTTCACGACGAAATTATTACATTAGGAACGGTTGGACAAGATATCATATTATTGAAACAACGACATCAAATTTGAATAATATAAATCAGTAATGTTAAAATTACATATTTTTCAAGATACACAGAAAATAGTGAAGATATTATAAATCATAATATTATTGAAAATCATTTTCAGCATTTTTTAGACATATATCCTTTGAAATCATTGACAATAATTCAATGAATGTAAGAATATACTAAAACTTCTTGGATAAATACAGTGGATATTGTCACATGAAATACGCTTCCCAAACAAAACATGACTAAGAGTATCTACTAGAGTGTATAATATCTATTATTTGGATTTGGTGGATGAAGTATAATTTATTTATCGTAATTGATATTTCCTTACATGTCACAAATTTTCATGCATCATTGATAGAAAAAAGTATACATTTTTTTGATTTGATAATAAACCATCCTTTTTAACATGTGAGGGATATAAGAACTAGTATGGACTTATGACATCATTGTAGTGTTTGTCATACTATAATGTCCCTTGTGGACATCTCTCTAAAATCATCACTTATTGAAGAATTTATATGAATTTAGTTCATAGAAAAGGTAGATGTTTTCAACCCACCACTTAATATATTCTTTGCTATTAAAGTCCAAGATGAGAGTTAATTTTTTGGATTAATTTAATAATTAGAGACATCCATCCAATTATGGAATAAATCTGTGAGGATATTGGATCCCTATAGTCAGGGGTAATGTTAACAACAATATTCTATAACAGAACATTTTATATAAATGGAAATACATCCAAAATTTGTATGGTGAGAATAATTATCCCATATTATTATAGATTATATAGGTTTATATATAAATATTCTTTTGAATCAAATTATTTATTCTTTTATTATACGATTTTGGACAATTTTTAATCTGAGGAGAATTTATCAAAAAATCAAAACAAATATCATAAAAATGGATTGCATCATCATTCATAATAAAATATTATCCTTTTTTTATTACCAAGCCTATGATACACATTATATTAAATTTAACAGTAATACCAATAGATACATATTCAATCCAACAATGAGGGATTAGTATAATAAATCATTATAAATGTGTCCTTATAATAGGAGGAAAATATGGAAGAACAAACTTTTTTTGGGGACATGAGTATAATCCCAAATCCTTCCGAGGTTTTTTATTCCAACCTCCTACCTATTGGACACATGGAAGAACCACCTATATATATCTCCCACATTTGTGTATTTTAAAAATTATGAAATAACATTTCATTATAGAGTTATGTGTTTATAAATATAATATCTATGAAAGGGTGTCTTATGAGAAAATTGACAATCACCTTTACATTAATCACCATCTAGGAAAATAAATCATTGAACAAAACTACTAAATGAAAATATACTATTCTTTATGTTTATGTAGTATTAGATAAATAAGAATTTTTTTTACTCGGTCACCATTGAGAGATAAAGTGGTCCTAATTGTACTAATTTTAGGGTCAATGATTTTCACTATGAATTTTAACACAAGGTAGTATATTTGGTTACAAGATTACTTGGTCTTAGTATAATGAATAATTTCATTGAGTTTATCGAGGTTTCAAAATTTCACATATCATTATTATGATTGACAAGGGAACCAATTAATTGTTCTCAGGTTTTTAAATAGTGGATAAAAGGAGCCCATTCTACTGATTTAATGAATATTAATCGGATCAAGAGATAATATATAGGATCATAAATAACATTCATAAAATGATTATCCAATAATAGAAGAATATATTTTTCATTAATATTATCAATGAGAATCATTTGATGTACAGTTTCGATATGGTGTGCCAATTATGGGCGAGACATCCCTAAATTCCACTTTACTTATTCTTGTTTAGTGGAGTTGTAATTTAAATTATCACCTTGGAATTTTCATTAACGTATTTTATGATGTTATGTACTACCCAAAATATATATAATTCTACCAAAGATACACCAAAAACAAATTTTACGTTGTTCATAAATAATAAATATTCCCATAACATGTTGAAATCCATTTTGATATTGATGATATGATCAAAATGATGTTTTAATTTCACTACTAGGTCAACTAAATAAAACTACATAGTACTACGAAGAAAGGAAAAAATGATATTCTGAATTGAATTATGACATTTTAAAAAAAATTAATAAAAATATGTATAATATGAAAAATGTACACCATTTGGGATACAATAATGTAGTGACATAAACATTTTTAGGTGATATTCGAATCATGTTATAACCACTATATCATTACACAAATGAGATGGATTTTGATCTTTCAATTTAATCAATTATGAGAAATATAATAGAGGTCATCAAATTATACTTTGGAAAATAATTGTTGAGATCCTTGAATTCAACAATTGTGGTGATATCTTCATTGCAAACAGAAGGGTAATCCATGAGATCTTATTCTCTATTTTCTTTTACCATGATATTGTTGAGAGTAGTAGAATTTTTTATTAAAATATTTAATTAATTATATGGGAGAATAATTATATCTGTAAAATGTTTTAGGGGAATAATTGACTATCATGGAGTAAAATTATACCCCTATAGTTTAAAACCGTAATGTTTTTAAGAGAATAGTATGTTCGATATTGTATATTACACATAATACCTAGTTTAAACACACCATGAAATATTATTATTTTGTGAAAATTATAATCTAGTATTTGAATTTGAATGTAGGAATTTGAACAAAAAAATCAACAAATATATATAAATATCATAGTGAATACAAATGTGTTAATTAATTCATAAGAAATAACGAATCAATTTCTTTTAGAAAAGTCATGTTATATTTCAAAAATATTTTTTCATCGAACTTGATTATAATTATATTTTTTTGTGAAAAATCAATATATATTTTTTTTACTCATTCAAATTTCATTTGATAAGATGAAATTAATTTTTTAAAATAAAAAATTTGTTGAGAGTGATTTTGTTTTCAATTTTACTAAATTATTTATAATTAAATGAATATTAAAAACATTTATTGAGAAATTTATTTTCATTTCAATAATTTATAAAGATAAATATTTTTTTAAATGGAATAAAAGTAAAAATAAAACATCTATATTATTAAATATAAAACATTTTTCATTGCAATCAATATTATGTTTACATTCATTATATAATATTTTACAACTAAGAAGAAATTATTTGGAATAGTGTTTTTATTATATTTGGTCAATTTGTTTTAAATTATTTTATTCCACTAAAAGGAATTAAATCTTAAAATTGGTTTCAATATTTGGATTAATTATATCTAAATTTGGTTTATTTGACTATTTTTGTTATGGTCAATGTGTACAAAAACTACATAAAACACTCTATATTATGTAATTTTATTTGATATATTCTAGAATATAAATCCCAAACTAGAATATATTGAATTTGGTTCCATTTTAACTCGATAAATCCATATATATTATTTTATGTAATAATGTTCCAAAATGTCACTATCTTGACATTATTTTCACTTAATTATTTTCTAATGTGTAAAAAATGATATATTTGGTTATAAATTGTTGTTTTAAATATTAATTACTATTTTATTATGAAACATATTGAAATTATTTTGGTGAAGTAAATAATTTAACTTCTTATGAATCATTGAAATAATTTTTTTAACATTGTATAAATATCAAGAATATATTTTTCAAAATACCAAAAAAATAATAAAATTTTACGTGATTTATTGTTTATATTGAATTTTAGTGAAAAATTTGACATAAAATTGATTTTTGAAAGGTTACTGTTCAAATTAAATATCATTTCTATTTTTTAAAAAGTCAAACTCAATAAAAAGTGTTAACAATTATGTTAATGATAATTAATAAAAAAATATTTTATTAATTTTTTGGAATATCATAAAAACTATTTAAGGTTAAAAATTAGGATTATATATAGTAAAAATATCATGCATTATCCTTTTATGATCAAATTCTCACCATATAAGAAAAATTACAATGCTTTAACTAAAAAAATGCATTACCTAAATTAAATTTGTTAATCAGGGCATGAAACCAGAATATAAGGTTTAAAAAACACATAATCCAATCAAGAGTTTATTAGTATCTTTTATTTAAATAATATCAAACCTTATATTATATTATATATTCATTTATATGAATATTTTATTAATTAAATTATTATATTTTAATATTTTTTGAAATTAAAAGTGTCCCCCTTTCATTACTTATAAAATGAAATTCATATTTTTTATTTTTTTCATCACATTTTGCCATATAATAAAACCAAATCCTAAAAAAATTCTTATAATATTTTTTAGATTTTATTTATATGTTATGGAATTCAGGGAATACCAATCTAATTTTATATAATATGGGATCTAATGGGGGCATACTAAAGAATAGGTAATCATCATCCCAACACATTTCAAATTATTCCATATTATACATCCAAAAAGTAAATTATATTCCTCATAAAATAATATATATTATTTTCTAATATACCAAAAATATTTTTATTATGAAATAATCTTTATTCCAGTTCTATTCCATCAAATGGTAACACAAATTATTTCTCGTGCATATGAACAACTTAACATCTCTACATATATATACAATTCATTCCCCATTACCATTATTCATTGATGGTTATTATGATGGTTTTAATGTTTATATATTATATTTATGATGAAATTATTAATTATTAATTTTAATATTATATATACTTTCTTACATTCCTACACATTAAATAATGATAATGTTTTTTGGGCGTATATGTGGACTACCACCGCCATGAAATGTTGTGAATTATTTCTTATTTAGGATTTACATGGATGGTATTAGAGATTTATTTAAATAATATGTATGTTTTATCAATATTATAATGATTCTATAACAATGAATTATTATTCACCTTTCTTCTGTTCTATAAGTCAAAAAATTTGAACAATATTCAATGATACATATGAACTACTGTCGCTATGAATGATTTAATTAATTAATTTATCTCAATTTTTTATGTATTAATATATATATATATATATATATATAATTTATATAATGATTTATATAATTGATATAAAGGAGCCATGATCAATGTACAATGATTGGAACTACTATGCAGAAAAGCTCTTAAAAATGATATGTTAACATTACGAAACACTAATTTGAACAAGTAATATTTGATTAACTAGTTTTCAAATGTTACACATGGTTCTTATATGATATTATAAGTATGTAAATGATTCTGGTATAATATTATAATAAATATAACTTCAATGTTCTTGAGGATTGAGCACCTTCAATGAATATCAAACAAGTGGTAAGAGTTTATCATCTCAAATTGTTTTCAGTGTGTCATATTTCATGTAGTGAACCTATATTATTTAATATGGATATATTTATATAAATTGAAATTTTATATCATTTAGATATTGATTTTTATGGTATTTAATTTTTCATTTTATTTCATTCCTTCCTGGGCTTTCGATTAAAAAGTTACCAAATCCATAAGGGATCTTAGTAACAATCTCTTGATTTATTGACATTATTTATGGCTCAATTTCTAATGAATAAATATAATGACCAAACTCTCAATAAAATCATTACTTTTATTAAACATTTTTCATTTATAGATATTTCATGTTTCCCAATCATATTTCAGTATTTATGTACCCAATAAGATGAAATAATTTTTTTGAGGAAAAATAAAATTATTTCTCTCTTTACATGATAATTATTCTTCTCCCATGCCATTTTTTCAATATAAATAAAAATTAAATTAAAAAATATAAATTTAAAACAAATTTTAATTTTTACATATGATTGAATTTATAAATTTTAATGGAATATTCTTTTCATTTTTTGAATGATTTTCTTTTGAATTTTTACTAATAATGTGTATTGAATGTTTTCTAAAGTATACAAAATAAATCAAATTAACCCCCATCATGACTACTAAATGAATTAATGATTATATTATATATATCCACAGAAAATTTCATCATAAATATATCAAAAAATATTTTTTATGTTTGAATATTTTAAAGAATATTTTCAAAGTGAAATTTTTATTTTCCTCATGATATATTAAAAGATTTCATTTTAATAAATTTTCATATAAGATAAAATATATTAATTATACTGATTAATTAATGGAGATAAAATCCAATGATATTGTCCATTTTATTTATATTTATGTTTTATGATTATAATGAGATAAAATTAACAAAACATATTTATTTTCAATTGATTATATTATTATGAATTTTTTATGAATTTTTTTCAATTACATGGGTTATTATATTTTTTAATGATTTATGATCATGTGTAACACATATAAATTTATTTTGAATTATTGATGGGGGGAAATATTATATATCACTACAATTAATTTTTTAAATATTGATATATCATGTGTTATTAAGGACTTGAACAGGGAGTGAACCCATTTAAGTAAGGGGATCTACCAACAAATGTAGTATTTATATATAATGTTGAATAATATAATTGATAGGTGAGTGAACACATTCCACTAGGATAGCCATCTCAATGATACATTAATAATAATTAAATGATTTTATATTCTTATGCGTATACCACAAAATAATGAATAATTCCAAAGTTATTCTATCATGGTTCATGTTCATTTATTCCTTTAAAATTAATATTTAATGTACTATACTTCCTTATAACATGAACCTTTATTGTGATATATGATATTATGGAAATAGTTTTCAAATGATATGATATTGAATGGATACCCTTACACTCATTTGCTGACTAAGGGGAAATTTATATCTCCCTTACTTTTCCATAATGAGAATATGAGATCCCACATCATTTTATTTCTATTTATAAGAGTATATATAATGATTTTAAGTATTATATGACTAATAATTGTTCTATATATTTATATATTAATGGTATATTATATAGATATGTTTTTATCATATTTCTTATATATTTTTTTTTTGCAATGACACTTGATCAATATGATTCAATCATGTATCATAATATTGTGTGTTAAATTTTCATATAATAAGATATGGTATTTATTTATGAATTTTATGGATTATTATAGATAGTATTACATAGTTTTTATGTTACCATTTTTAACTAGAATGAGAAATCATTAATAATAATCCTCAGGATAATCTTGTATATATATTATAAGTTCATATATAATGGTATTGTTATGAGTGATATTTTACTAGAAATTCTCCATCTTTTGGATTCTACAAGTGTATGTGGTTTTACAACAAATGTATCATGGGTTAACTACCATGGAAATTTATGGTCTATTATTTCTCATCTATCACTATAGCGAACGATATATGTTCCATTGTTGTGTAACATTTTTACAGTCAATAGGTATGTTCATGGGTTAAATAAAATTTTCATTAAAAAACATTATGAAGGTTTTGAATAAGTGATGATAATGGGTAAAATAGGTTAATCCAAAAAATTAATATATTGAAAAGATAATGTCTTTTTTTACATAATATGAATAACTTTTATTATTATAAAATTATTACTAGATATTATTAATGTTTATAAACCTAAATGTTTCTAGTTAAACGATAGATTCAAGATGATTTGTGTAAATGGAGAATGTGATGACCAATGTAACACTTTTTTCCAAAAACAAAAAAACAAAATATTATATGTAAGGAAAAAAATTATGATTATTCCTAATAATAAATCCAGTGAAATGAATAAAAATTTCAATATGTGTGAGTTTCCAGACACACCTAATAAATGGAGTTTCATGATGACTATAGACTAAAAATGATTCTACTACCAACATGTCTTGAATGATGTAAAAATGTACCCAAGGGAATGTATCCGTGGAACTAGTATATGTTTATGTGTGTGTTTATAAATAGGTATTAGTAAGTAATAATCTAGAAAAATAAAAAAATTTATGGTGTGAAATGACATTCTTCCTATGGTTCCATTAATAGTTCATTGGTTTATGTATTCAGAACATGGGAACTATCCGATTTAGAGTACTAATCTAGTGGTTATCTCCAATATCATGAATGGACCTATGATATGCGTATGAAATTCCATATTTTTTAGATATGTTTCTCTATGATATTTTCATTTTATCTTTAGTTGAATATTATTGTTTGGATACATAGAGCCTTTATTAGATAAAATGTCCTATTGTTCAGGTTTAAATGAATGTTTCGATTATCGGAGTTGTGGAATTAATCATTGAATGTATTCATGCGTTATTAGTATGTAAATAAAAATTAATGTGGGTTTAGGTATATTAAAAAAAATAGGATGTAAATTAGCGGCAAATCAACTACACGTTTCAAAAAGATATTACACATCATGTAATTGTTTTAGGGTTTTAATAAAATAAATCTAAGGTGATGTGTTTATCAGATAATTTCATTAAAAAAATTTATGGAATGTATCAAAATTAATATTCATATAAATTCCCAAACTAAT
The DNA here is from genome assembly GCA_963277665.1 of Viscum album. Lineage (NCBI taxonomy): Eukaryota > Viridiplantae > Streptophyta > Magnoliopsida > Santalales > Viscaceae > Viscum > Viscum album. The sequence goes on along the minus strand of OY728122.1, from coordinate 955,078,734 downwards.
ATTTTTATCATTATAAGATGTTTAATTTCATTACAATTGGTTCTAGCTCCTCTTCATTCAACCCTAGGGAATCCACCATGGGTTTTGTGGGTGCCAAAATCCATTCTGGATGTACTGTTTGACTTGGAAATCCATTGAAAGTAGTTTTTGTCATGTTTTTTCATTACCTTCCTTCTTCTCCTACATTGTTTGTGAAATAATTTCCCCTTTTGTATTTTTAGTTTTTATTTTTATCTGTTTAGATCTTGGAACCACTCAGCAATCATCTCCACCTTCTTATTTGTGGGTGTTGGCCCTTGGAAGAATAACTAGATCATCGGTCAAAGGTTTTGTGTCTAAATCATAACCCTATAGTTTTATTATATTTAAAATTATGATATATTTTGATAGTAGAAATTTATTTTCCACCAGAATAAATTAAATAGTTGAATGATATTATTCCATGAATAAATATGGTGTCAAATTGATTTTTAATTTTCTTGTGTCTCACTGTATATTTTTCATGACATGTAAACAAGGGATATTTATTTGTTATAGAATCTATTAATTATGGATTATTTTTTATTTAAATTATTTTTCACCAATTTGGAATTAAATTTCATGTGGGATATAAAAAATGAATTGTAATTCCCACAATTAATAATTCATAATTATAAAATGATATTCAAATATCTGTGTTGTTTGAAACAGAATGTATTCCATTCTATAATTATAATATATTAGGCTCAACCCTGACACGTGGTAACTTATATGTTGTAATTTTGATATTGAGTGGGATCATATAATCCCCTTACGGTAATGATTTTAATGAGCAGGCAATGTTGAGTCCCATATATTAATTCATTTACATATTTGTCTATAATGTTGTAAGGAATATAAGGATTTGACAATGATTATTGCGATTATACAATGGTTAAATTGTTTTTAATGGAATATTTTTATTTCTACCTTAGATATATTCTGTCATGGAACATATATTAGATACTTTACCTTGGTTATATGGTGATGGTTGGCATGGTTATAGTAAATTCAATTGGATATCCCAACAAGGAGAAAAATAATGTTAATACTGTATTTGATAAATTATTTAATTAATTAATTCAAATTTGTATCACTTTATTTAATAATCTTATGAGTTACTGTTTATGTTTATTCAATCCTACTGCTCTACCTCATATTCTATTATATAACATGTCTGAAAAACAAGAATGTTGATTCATGATGCCATAAACAATTCCCACACATGATGAGAAGGAAAGAGAGTGGAAAATTATCTCACATCAAAAGTCCCCTTAGATGGTATTCTATTATGTTTTGAAAAAATAAGATATTTACATTTGAATTTATGAGCATTTTCATAGGGGTAACACTTTGTTTTAACATCTTTAGGCCACATTATCCATGTATTTACTTGGTCCTTTAATGAGGGGGATCATCCAGTTCAATAATATTTATTGAGATGGTCCAAATGAATCCTCATCTTCATCGACATAGAAAGTAGGATAGTGGATATTAGTTTGTTTATAAAGAAGCTAAATGAGAAAATCTGATATATCCTAAGAGAAATATGGATGTTCAACTTTGTTATATATTTTGTAGGGGAATTCAGATGATGGAAAGTGAGAATTATTGCACTGTTCCATCAATGTATGATCTGAAAATGATGTTTTAGATTCATATTATGCCTATGATTACTGAGGAGGGGGTCAGGAAGCCTATTTATTGATTTATTCATTGTAAACAATCATCTAGCATGTCGAGGCACACATATATAGGTAGAAGCATTATAACTATATCCTTCATGGACCTACAAAGTGTTGGAGGAATATTTTTCAGGAATATGTGAACAAGGATGAGCCATCTTGGAAGGAATTCACGATGAAGTTCATGGGCCATTAATATCCTAATTTCTTGATGGGTGAAAATTTTCCTTAGTTCATGCATCTAACACATGAGGGTTTGTTCATGCATGACTATGCTGGACGTTTCACTGACCAACAAATCACTGTTCAATATTTTGGTAGCTAATGTGATCTCTAGAGAGAGAAATAATTGTGAATGTTGTTGTTATGATATCATATTATAAATTAATTTTTCTATTTAATTTTTTTAATGAGATGAATCAGGTACTCATCAGAGGAGGGAATCTGGGAGATACCCAGAGAATTAGCTTGCATGTTTCTACATGGTATTCTATGAGTTCTTATTTGAGAAGAATAAATTTCCATTAGGATTGTTTCTACCAATGAATTTGTGGGAAAGGATGTTGGGGAAGTGGAAACCACTATCATGATTGTGATCCATTCCAATGCTATCATTGGGGAATTGATGGCCATTATTTATCGCATTCTCCTTACGAAATAAAAGAGTGTCATATCTAGAGCTGACTGGACAATATTAAATGGTTATACAATAATGTTCCACATAAAAAAAGTGGAAGTGGATATTGAGTGACACTAGAGTCTAGAAGTGTCCCAATTACCCCATAGAAGGTCAGTAAATGGTGTTCCACATTCTATTCAAACCAAGGTAGGGGATGTGGTACCATAGTTTGTGAGTAATATTTCCCTAAAATGGAATATCTCTTGGTAGTCAGGATGTTTATCATTGTAGATGGAAAATTCCATTACATGTTATGCAGGATATATTTAATAATATGGATACAATACCATCATCCTTCAGAGGTACAATTGTTGTATCAAATACATCATCTTGTGTTTTGTCTAATACAAGAGCATACAATTTTTTATATCTAATATTTCTAAAAATGATTTGGTATTTTATGTGGAATGATTATATGGTGTTTTAACCCTTTCATAACTATTTTGAGTTCTATTTGAAAATATCAAACATTACATGGTGTGTTCACTCGATATTTGTGGTTAGCGTTGAAATTGGTAACTATTCATGATTAAAATGATAGAATTTGACTTGATTCTAGTAATGTATTGGTTATTTCTATACCAGGATCATATAAAATGATATAGGATGATATTTACCTTAATAACTATAGTGGGATGCATCTATTCTCACCAGAGTTATGGGGATCATTATGTTGGTCATATAGGACCAATTCATTGTAGATTGAAAGGTCTAATGGATTAGATCACTAGTCTTGAACAAGAAAATGGTTAGATTAAGATGATTCTTTTCATATGGTGGTTTTATCCTTTCTGTGATGTATTTCATAATGAATATATAGATTACTGCATGAGCAAGATATCGAGTTCATGGTTGAGTTGGTTCCTGGTGCAGAGCCACTTTCTATCCCGCCATGCCAAATGGCACCAACAATTATATTGGATTAGAATTTTCAGTTGGATAGTTTGTAATTTAATGGATTCATTTGACCGAGTACATATCTCTGTGGTTATCTAGTTCCCTTCTCTAAAATTCCTAATTGAACTTATCATTAAAGTGTGGATTATTATAGGTTTAACTAGCTGATGATCAAGAAATGATATCCTCTTCTATGAATAAACTATATTTTCAACCATTTAAGAGATGGTAATATATTCTCCCAGACTAATTTGGCATTAGGATATCATCATTCAAGCATGATACCATCACACACACTCATTCTACATTTAGTAACATATATGTCTTGTATGAATTCGAAGTGATTAAATTTTGGTTGACTAATACCCATGTGGTATACATTTCCAAAATTTATTGGATCTATCATCCTTCTCTATAATGATTTTGGATGTTCATCATTGGAAATATCTTAATGTACTCCCACCCTATGGATAACCACGACAATCATCTTTACATTATCCTGATAACATTAAGAGGGAATCATAATTATGACATACTAAGGAAATGAAATATTCGAAATAATGATGTGCACTTATTGGGATATGTAATCACATTGGAACGAGTTTTATTAGACGCAGGGAAATTTAAATACTTAGTGTCTTTTGAACAACCTAGTTATATCGTCAAAATTTTGAGCATTTATGTAACGAATGTTTATATCCAGTTTTTATCAAATTATTCTCTAAATTCAAAAGAACTAATTAATTTTTTACCAAGAAAGGGATGATGATTTTTTTTATTCATTGTATAGATATTTTAAATATCTGAATGGAATAATGACCTCAGAAAAAATCCTCACATTACCAATTCTGGGTATGGAATATATAAGGTTCTATGATGCATCCAATGTAGGACTCAATGAATTTCTAATGTAAGAGGATTGACTGGGTTCTGATGGATTTTAGTAGTTTATATTTCATGAGAGGAATTTCCATAATAAGGACATAGAGCTTACAGTAGTGGAACTTGACATTAGATGTAGGAGGAACTATATAATAGTGGGTAGGATTGTGGTATACATATATTAAAATATCCTCAAGTACATCTATTCTCAATAGGAACATAAACTTTATAGAGTAGGTGGATCATATATCCGTATACATTGATCTTTTAATTAGGTTATATATTGCAAATGGACAACATAATTTCCAATGATTTGAGTTGAATGACATAAGAAAGTAAATAAAATTGACTTTAAGTGGGTGGTTTATAATGGAAATCATCGAAGTTATGAATTTGTATTTTCAAGGATATTATAGGTGATTAGCTCTGACATTTTTACCAGTTATAAACATGGATATGTATTAGATTACTAATGTTTATTTGTCCGATATAAATTTCATAGTTATCACAGACAATTAATTTTCTCTGGGTATTCTAGCATGATGGTCTATTGGTAGTGGAAATTATCTCATTTTCCATTGTTTAATATGGGATCCTATATGAATGAATGAAGATGTGATGAAGGAGTTTCATTCTTCTTGACTAATGTGTATCATAATTTTACAAAGTTATATTTTATTAATCACAGATAGTATTGGTGGTCAGAAATCAGGAAGAAGGTGGAAATACTTATGGCTACATGCTTCATATTTTTGAAGGTGAATGGAAGGAATTAGAGGGTTGTTATTCTATAGCATCTACACATTAAAATATTGAAATGTAAATTTATATAGAATTTAACTTTTTTGGATATTCATGGATTGAACCCATATCCACTTCCATAATTTTATTATGTTATCTTCATAGATAGGGATACCAACTAAACATCAATTAGATTATTTATTTTTCTATTCTCATAACCTAAATAAGAACATTTTATTTTCTATAATAAGGTTTTATTTGAAATCCTATGGAATAAATATGATGTTTTAGCTTATATAATTCTTCTAATATCATAATTTTTTAGTATATTAACATATTATAATTTTGTAAACCCATTATAAAAAAAATAAATGATATTTTATTCTCAAGGAATAAACCACCAAATTTACATTCTTGTGAATATAGTGGAGTGAGACATAATAATACTTTACTATTTAAACCCATAACTTTTTCTTTATGTAGATAAATTTATTTAGAAAAATAAAAAAAAAACTACATTCATTGATAATATTTTTTATCCTTGGACATTCAATTTTTGACATTTTCTTTGATGGACCAAATAATATTCAATCTATATAGAAAATGTGGCCCAAAAAATGTTTCTGAAGCTAGAAATCAAATTTTATATATTTTCCATATAAATACATTTCTCCATGAGTATGAAGAATGATTCTAAAATAATTCATATTCCCATTATTTAAATTTGGTTATATCATTATATCTTCAATAAATACCACAATAATATTATCCTAATAATTCTTGAATTCTTTATTCATCAGATCTATAATAAGTGTGTTCATTGGTCAATATTAAATAATTTACTAGAAATTAATAATTTCTAAATCTGAAAGGAAATAATAAATTTGGATTATAATTAATTACTCATAGTTGATGATAGCTATACAAAAGGCCTAACATTGAAAAATACAGATCTCTATTAATTTTATCAAGTATTCTATCAATAAAGGTGAAATGATATATGTTCATTATATAAATTCAATTCATTTCCCACTAAATGATAACCAATATCATATAATAATATTTAGTATTTATAGAAAAATCGGGGATCCCTATATTGACATAGTATGGATTGTATGTCAATTGTTATAAATTTCATGTAGTTGTCTATTCAGTTTCACTAAACAATTATAAATATAATGTAGGGATTAATTGACATTGGTTTTTTCATTGTGGAATGGATCAGAGTAAAAATCAACATCATGATGAGGTTGGTTTCCTACTATATATTTAAGAAAAACATAAATTTGTTATGACACAATAGGTATATCCTCTAATATAAGAGTATATTTTTGTTATTGGTTTTTTCTATTATTCATCATATAAAATTTAATTAAGGGGAGATACAAGAGCTAGTTTAGATGAAATTCAGATGAAGTAGTAACCACATTGATGACAAGGGATTTTTTATCTTATAAAAAATATAATCTATTTCTATTAGAACCAATAACATTATAACTTCAAATCCATTCCATTTGAAGTATTACATAAATATGAACTATAAGTATAATAATCATGTTTCTAAAATGGCCTTGTTTATGTTTCTTAATAGGGATTGACTAATATATCGCTTTCACAATACTATTTCCACTAGAAATATATATTTAAAACGTACATCTTAAATTAATATGGAATATTTAATTTTCATAGAAAACCTAGATGATATAAAAGTTTGTGATTATAAAAAATAATTTAAATTAGTATCTGGATATGGGGTTGTGATAAACATACCTTCCACTACAACATTCTCAACCAAAATTTAATCTATATTGATCACATTAGATTTACCATTCAATATTGTAAACTTCAAAGGAAATAACCCTTGAAACTTGTGAAATTAACTAAAATACTACAACATATTTCTATAGATAAGTATATGAGAATTGTAAGATTCATTCATTCTATTTTAACTATGAGACTGATATCCATTCTCTCTCCATAAGATGAAAACTAAAATTATATATAAGATATTTTCCTTTCTGTTTCTTCCTAAAAATGTTTCATGTTTGAAATTGAACATTCCCTTCTTCAATTTTTTTATATATTTTTCTCATAATGATTTTATCCCCACACTCATTATTATATTCCCTATAAAAAATGACATGGAGAATTTTTTATCTATCATGATTCCACATGAATCTATATCATCATATACTAATAATGTCTAAGAGATTAATTCAATATAAATAATAGGCTTTTTTAGAAAAATGAAAGTTTCAGTCTTAATATTTGGAATAAGTATATAATCCTTAGTATGAGTTACTGAAATTTTAATGTTATTTCCATATTCAGTATCATTTTCACATTTCCATTGACTAATATTAATGAGTTTCTTCCCCATATTAGATCATTTTTCGTGAGGAATGTATTTATTTGTTGAATATCTCACATATAGTATTCAACACCATATTAATTATATCTTCGAACTTCTTGTAATTCAATATCATTGTGGAATATTGGCCATCCAATCCCATAATACGATAAAATATAATAATAAAACTTTCTATTTCATTAAATCATAATAAAGAAAATATCCTCTATAGGGACAAGATCATTATATCGATACAAATGGATTACTCACATATTTTAATGAAAGGATTTTGTAATTCTTGATATGGTCCAACATTTTTACACCAAGTTTGGAATCAATTGGACTCTATAAAACTGTAAGGATATTAATCATAAAAAAATTCATCGTCCCAAATATAGTTATAATTTCTTCATCTCCATATTGATCTCCATTTTCATTCCCTTGCCCTATTTTGAAATATGAAAATTCATAATATTCATTGATATAATTCTTATTCTATTATCAAAGTACCAATCCTAAATAATGAAATATAATAAATTATCTCAGGATATTATGAAAATTAAATCATAATATATAGTTTTGAGTATAGTTTTACACATTTTATTAGTTTTAAAATCATTTCTAGATAATTTCAATGTCATATGATTATTATCTTGGATAATATCATAAAATGATAAAAATAATTGTTAATCTTTAATAATGGTATTTATTGTTTATATAAATCATATAAAACTTATCCAAGTGGATTTATTATTAAATTTTACATTCGTATGTCCACACATTCTTCCCCAATTAAAATCATCTAAATACACAATCCAATAAATTGAAAGTTGTTTCCCATAGGTTTATATGTACTCTAATTGCTTCCACCTTCCACTATCTGTTATGGGATTTACTATCAAGTAATTCCACACAATCCATACATTCCCATAACTTTATGATATTATCCAGAACGAAGAATTATACTTATATATTTTCACAAGGTTAGGTGCTATAATATATTTTTTGAAAAAATAGATTCATAATTATATACTAAACTTCCACTAATACATACTATAACTCCCAAACATAAGATACCAAATATTTTGTGTTTTTTTACTTCATTTTCAAAAATAACAAGAGATAAAATATTAATGGATTCGTTATTTTAGTTGTAATGAGAGAATAAATACTCCCATGAATCTGACATTACATCAAACAAACATTACATTCAATTTAAAAATTCATGAATTAAATTTGTTGTTTCTTTTATTATACACATGAAGTCAGTAATTGATTAATTTTTGGTATCATCAGAAAAAAAAAACAATAAAATAGGTGAGATCCAATTCATAATTAGGGAATGGGTACAAAAAATCTTTTACCGACTAAATGACACATGAATAATATATAAGTGATTAAAACTTATCTAATAATCCATATAACTAATATAAATAGTGGAAAAAATCCTTTTAATAAATATCAAAACATATAATAAAATGATTATCAACAACTGCATTAATGATAATATAATTTATATACTGAGACATTATAAACATACAATCAAGTCCTTATTCTAATCTTACCACCATGATAAAAATCGATGATATTTGGGGATACAATAAGACACACCCATCCTATATTATGTTCAATGAATTAATTATATGAATGAAGTGAATAAAAATTTAGTACTTAATTGACAGAAAAATTCATATTGGAAAACTTTTATTCTAAATGTTAATAATAATTTAGTTAATAAATAAATAGTATGATCATAGGGCATCATTAGTAACCATTTGAATACATTATAATGATCGTTCAAATTATAATAAATGGTTTTATTGTTTGATTTAGTCCTGTATTTCATGTGGAGAAATATATCAAACACATAATATTTATTTATTTTTTAAAAAATTATATATATAGTAAATTCATTGGGAGTTATATTCATATATAGGTTGTCAAAGAGACTCTGTTTTTTCTACTAAAACTGAATAAGTTTCAAACTTGTATGTCAATATATATGTTTAGGGGCCATGTTGATACCGATATACGTTGTGATAGTCATGGATGTCCTTGTTAGTATATTCTTGTTGATGAATTATTTATAACTCTTATATGAATAGAAGGTTACAAATGATTTAACTAATTTTCAAACATCTCAAGGATGACTTGATGATTTCTCATATTGTGTGATGTTTCCTCTATTCAGTTGATGAGGAAAAAATTGTTTTCTAGATATATAGTCAATTTATTAATATTTTAATCTTCCATGTCATTATGTGAATTTATCCATATCTATTTATTTAATATAAAATTATTCACTTCCATTTTTTTGAACGATGATTGTATATATTTGGTTTTTTAGGACTCAATGATGATTTATAAACAAATAGTACATTGATTTGTCCATTTTTTGAACATTTGAAGTACTAATTGTATGATGAATTCATTGTTTTATGCATGATGAGGAATTAAAATCATATAATGGGATTAATTGACATATCCTAAAAACCCAAAATTAAATCTAATTAATATATGAGGTCCCCAAAAATGACTCAAAATTTGATCATACCATGTTTCATCAATGTACATTTATCATAATATTATATTAAAAACTTTTATGGCAATATTTTTTGTTTTCTAAAAGCCTTTGTGGTCAAGGGTCTAGAATAGTATGACAATGAATGTAGATCCACAATCAGTCATTGATTGAGGGATTCCGGTAGTATTCTCATATACAGATTAAAAAAGAGCCTGATTTGTCCTTGTATGGTGCCTTTCAAGACTTATTTCATGAAAAAATTTAGAAATTGATATTCCATAAAACCCATAATAATGAAATGTTTATGAGATTTAACGTCATTATCTTCAAATAATCACGTTCATAAGATGGAATAATGGAAATATTCCCATAAGACTTTTGAATGATGACTCACATCTAAAATTCATATCATATCTAAAATAATAGTATTGATTATTAGTTATCCGTATTTATAAACCATGTGTTCTCAATTACTATATTATCAATGTTCCTTGAAGTGAGTAATAGAGGATTGGGTTCCCTACATAGCCAAATACTTCAATTTAACAGAATTTAGGACAATGTTTTGTATTTTATGGGATTTAGTCGATTAGACAAGACAAAATCTAATGATGACTAGTACAGTATATATCTCCCAATAAGACATATCGTATGATTAGGTCCATAAAAACCAGAAAATAATAAGGGTAATATCAATAATAATTTGATCTCATTAAAGTAACTTCATTTGGGATTATATATTGTATATGTCCTTAGTGAATATATTGTTCAACCATTATATTTCTTCCCATCCTTGTATTATAGGACCCCAAAAGAATCCACAAACATCTCCCTTATTATAATGTTTGAACCCACATGTCATGTTTTATGGTCATCACTACATTATATTTTTACACACTTATATTTGATATTTTCAAACATTTTCCTCCTTTTAATAGAGTGAATAAAATATGATTCTACTATTATGGGGTTTTTTCCATAAATTTCTTATAAAGGATCATCAATTTTAAAAATTATATTATTGATGATGTATTAGTGGTGGATATTGTGTCCCTATATTAATTGAAATTGGTAATAACCGAGATAGACATTTAGAATGAATTTAAGGGGTTTCGAAAAATTTGGTATTTTGAGAATGTCATTTTATATGGTTGTAATGAAATATCTCAGATCCTTATCTCTTAAAAATTAATATGTTTTATTCATATTATATATGTATGTGAAGTTATTTTTATCATTTATTTCCTAAAAATGTGGGAATTGTTGCATATTTTATCATTTACGCGAAGTCACCATGTGACATGACATGGGAATAAGTGCTCGAGCTTGTTTCAAATATAAAATTCGTGATTTGAATTTTTTTGAAACACTAATATAATTATTTTTTTAATCTACTAGAGTTTTATAATACCTATAATTTGAGTTCCACATTACATATTCAATCCTTTATGAATGTATTGAAATCTCCCAAAAGCCACCCAAATACTCTAATGAAATAAATGCACCATATAATTAATGGTTGTTTCTCTCTAAGATGATATTAAATAGTTTTTATCAAATAAATAGTGGGATAGGTTTTATCCACTGAAACATTTTATGATGTTTCCATTATTTCATTTCAATATTTTTGGGAATTTACTCGAGGATGAGTTGGATAAAACCTATTATTACTAGTACAAATTCTTTTCCTGAGGAATATTATTTTGTTGATGAAATTTATTATGTTGGAAAAGATACCTAATGAACTTTTTAGGATGCTTTATAAAATATTTTCTAATCTATTTATCTTTTAAGTATGATACTACATTTACTTTGGAAAGTAAGAGGTTCAATAAACAAACCAACCGAAATTTATATTCATTGAACCAAAATCCTTTCATAAACTAATGACGTTACATGATTGTTCCCCCTAGAGGAATTTTTGGAACAATATTATGGTTCATGTTCAGATCCCAATATTTATTCCACCCTTTAATATGAAAATTATATATTACATTAGTTATTATCTAGAATGCCACCATCATAATAAATAGTTAGGGTTACCACATCTAATCACACTACCTCACTACCTTATTGATTTAGTCCACTGAGATGCATTGAAAAATACATCAAAATATAACCCACTCATTAAATTAATGTGTTGGCTATACCCCTATAATATTGATGTTTTACAATGATATAGTGAATATTTGAATAGTGGTTATAACATTGAAAATGTTCTCATTCATATTCTAGAATCTCCCAAATTTCATTACAGGTTGTTTCCATGGGACATAACATTATTGACATAATGTCTTTGGGTTGTTATTCCCCTATGAATATGTCCTTCTCCACATACTCTATAAGGGATTAAAAAATATTATGTAATTTGTTTTCTTTTTATTATGTCTTTATCCATGGAAGGGTGGCCATTAGGGACCACCCCAATTTTATTTGAGGTTATGATGTAAATGGGAGGAACATATAAGGAATATTACCAAAGTAAATCTCTTATATGGTATGAGATATCCCCATAAAATATTTAATATCTTATTTTATTCAATAAAAAATTTTCATGAGACTCTCTATCTAAGTTCCATATCGATTTGACATTGAATAGGTGGTAGTTAGTGGGAGCTTCTTACTGAGAACTATGTCGTTATTTCCATTTTTAGAAAAACCATTTAGGAGGGAAATGTTTTATGATTGGATTCTTTGTGTAGTACCTCCTTGGTTTCATATGATAAATTGGTTTGTAAAGAGATTACCATATATCCAATTAATCATTTTGACTCTGAGGTTCTCTAAAAAATAAAATTTAGGGATATAATCCATGGTTGATCTTTATTGAACCATTGCTTGATCATCCATATTTTGTTCTCAAGGGAGGAAATCTTGAGAAGACGATCATTATACCATTATGAGAACATTTTTTTCAAATTTTATTTCTCATGTTATTGTGGATCTATTAGATTCTTTTCATACAATTGGAATATATGGAAAGGAATCGTTAATATTAGGATTATTGTGGTCAGAATATGATAATACTCATGGATTCTATGGGGTTCTTAATGAATAATTTGAAATTATCATGGTTAAGTTATTATGTAAAAAATTATAAAATTTATTGTATTTTCATTGTGTTTTAATTATTCATGTCCATAAGAACCGTCATCGAGTACCCCCATATTTCATTATTTTAAGGTCATTTATTTCATGTGATACTACAGGAATAAAATACAATTTCATTCATGTATTAATAGGAATGATGATATGATACTAATTTAGTGTTATCACCGGTACATTCCACTAATAAACTACAATAGGAATAAAAATATTAGATTGTCTAAGAGTGACTACATGAATGTGTTCCAAAACTCATATGGTGGACGTAGTGATAATATCCTTCAACTAAGTTAAATTCAACATATTATATATAGATAAAATATGAATGGGATGATAATTCGCCGATGTTTTCATTATTCACCATGAAACGTCAATGATATTCATGAATTCGAGCATGAAATAGTCCCACATCCGAGAATATTTCATGATATACGTAAAATATAACATAATGTTGGTTTTAAAAAGATTATGGTTCTACCAGTTATTGGCTTATATAATATGAGAACGTGTTTCTCCTGTCACTATAAGGAAATGTTTTATATTTTGGATAAAAAGAACATGGATATAAAATTTTACATTCTATCAACTATATTCATTAGTATGAATGGGAATATAATCCCATTGCAGCCACTCATTCACATCTAATACATATTTATGTGCATCATATTTGAGAAATGGAATTATTTCGTTCCCTTTTAATTCCATTGTGAAATTAAATATGGATTAACTTATATTAATGGGAATATAGTTATATTACTTAGTCTATGTTATGTTTCTATATTAGTGATAGATCTATACAAGAACTCTATTATGAGTAACATGGGTTTAAATCACTAGGTATTATTTTTCTTAAAGTATCTATGAATCTGAGGATATGTATCATTGGTGGTGATAATGGATATTAGGACCTATTCAATGATTCTACTTTGTAGAATTAGGAATTTTTATAACATTCTCTTCCACCTCCCTAAGATAATGATGGTGAATATTGGTTTAGTTTTTGGGTAGGCAACTAATGTTGATTAATATTGATATAGGGTTGACATTATTCTTTTTGGAAAATTATTGATATTACAACTAATGATATTTCTCTACAAAATATATTTTATAATCTACCTCTCCTGTTCAAATACACCCAATGATGTTGTAATATTTAATTAGATAATTCATAGACTTACGTTTGATATGATGGGTTTGTGATAATTCCCTCATTTGGTGAGACCACAACTTTCATTGTAGTGGAGGCATTTTTCAGGGATCTGGGATACTCTATAGTAGTATCTAATTGTGTTTCATGGATGTTGTTATCTTGTACTAGAAATATTACATTAGATGAGGAATGAATTGATTATTCCATTTGTATTTATTGGAGACCTATCGGTTCTAGTGAATATCCTAATAAAATTAGTAACCACATTCAAGGAACACATCAACATTTTGTCTCATTTATGATATTTATCATCAATTTCATTCATATGAAAATGATTTATGTTTGAATCAATATTTTATTCTCAAGGTGATTCACTAATGTGATGTGAAAGAAGAAAATTATCTTCCCCTGCTTAATATCACTCAATCGTTATCAATGAACGAATTTAATGTTATCTAATTTGTTTCTCAATTTTTTCCCTGTTTATTATTAATCAATAGAGACCTATTTTCAAAATTTAGGAATATTATCAACATGAACATAAAATCACAGTTTTAATATCATTTGATATGATGACATCCTAATCTTATATAATACTTTTAAGGGTAATTATTTTCTAATATATGAATCCTTAATCTATTTTATACACGTTCTTAAATCCATTTCAAATCTTAGAGTTGGATGATTACAATATTGTTATATGTTTTTTAAATCAAAAATTTTTAGTTAATGTCCTTATATATTAATGATTATCCAAATTTCATTTACTCAATTATTATAAAAACATTTAGAGATACAAAGTTGGGAGCTTTTGAGTTTTTCATTTCCATGGAAGGTGATAGGTATTCTAGAATTCAAATTAGACCCTTGAGGGTTCTTTCTATATATTCATATAAAGGGAATAAAAGAAATTATTTTTTAGGTCGTATTAAAATTTCATGACTTACCATTTCGGGTCATTTGATGAGGTCCAATTTAGTTGATCTATGGTTAAGAAGATGATGTTCCTTTTAAAGATGTGTATTAGGGTCCAAATGATGTTAATTTTGTGGTTAGGTATATTAAACTTTTGATGTATTGAGTTTTAACATTTTAATGTCATACCACATATCCTATTATAAATGAATCAATTCCCACATTATTCTTTCTTCGTCATTTAATGTCTTGTGACTTGAGTAATACATGTTTCTTAATGCCATGTGGTACAGATGTATTCTATATAATGACATGATCATTTTTAAATAAATAATTTAACTATAGAATAAGAATTCATTTTTCATCCATACTTTTGAAATTTTAAGTTTTAATGTTTTTGATAATTTGTTTATGAAACATAAATAGAAAACTGAATAATTAAAATATATACACTACCACTCATTGTCCATATTATCTACAATACGGTACAACAAAATGAAACGTTTTTTACATGATATATCATCACAAGTTTCATATTGACTTCATAATTCTTTTTATTCTCCCATAAAATCCATTGGAAAGAATTTGAAAATTTGGGAAGAACATAAAAATATCACTAATGATTATTTAAAATGTATGAATGAAACATGTTAGTTTACAACAAAACCAAGAGTTCATATAATAGAATATGATTGATTCATAAGAAAATTATTCTAAAATAATTATTTACTAACAAATAAAACAAACATCACAATGGATTTTAGGAAACACAATATTAGATAATGTAAAGTGATATTCCTGATTAATGGGTTTTTTTATTAAACTTCAGATAAATTTAAAAATAATATCATATGAACCTAAATATTACAAATAAAGGGCTGAATAATTCAATTAAAAATGATAACTATTTACCATATGAAATAAAAAAAATTCCTTATAAATTTATACTCATTAATTGAGTCTTATTATAGGTGCATTTGAAAAATAGAATTACAGAACACATAATATAATCCATTATAGAAACCTTATAAATGGAATAAAAAACTCAATTAACTCTAACATAATTGTTCATAGACCATAATCATTATCCAATGCCTTAAAGAGAAATATTTTTCTCACCCATTTTTGAGAAACATATAAAACTTCTATAACATAAATAAAAAATATATAATATTACATTTCAATTACCTCACTCATAAAAATATTATATTGAATCTATAAGTAAAACATAATCAGATAATGGTCTTTCTCATTAAATAAAAACAAAATTATTAAAACTGAAATACCCAATACCAAGGTAATATGAGTTTTCCATTGATGAAAACATGAAATATTTTAATGTTAAAAAATATCAAATAATTCATTTGGAGGAAGAAAATGATGACGATATATATACATTGAAAACATACCTCCTTTACTCTTTTAACAATGTCAAAAAATCCATATAAAATTAGAAAAAAAATTCCTTGGATAATATTTGTAATAAATTTAATGGTGTGTTAAAATGTTCTTTATAATAAATTTATATATTTATTCATACTTATATAAAAAATATTTTTTTTATGAAAATTATTAGAGAAAAATCCTCGCACCATTTCCTGGCTTGGTTTTGTGATAGAATTTCAGTTATATTGAGTCCAACATACATATGGTAATTATATTTTTTACTGATAAAGTTATAATAGTTATTTACTTGATTGAGAATATTTTTAATTTTCTCTCTAATTTTAATATTCTTTTTATTTAAAATATTTCCATGTTATAGATAATAATATAATTGATTATGTTTAATTCATTCATTTTTTCAATGTTTGGTCGACTGGTCTGAAATTAATTTGATATGTTAACAATGGTAAAATGTATCCGGATAATATCATTTAAGAAAACAAATTAATGACGTAAAAATAATTTATATAAATTAAATATATCTTTATAAACAACCATTTATGATTGTTATGAATAATTTATTTTGTTACAACATGTATATTCTAGTCCATATGTATGCTAGAGTGACCTTTCCATCTTTTAATAAACATTGTTGAAATATTATGTATTATTTTAATATTATAAAATATTAAATATCAGGAATATCGTACTATTTCATTAAATATGATTATAAATATCATCAATTTGAGGATTTGATGAAAATAAAATATTTGATTCCCGAGGTAGTAATCATCACTCATCGACGAGAAATGTTTTTATTCATCAATCAATTATAATGAGTAATGTATGTTATTTATTTTTAACAATATAAGGATATTAATATAAAATATATAATTTTATACCATTTTTATCAGTAATTATTATAATCCATATGAGTCAGTCATGAAAAATTGAACACAACGTCTAGAGAGGTGGTAAACCGCTCAAACACATGAACACTTTTTTTCATTTTCCATTATATATATACAATATGAAAACATATTATAACCAGAAAAATAGGGAAATTTATTTTTGTGGAATGTAATTTATTAATTATATAATAATTCATATGTAGTTTTATAGTAGGAAGAAGAAGAAATATAATGAAGCACTCAGTAAATAACTATACATCTTCTTTAGACAACCTTTTATGTTCATAGCTATATCCTTTATAAGATAATATTATGACAAATATAGTACCTCTATGACATGGGTATGGTTGTTAGGAAATGATTTTACCTAGTATTTACAAATATAATAGGCTCATGTAGTATGTATAATGGAGGAGATAGGTACCCAATAATAAGTGGTGAAGAGGACACAATTTCATTTTTTCAAAATACCCAAATATATTACGGAATTTTTGAAGGAAAATGGCTCCAAAATGGTAATTAATAGAATATGAGTTTATATAGGATCAAAATAAGAATATTAAATTGGTTTTAGAACTGTTTTTTTTATATTTTCACCCATATAATTTTGGTTTATCCCATTTTACTTATTTTAACTATTAACAAGGTTGTTGTATTTTCATAAAAATGTTAATATTGATACGGTAAAAAAATGTAGTTGACCTATTTACCAAATTTTAAAAACTAGATTCTATATATCAAACCATTTTTAATGACTAAATCATTAAATTTATTAATAATCTATCTTAATATCATTACACCAAACACGATAATAAATTATTTTTTAATAAATCATTTCCTAATTTTGAAAAAGATTTCCTTCTAAATTCAAGTATAATGTTGATCCTAAAGAGATTAAATGAGTTATTTATAATTAAATGGAAAAAATTTAATTATAAAACAATTCCAAAAAATGATGTTGTTATATTATATAAATATTACATAAATTACATAAAATTTTAAATTTTCTACTATCCTCTCCAATATCATCATTTTTAGAAAAACAAAATCCCTATTCCATAATTTTTTATGATAAATTAAAAAATTAATTTCAATTGTAATAAATAAAATTATAAAATATATAAATTAAATTATATAAATAAAACTACATAGTACCTATATATGTTGTCAATATGAAAAATACTACTTCCTTCTTTCATTGAAAATTTAAATATTATTTTAACATTGAATATAACATTACACAATATTAATCATGATCATTAATAAGTATTGAATTTAATTTATTAACATAATTTACTTTTATTTTAAATTATTATCTATTTGAGAAATTTCAACATCACAAATTTATTCATTAAATAAAAAAGTAGGGATATTCTACCGTCATATCATATCCAGATTCTAATGATTCTTATTTAATCATATGGTGTTTTCAAAAAACCATATCATTAGGAACAAAGACATAATATAAAATTATATCTATGATCATGAATCCCAACAAGTTGTTCGTAATATAAAATATTTTCTTTTAAATGTACTACTTTTGGAAAATAAATTTATATCCCTCGAGTATATATTTTTTTAACTATAATAAATGAAAAACATTATTTAACATGGATTAAATCAAAAGAAATGTAGCCCACTAGGGAACTAATAAAACATTCTCTAGGATTTTATATGGTTCAATGAACCATGTGATTAAATTTCACTTTTTTCCAAAATAAATAACAATTTTCGGTGGATAAACTATGAGAAAAATAAGATGTATGACCTCAAATAAATGATCATTACTCTAGTTTTATGTATAAAAATTCTACATACATAGACCCATCTTCATATGTTTTTGAATAATCATCACCTTCTTAACTATTTCGTCAAAATTTATTAGTCCCAAACACATCCATTCCACTATATGATCCCAAATATTCATTATTCAACAAATATTTTTAGATAATGACTCAAAGAGTACAATATTTATAATGGAATTAAATATTACATTATATGAAAATTACTTTAATGTTATATAATGATAATAAATTATTTTTATAATCCAAAAAATAATCATATATAATTTTATCAATTTTTTCTATCATTATATCTATCATTCTATCATATTGAATATGTAATGTTATAATGAAATTTAATTCATTTCCAAATGACCTATCCACTCATTTGTAGAAAATATATGTAAACATGGGATCATGGATTGATATAACAGAATGAGGGACCCCATTCATTATTTTGATCTCCATAACATTGTGTATAGATATATTATCCTAATATATATTATCTCTAATGGGTATAAAATTTGTATATTAATTGAATAAATAAAAATTACAGTAAATGAAAAATTATTTCTAGATATATATTGAGATCCCACTATAAAATCCAAAGATACATTCTCAAATTTTTAATTTATCACAACAAAAAGGGGAAACATTAAATTTTTTAGTTTTTATTTTGTTTATCATTATAAAAATCATGTATTTCATAATAATTTCATTATTATTGTTTTCATTCCATCAAAATATAAATGTTACTAATGGTCTCCATTTGTCATTATTCTGCAGGGATAAACATAAAAGGGAAATTTTTTAGTGTAACTATGAAACTAATTTATCCAATTGAGTTCATAGGGATGAATAAATATTATTCTAAACCTCACAAGAACATATTTATCAAATTTCAATTTATGAAACTATCCTTTCTTATACAGATCAACCTATTCCAATAAATGAAAATATAACTTTTGATCATTCTTAATTCTGTGGGACATTGATGATGGTACTGACACTTTAAATAAAATATATTATGTTAAAACATGAAAAATTATTTGACTAATTTCCATCAAATAATATTTGAAAGGATATTGTGTCAAATTTAACATTTTTAATCACCCATTATCTTTTAGATATAATTATTTAGTTCCACAGTTTTATTTTCATTGATGATAAAGAATCAATTAGTCATAATCCTAAATAGTTTTAACAGTAATATTTTCTACATTTTTAACTTTTAGGAGTTAATATTTACTTAAATATTGTGTGATAATTATACATTTTATAGTTTTTATTATATAAATGTTCTATGCATATTTTTAATTAAAAACCCTTAAAAGCTTGTTCCAAATACTGTGTAGGATAATTTAGAGAAAAAAATTAATTAGAAAGAAGAATAATCTATTACCTAATCATTTGGACTGAGAATATAACTTTATACATTAAAATAATAATCATTTTAATTGCAAAATGATCATTTAAATGGGATGGAATGAATTGGATCATTAATACATCATTTTTTTAATTCCTTGATATATTCATCATCATATCTTGTCTAAATTAATTTAACACTTATTTAGATATAATATATATTGGAATAGATAACCAACAAATTATTTCAATAAAATTTCATTATGTATGATATTAATCTCGATGACATTTTAAGTTTCTAGACACTATTAAAATACTTTAGTTTTTTATGGATCAAAAATTATAAATATTTATTTACAAAATGTCTAAGTTGAATACAATCAAAAATGGAATTAAAATTTTAAAATTTTCAAAAATAACATATTTTATTTTATGGTTTTCAAGAAAACTCTAATATTTTCTTCATGATCAATATATCATTTAGAATAAAACAAAAAAATTATCATTGTATAACAGCACAAAGTTATTAAAAAAAATTCATATAAAACTAAATTCATAGGGTCCATAAATACATTTGTATAATTTTTAATCCCCAAGGGAATAATTTAAACTCATAATATCCAAATGTATTATGAAATAAAATATCATACGTTCATCCTCCATTACCTTCATCTAATGGTACCAAAACATGAGATAAAACATTAAATAACAAAATTCTACGTTGAGATGATTAAAAAACTTTTGGATATCTGGAAACATATATTGATTATTATAATTGATGATATTATTTACTTAAAATAAATACATATCCTCATGAAAATAATTAGTTGTATGTTAAATAGAATCATCTCAATGTTACTTTTTGGGAAAAACAATACCACTATCTAGAAAATCTTATAACTACTTTTTCAAATCTAAACATTTTAAAATTAATTGATCCTCATGATCTATGTAAATAAAAAATTAAATCCAATGATCAGGTTTAATACAAATAAATTTATATTGTAATATATTTTTTATTCATTTACTAAAGGAATATACTTAATTTTAATAGCTTCATTATTTCAATGATATACTCAAGATAACAATAATTTCCATCATTAATCAATTATATTACTTTATGATTTATCATAAAATTTATGATTCATTATTTTATATTAATAGAAACTAATTTTGGAATAAAACATTATATAATTAATATATAAATTTATGATAATCAGAAACCTCATCTATACCCTAGGTAACAACAAACTCTATGTGGGGAAATAAAATATCTTTTGAAGGATAATCCCTTTCACAGATGATAATAGAATGATTTTAAAAATGTATTCCCCTCATAAAACATTGACAATTTATTTATATAAAATGATAAAACTTCATTTATTGATGACAAATTTATAATTTATAGGAAAATATCATGTAATTGATAAAATATATGGACCCTAAATCAATCATGTCATTTTTATAATGTGAATAAACATGTATTATACTTACAACCAAATTGTTAGGTAATCTTACATCTAAATAAGTAGTAAGAAAGTATTCATAATAAAAACTATACATTATAAAATTATGTATTCCATATTATATTTTTATATTTATAAAATAACCTATATAATAACCCATCTCATTATAAATAAATCATATTCTTTTAATCTATACATTATTATTATAGTAATTTATTTCTAACTCTGGACAGATAGGTCCAAAATTTGAACATAAAAATTTGATTTATTTTATATAAAAGATATTGCATGGTTTATTTTTACCACACTTATCATAAAATTGAATCGTTATTTTTATTCCATTAGATTTAATCAATGGATTCTTTTATATTTACTACCATATAAAACAATTTCGTATTTTTTCATGGATTACCTGATAATAAAATACACCATTTCATCATTCATTGAAGATAAAATATAATTCTCATAACATGAAAACTAATGATAGAAAAATATATTTGATATATGGTCTTCAATCCTGAGTAAAACTGATTAATTTTACTATCAACATCTTACATACAATTTGGTGTGGTCATTATCAATCGAGTGTTGTTTTGATCAAGCATGATTACTTAATCCTCCACATTATTCCTAAATTCCTATAATTTATATTCTAATTATGATAAATATAATTTTGTATGTAATTCCCAATGAAAACATAAATAATTACTTTTTTCAATTAATAAAAATCAACACTTTCTCATATATTTTTTACTATTGACCCCCAATAACCAACTTTAACAATAAAACATTAGTTAAAATGATTTCAGATTTGATGTTATAAAATTGCAATGAATTTGAATATATTATTTAATGTGTTATTCAATTATTCATTTATTATTGTGTTAGAGAATCCATTTAAAGATGGAGGGTGCTGTTTAATGAAATGAAATATAGTTGATTTGTTCCTCTATGGTGAACCTTTATTCTCTCTCCCATAGACACGGACACCACATATAGTTTACTTCACATACTACATTAAAAAAATCTATTTTTATTCTATCCAATCTTGGTTAATAATAGAAATTTATATTCAACTATTTGTACCTTCCAATATAATCTCCCAAGATTACACTATGAAAGACCATTGTGAATAGAAAGATATTATTTGAATTAATATGGAAATATTAAAAAAAATTACACATTTTAATCATTATTATGAATATATTTAGGCTTATTATATACTTTATCACAACCTCTATAATTATTTAAATAATTCAGTAAAAAACCTCTAAAGAACCAATCCATATTCAACCCAAAATTTAATTTCTAAATAAAAATTAATTTTTATGAACCCCTAAAGTTCATTTTAGGTTTATATTTTATTTGAATTGGGTCATAATACATACATGAAATCCCGATGTTTTAAATCATATAATCATAAAATAATTGAATATTTTTATACAATTCATTAAACATAAAATGGAACATGTTTCAATTTTAGGACATATCGTCCCAATTTAAACATGAATCCACTCAACCATAAAACCCTATAAAAATATAAACCATATTGGTAGAGAAAAAAATTCCCATTCAGGGTAAAATACAATGGATTTAGAAACCCCAATATTTTATTTTAAAAACTAGATACCATATAATTTATCTTCACTTTAACATAAAAAATCATTCAGTGTAAATAATTATATAAATAAACATGAAATCTTATTGAATTCAAAATTTTTTAATTAAACACTTCATAATAAAAAATTGAAGAATAATTTTAAAAATGAGGGTTTCATAGACAATATGAGAACCCATGAATAGTATTTTCCTAAATCCATAACCTTAACTGAAAAAAGAGTTATCAATCACATAATCAAAAGATAAAAATTTATCTATATAAAACCAAAATAGTTACTTGAATAGTCATTTTCAATTAGTGAAAATTGTTGTTGGTTCTATGGGTTATCGTAATCATAGAACCATTAAAAAAACATTAGAATACGGCAAAAAATGGAATAAATTCTCTCTTACATTCAACACAATTATCTATAGAACATAATCATTACATAAGTTGTAATGACTCGAATCCGAATCCACTCAACTGGTGACCCGTACCTAGTTCGCCACATGACCTCAAGAACATTTCCCCAAATGCCAGAGGCTGCCGAATAGTAGTGTGAGCCTTGGTGAGTCAGTGGGGAAACTAGGCCCTCATTTTGTAAAGTATGCAGTGGAAGGAAAATAATAAACAATAGCGGAAGCAGTAAACAGTATACAACAACTGAAACCAAACAGCAGAAGCAATGTATAATATAAAATGATACAGCATGATACATGTATCTGTGGATACAACTGAAACCCAAGTACTAAAAGTAAATAATAAACTTTAGAAGCATCAAAGACTAAGCTCAGTCCCATGCTCTCCATTTGTAACCACCAATCATGCACCTAAGGTAGATGGGCCAAAATCCCTATCCACACATGCAACAACATAACATGTTTGGGCCAAAAAGCAGGACCCAAACAGGGTGTGAGATTGATCCCAGTAGGCAACCACCTCACGATCTGTTCCCTACTATTAGTGATCAATATAGAAAATGTAGATGAAATAAATGCAGAAGAGAAGTAGGAGTACACATAGTAAAAAATCTTACAAGTATCCATTCACATTTATTCAATAATTTAATTAAATAATTTAATCATCAACCAAATAATCTAGCAAAAATCTCTATAATTCAAAAGGCGTAGTAGGTTACACTACAAGTATCTCAACAGACTCCCTAACAACAAGTAGTACAAACCCAACCTGTACTTTGGCTTGGTGGACTCATCACAACCAACCAACATTAATTTATCAAGCTCAACCTCTGTGTGGCTCATGTAGGCAGACCCCTATGGTCAAGTATTCAACAAAGGAAATGACACTATGAGGAAGAACTCATTGTCAATTCCCCCTATGGCTTGCAATGATACTATAGACCCTTTGAGGAAGTACTAATATCTAATTATCCCTTTAGTATTGATTCGATAATTTTCAGACCTTCTGAGAGAGCACAATGTCAATCTCCCTTATGGTCTCGTATTGGTAATAATTAAATAGGCCCTATGAGGAATCACTCAATGTCAATTCCCATTATGGTCTTGTTACACTAGGTTCTCGAATCCCTGAGTAAATGCAATCGTAAGTAACCTATTAGTAGCATCCCTATGTATTTTCAACAAACTACTTGGCTAATAGCTATAATGCATCCAAAACATTTAAACTGCAGGCAACACATGCAATTATTCATATCAAGGTAGGAAATAATTGTAACAAGGTTTTCCTCACAGGAAACATAAGCCAAATAATGATAAAGAACCAAAACATGGAAAATACCCATGGTGTGATCCTCAGACATGCAATCAATCAATCATTATTCATCTAACAGCCACATGCACACAAGAAATCTAAGGAAGATAATATCACAGGATGAGAACACTAACCCACGATACCCGATACATGTGTATTTGACGCTTTTTCACAAAAAATCAATGACATTTAATGTAAGGAATCAAACCAATTACCTCGATGGTTTTAATGAAAACCCCAACGATGAAGTATGCACAAAACTCGGGTTGATTCTCCAAGAACCCGCCTTAGATTCATTCTCCTAACAAGATGAAGACCCAAAATAATCAAATTTATCATCGACACAGTTATATATACCCATAACGGGTGTATATCTAAGAAACTGAGGGAAGAGGATAATTAGATCTAAGTAGATCTTAGAAAATGATCACGAATGTAGTAGAAATATCACATACCTGAAGAATCAGACTTTGATTTGCCAGAGAAGCCTTCGGATCACCTCGGAAATGCTTGGGAGAAGTTTTCCAACCTTCAAGGGAGTTTAATCCTGAGTTATAGCAACTTAAGTGCTTATACTTGGTAATTATATGCAAAAAAAGTTAGATCCACAATTTATGGAACTAATTTAAGTGCCCGCATGGTTTGATCGCACGATTAGACAAACCATGCACTAACTGTGCTATCTGTATTTCCTTGCCAACACTCGTCGCACGTTCTCTTCGCACGGTTTCCCTTAACCCTGCGAAAAATGTGTGGTCTCCACTACTTTTAGTGCTAGCTATGCACGGTCTGCTACACAGTTAGACAAACCATGCGCTGCCCGTACAACTCCCCGATTTTTCTCAAAACATCATTTCATGTTTCCCGACTCTCCCAAGAATCACCATTAACATTAATACCAAGAAAAACATCAACCAAGGTGTCACATACATGAAAAAAAGATCCGGGTTCCTACAGACATCCCCCCTTAATGAAATTTGTCCTCAAATTTCCCAACACGGTGTATAAGAAGAAACACTGAACAACTATGGCCACCGCGATCGTACATCGGCCTCCCTCTCCCAAGTCACGTCCTATATTCTACCGTGCTACCATAGCACCCATTCCAGAGGAACATACTGACCACGGAGAACCGTGGCACTACGATCATCAATTCTGATAGGATTCTCCTCAAAAGATGCATCCTACTCAAACTCAACCTCCTCTGGTTGAAAAACATGAGATGGGTTTAAGAAATACCATTGAAGCTGAGAAACATGGAAGACATCATGCATATCTTGGTACATTTGAGGTAACTGCAACCTGTAAGAATCCAACCCGACACTCTCCAAAACCTCAAACAGCCTGACGTATCTCGGTGATAGCATTCCTTGTCTCCTAATCCTCTTATGTCCCATCCTTGGGGTAACACGCAAGAAAAACTGATTTCCAACCTTGAACTCCAAAGTCTGTCTTCGCTGATCAACATAAGATTTCTACCAAGACTGGGTGGTAGAAATCCTCTTCTGAATCAACTCCACCTACTTTGTGGTCTCTTGAACAAGATGAGGTCCCATCATAGCTTCCTCTCCTACCTCCAGCCAACACAACGGTGATTGGCACGACCTACTGTACAAAGCCTCATAAGATTCCATCTGAATAGTTTCTTGAAAACTATTATTATAGGAAAACTCCACTAGAGATATATGTTTCTCCCAATAACCTCCAAAATCAAGGACGCATGCTTGCAGCATGTCCTCCCGCACCTGAATCGTGCACTCGGAATGGCCATCTGTCTGGGGATGGTAAGTTGTACTCCGAAGTACCTATGTACCCAAAGGCCTCTATAGCCCCTTCCAGAAATGTGAATTAAAGTGGGCGTCCCTATTTGAAACGATGGTGTTCAGAACCCCAAGAAGTTGTACAACCTCATGAATGTACAACCTCTCAAGCTCATCCACACCAAAGGTCTCCTTGATTGGAAAGAAATTAGCAACCTTTGTGAGCCAGTCAACAACAACCCAAACGTCATAATTCCCTCGAGGAGACCTCAATAACCCTGTCACGAAGTCCATCGTGACATCATTAAATTTACACTATGGAATTGGTAACTGCTACAAAAGTCTTGCTGGTCGTTGAAGCTCTTCCTTCACCTGCTGATAGGTGGAGCACCGCATAACAAAACCAGCCACATCCTTCATCATACCAGGCCACCAATATTTGGCGACATAAGTCGCGATACATCTTTGTGACACCAGGATGAACTTCCCTAGATGAAGCATGAAACTCCCACATCAGCTCCTCACATAATTCTGTTGAAACCCATACGCAGCCATGAAAATGTAACACCTCATCATCACCCACTATCCACCCCGGATTAGGGTCTCCACCTGACACACCCTCCCATAGGAAATGGCCTTCTGGGTCTGATAGCTGCCTCATTCGAACTAAATCAAGAATATTTTATGTAAGAGATTTTAGAGAAAGAACCATTTATCACTGTTTTTCATGCACCTCAAAATGCTTCTCAAAGAACAGAGCCACAAGCTGCCACTCCCGGCTGGCCTCCTAAACTGCCTGTAACTGAGTCCTCCTGCTCAGTGAGTCTGCTACAGCATTTCCTATTCCAGGCGTATAAGAAAGCTCAAAGTTGAAAGACTGTAGGTACTCGACCAACCTCCATTGTCTCAGATTTAAGTCAGGATGTGTGAAGATATACTTGAGGCTCTTGTGGTCAGTATATACCACAAAATGCTCTCCCAGAAGATAATGTCTCCAAAAATGAAAGTCATGAACAACTGCAGCCAACTCCAAGTCGTGCGTAGGATAGTTCTTCTCATGTGGCCTCAACTGTCGATATCCATATTCAATAACACGATCTTCCAACATAAGAACTGCACCAAGCCTGATGCCACATGCATCATAGAAAAATATATAACTCTTTCCCGGCTCTGGCAGAACTAGAATTAGTTCCGAAGTCAATCTACCCTTCAGCTCCTGAAAGGATGAATCGCATGCTTCTGACCATACATAATTCACCCCCTTCTTAGTCAAGCCCATCAGCGGAACTTCTAAGAATGAGAAGTCTTGTATTAAACACCTATAATAACTGGTCAGTCCCAAGAAACTCCATACCTTGAAGACATTATTCGGATTCTCTCAGGTAACTACTACTCTCACCATCCCTAGGTCTACTGATTCTCTTGTCTCTGAGATGACATGACCCAGGAAGAGAATCTCGTCCATCCAGAAGTGTCACATTGAGACTTTATCATATAACTAATGCTCCCTTAGTGCACTCAATACGATCTCAAGATGTGCAACTTGGTCGTGTCGAGTCTAAGAGTACACCGAGATATCATCAATGAAAACCACCATGAAGGAATCTAAGTATGGATGGAAAAATCTATTCATCAGCACCATGAAAACTGTTGGCACATTCGTGAGACTGAATGGCATCACCAAATACTCGTACAAACCATACCTACTCTCGAAGGCTCTTTGAGGTATATCCGATGGTCTGACGCACAACTGATGATAGTCAAATCTCAATTCAATCATTGATACCACCCTGGCTCCTCGAAGCTGATAAAAAAGATCATCAATACTTGGCATGAGATATTGGTTCATGGCCGTCAACTAGTTCAGCTTCCAATAATCCACACAAATCCGTAAAGTACCATCCAACTTCTTTGAAAATAAAACAGGAGAACCCCCTGGAGAAGTACTGGGTTGGATAAAACCCTTTTCCTACAATGCCTCCAACTACTTCATGATCTCTTGTAACTCAAGAATATCCATTCTATAAGGAGGTATGGATACCAGTGCTGCTCCCAGCGCAAGCTCAAAAGAGAAGTCTGCCTCACGCTCTAGTGGAAAACCTAAAAAGTCTTCCAGAAAGACATCTAGAAAACTATCAACCACTGGAGGATAATCCATCTTAGAAGTCCCCTAATCATACAGATATAAACTAGAAATCTGGGATATAAAACCACCCAAACCATGATGCTCTGGTCCAACTCTACTCGCCTGGACATCCCATTCTCCTTTGTGAAGAAAAGGTCGGCCCTCAGGTGATGTGAAACTCACCCTGCAGCGATAGCAATCAAAAAGGCCTGAAAAGGAACTAGCTAGTCCTTTCCGAGAATGAAATCATAACCTGTCATCTCTATGACATAAATATCCCACAAGAAGTGACACCCACAATCCTCAAGGGGGTACTCCTTGCACTGACGCACACTAGTAGTTCTAAGTCCCAAGGGAGTGTCTAGTGTCTTCATAATCTCAGAAGTGAAGATAGTAAATCTAAGGATTTCCATAGTGTGCACAGAAAAAAAGATATGAGAAGCTCCTGTATTGAAAAGTGTAGAAGAAAAAACTGAGGCTACTATGATCGAACCTCAAACTGTAGATGGTCCATTATCTTGCTCCTGATGAGTCAGCTCTACCGCAAATGTATGGCATGCACAGCGACCCTATGTAGCTGCCTGAGATCCCTGAGCTGATCCTCCCTAAGTCTGACCACCGCATCCACGACCTATACCCTAGCCTGAATGACCCGAATAACTCCAGCCCCTAGTCTGTTGTAGAACTGGTAATCTTTTTCCTGTACGTGGAGTCGAAACAGATCCACCTTCACTAGCTGCTGGAATAAAAACATTGCAGAACCGCTGCAGGTGACCCAGCTTGTCATAATCTCGGCACTCCATTGGGTCCCTTGGGAACTGTTTCTTCTTATTCCCATCCTATCCACATTGTTATCACACAACCTTTCTTCCTGAAGGAACATATTTCTTCCTCGAGTAACCTCGTGTAGACTCTCAGTGGCACTTCCTGCTATCATTAGAAAGAGTACTTACTCTGGACGTTGAACCACCCTGGCTCACTACTTCAGTATCCCTTATATTCCTCTCAGTGATCAATGCCTGATTGATTATCAAGGAAATAGAAGTCATGTGGAAGACATTCATCTGTGATCTGATCTCTGGTCTGAGGCGCTCCTCAAACATCCTCGTAAAAAACAACTCGTCATTCCCCAGAATGGGAGTGAAATGCTGTAACTCAAGAAAAACGGGAGGAATACTCCATAAATGATAGAGTACAATGCTTCTGTTTCAAGAACTCTCTGTCTCTGTCGGCCCTCAGCATTTCCGGGTAGATGTAGTCATAGAACGTACACTTAAACTCGTCTGAAGCAACTATCTGCTGACGCCCTGCCTGAGAAACTACGTCCCACCATATCTTTGTGGAATGTCGCAGCATATAAGTTGTGAGATTCACCCTTCTGTATGGGTTTGTCTCGATATGGTCGATGATAGAAACCAAAGCTTTGAACCATGATTTAGCAGCCTGAGGTCATCCATCTCTAGAGAACCTAGAAGGATGTTGCTTCTGGAAGACTCGCGTAAGCTCTGCCATAGACTGGACAGGTTGTTGAGCTCCCTGAAAGGTCTTTATGAACCTCATGAATCCCTCATGGAACTTTGTGTCTACCCCAGTATCTAGCATAACATTCGGTGCCATATCCTGTGTACGATCATTGTCATACCCCTGACGTGAAACGAGAGGACGTCTTGGCGGCATTATTCTTCAGGGTCAATCACACCTTTATCAACGATGAGCATAATTGCAAACAAAATAGAGTGAAAACAGAATATAAGAGGAAAAACTCTTAAGACTGGAAAAACATGGTTACACAGTGGGTAGTCTCTATACATGGAATGTTCCATCAGGATTTTACTTAGGCTCGTACACCAGACCAACTAGTTGTGTAAACCCAAACTACCCGGCGTGTTCTTAATTATTTTCCCATCCATGTAATTGGTCACACGGGCTGGTACACGAGCCACAACTACATGGTGTGTCAACAATGTATATGGCATACTGACCCTAAGATTTTCCAACCCGTGTATTCAATTACATGGATGGATCACCATGAAGGAAAGTACACGGCGTGTACTTCAAAGTAAATGGCGTGTAACTGCGAAAAGTAGTTCTTCCCGAACAGAAGAACACATGGTGTGTGTTCATAAAGCCACATGTCGTATTATCTGGGTTTTTGGGTATTAGGCATACAAAACTAACCAAAACCACTGAAAAACACTAAAAACCAGCACCTATGTGTGAAATTCCGATATGTGGGGGGCCATACTCCCCGTGAATCAAAGCATGACATCATAACAATGCATATAAAAAGTAAACAGTATGATGATCCCATGATCAATAAAAGTCTGATCCTCATAGTCCCATAACACCTCAAAGACCAAAGATTTACGTCCATGCTAAATAAGTTGTAAGATAAAAAACACTATATTAGCATAGATGGTATATCTATCACAGAAACTATAACAACATCATGCATAATATATCACGCCATCTATCACAAAAGAATGCAATTTATAATGCACCCTAGATGGCACGATAAAATGCATGATATGTGATTTTCTAACCAGTACCTATATGATTCATGAGTTTTCATACCCTCATCTCATCAGGTTGCAACAAAATAGAACCACAATCTTATAAACGTAACAACACAAATCTAGTGCATCACCCAATAGTGAAATATAATCAACTATAACACTTAGAAAAACTAAAAATTGCAATCAAGAGATAATATAGATTTTCCCTGTACACAGGTTAATTACTCACAGGCATAGTTATGTACGAACTACCCATTCCTTCCTATCCTAGTCTATTGTTTCCAAAGAGTAAAGAATTAGAAGAAATGATACCTCCTCTAATACCACTTTGTAAAGACCCGAATCCGGAGCCACTCAACTAGTGCCCCGTACCCGGTTCTCCACAAGACCTCAAGTGAGATTCCCCTAATGCCAGAGGCTGCCGACTAGTAGGGAGGGTCTTGGTGGGTCAGTGGGGAAACTATTCCGTCATTTGGTAAAGTATGCAGCGGAAGGAAAATAATAAACAATAGCGGAAGAAATAAACAATATAAAAAACTAAAACCAAATAGTAGAAGCAATGTATAATATAAAAATGTTGCAGCATGGTACATGTATCTATGAAAAGTAGTAAATAGAGAAACATGCTGAAATAAAACTAAAACCCAAGTACTAAAAGTAAACAGTAAACTAAAACCCATATGTGGGATGTAAAAAGGATGGATTTATTGATATTATTCTGATATTATATTGGAATTATAATATACCTATGTATCATTATATTTTAATTCCATTAAAATATGAAATAGAAATGAATGTAACGTTCATGCGTACGTACGACTTACTATCTCCATGAACAGTGCATTTCATATCTTACCTCCAAATGTCATGTACAATTATAAATACATGTATATACTGGTTATATATGATATATATGATATTTAATTCCTTAATATCATTCTGTATATAATGAAATTTTGTCTATGTGAACAACTTGTAATTATATGAAGTCCATTTTTGACTCAAGTACCAAATATCAACAAAACGAATGTTATTAACATAAATTATTTCATAATATCTATAACATGGTAATTAGTTATATAAGAATAATAATAAAATTGAAAAAGGTTCTTAAGAAAGAAAAAATTAACTTTAGTATATTATTCAGGATGAACAAGGAACAAACAAGTCTTGTCATACATGAGGTAAGTTATTTTCTTATATCACTCTTAATTCTGTGAGATTTCCATTGTTCACCGCTTATTTATTGCATGTGGTGTCTTGTGTACTTAAATTTGATATATTTTTCCATGATTATCTTTATATTCAAGGAATTAGGTGATTCATTTGGTGGTTATTAACTTTTGGTCGCATAACTCAGTTGATTACAACGTGGTAATGGGTTTCATCTCACTTTTTTCCGATAATGTTCGTTTTTTATTTATTAGTGAAAATATTGTATTTTAATTCATAAATGTGTTTTAATATATTGTATTTATATGTTTAGATTATACTTTTAATTTCTTTTAAAGTGTAATTAGAATATATTTTTACCATTCAATACAATTTTGGTCATTAGAATTAATTTCAACAATGATTTTTTCCAGCATTACTGGGATGTGATTCAGATTGATGTTTGTAAAATTGTTAAAACCTTTTTCACAAATGGGGTTCTCTCTCATTCTATAAATACCCAACTTATCACCAAAATTCATAAGGTTGATAACACCTCTGAGATTAATATGTTTAGACCCATTGCTCTTATGAACACCTTTTTTAAAGTCATTACAAAAATTATTTCCAATAGACTTTACACTCTCACGAACAAAATTGTCTCATGGAATAAATTTGGTTTTATAAAAGGAAGATCAATTCAAGACTTCATTTACCCCACCTCAGAGAATGTAAATAATTTGAATAAAACCAACAGGGGAGGCAACATTGCGATTAATCTTAGCATCAAGGAATCATTCGACACCATGGACTGGAGCTTTATTTTCAATGTCCTCCATGGTTATGGTTTTAGCACCTCTTTTGTGTCTGCAATCAGAACTCTCTTCAACTTGGTGCTTATATCCATCCTATTCAATCGTCTGATCAACAACATGGTAAGCAAGAACAAAATAAAGCACATTCATGTCTCTAGAAATGTGAATGCTCCCACCCATTTTTTATACTGATGATATCATCCTATTCCTTTAAGAGGATAAAAGTCACATTCTTAACCTAAAAAACGCACTCTCACTCTTTTAAGAGGTTTATAGTCAAACCATTAGCTGGAACAAATCATGCATCTTCTTTGGGAAGAATTTACCTTCTGGAAAAAAATGTAACATTCTCAATAAACTGGTTCTAAAAGATAGAATTCTTCCATTAACCTATCTTGGTGTTCACATTTTTTGGGGTAGACCTATATGTTGTCACTTTATGACTACAGTTTATCAAGTTATTAATAATCATTCTTCTTGTAATGGTAATTATCTCTCTATGTCCGGTAGAACATGACTTGTTAAATCCACTATTGTCTCCAAGATGTTTTATTCAATGATGGTCTATAAATGGAAAATTGGACTCATTAAAAAATTTACACAGCCATAAATAACTTTATCTGGACCGACATCAATCTTTAAAGAAAACTTGTGACTGTGCCCTGGACAGCTTGTTGCAACCCCATCGAAAATGGTGGTATTGGTATAAAAAATATTAAACACATTAATGAATCCCTTTAATAAAGACTCACTTGGAATATTTTTCACAACACCTCTAAAGCGATTTCCATTCTTAAAAATATGATTTTAGACAAACGTAAAATGAGAAACTCAAACTTCATTAACTCATATATATGGCCCTCCATCAAAAACTCCTTCTCTAATATTATGCATTACTCTAGATGGATTGTCTTTAGGGAATCCTCCATGAAATTTTGGTTGGATAATTAGACGGGAATTCCTTTAATATTTATTTTTCTTCCTGATTAGTCCCCTGATACTAAAAAAATCTCTATCAAAGACATTTTAAATTCACAACATGATCACCTTCCGGACACTATTTTAAACATTATTGACAACTAATTCTCTCCCACTAATGAACTCTTAATCTGGGAACCTGCTCACAATGTTATTCCCAACTCAAAACACTTTCACAATCAAATTTTGAGTAACTCAGAAAACAACTATAGTTGGTTAATAAAATTCAACAAACCTTGGATAAATCCATCACGATTCATCCTTATATGGCGTCTTGCACACAACAGAGTGCCCACTGAACTTTGCCTCCAATATTTTGGCATCTAACTCTGTTCGAAATTCATAATCTGTAATCAGCACAAGGAAGATACTAATCACCAATTTCTCTATTTTGAGATCATTTTCAATCTATGGAACAATATTATTTACATTTTTTACTGCAGATGGTTGAAGCATAATTAATTCAAAGGTCATCTTAAAAAATGTGCAGAAATGGAAGGCTCTCAATAAATTAGGAACGCCTTTCATTCTGCGGTTTCTGAGCTTCATCAAGAGATTTGGTATGATCATAATGCTATTATTCATCACAATTACTCATTCAATCAAAATAAAAGCCGAATGAGGATCCACAATGCTATAAAATAAGATGAATAAATTCAAAATGGATGATGCCAAAACACTGTGCATGAATTTGTGATCCTGAGGCATCTCAGGATTAAAGGAAATTACTGTCAGCCGCATCATACTCTGGAGGTGTTCTGGAAAGCCCCATTCCTATATGGTTCAAGATTAATATCGACAGCGCCTCCAAAGGCAATCTGGGACCTTCAGGATGTGGTTTTGTCTTCAGAAATCACCACGGCCAGATCCTTCGATGCTTCATGGGAAAATGTGACATTTCCACCTCCCTCGAAGATGAGATGATGGGCTTGATTCATGCCATTTCCTATGAAAAATCCTTTGGTTGGAATAGACTTTGGATCGAAAGTGACTCGATGAATATTGTCCGAGAAATTTGGAATGGATTAATACACCTTGCTTGGCCAATTACCACCCGCTGGATGGATTGCTCCCACTCTCTTATTGATATTAACTATATCATCAGACTTGTTTATCGAGAAGCAAACACAGTTACAGATGGTCTGGACAACATGGGAGTCAATCAGGAAATCACTTGGTTTGAAGACCTCCCCATTACTTTCCTTTCCTTGCATGAAAACGATTGTAATATGATCCCATATTTTAGACTTCTGTAATATTTATTCCTTTTTAATAAATTTAAGGCTTTGTTCTTTTTTGACACAGGCATCACCTTTTAATAAAAATGACATAAACAAAAATATTTTAGTAAATTAAAATTTTTAAGGTGTTATATTTATAATAATTTTGACTATAAATATTCATTGGAAAGATAAAATTATTTCCTACATCATGGTTGTTTTTTTTATAATTTTAAGATATCGAATAAATTAAATTATTTATGACACAATAATGATGCAGTGCTTACCACATTAATAAGTCATTTAAATAAATATGATTATAAATATTCAAATAACATCCAAAACTTTTACAATTCTTATTTAATGACTTTATTTCGACCATGATTCATCGTATCTTTGACTATAACGATTTTTGGACCTTTAGAAACCGAATATCATTATATAATAAAATTATATAATCACATGTTCCAAAAGAACCAATCCTCCCCCTTATAAAAATACATCAATTCTATCCAATTCCACACACCTCTCAAGCATTTAGGCTCGTTCAAAATATTCCCAAATATTCTCTCTACATCCCAATCCTCCTTCTAAAAGCCTTACCTTAGGCATAAGGCTCTACAAGAAGTCGTTTGGGTTCAAGACAATGGAAGTTATAAAAATTAAAGGTAACAATTCCACTTAACTACTTTCCTTTTATTTTACTTATCCAACCCCTAAACTCTTTTTATTCCAATATTTTATAACAACTACTGTATCCTCAATATACTAGGATGTTGTAATGAAAAGGATTTTAACTACACATACACACACCTCTATCTAATGTGTGAATAACATGCAGTTTCTTTTGATGGAAAACTAACACCTCACAAATGATGATTGTTCGATTATCTCCTACCACCTCTCGTGGTGGCCATTAAGATGGAACTATACTTATATATGACATATATTATGTTTATATTTTCTTTATTCTTATGTATTTTACATGTATATCCTACCTTTGTGGTCTCAATTATGGGTAAATGCGATAATTTCAATTGAGGAAGTGAAGACTATCACCCCCCTCAAGGTGATATGACTCATTAATGCCATATGTGGGATGTATAAAGGATGGAGTTAATGTTATTATTCTGATATTATATTGGAATTATAATATACCTATGTATCATTATATTATAATTCCATTAAAATATGAAATAGAAATGAATGTAACGTTCATGCGTACGTACGGCTTACTGTCTCCATGAATGGTGCATTTCATATCTTACCTCCAAATGTCATGTAAAATTATAAATACATGTATATACTGGTTATATATGATATATTTGATATCTAATTCCTTAATATCATTCTTTATATAATGAAATTTTGTCTATGTGAACAACTTGTAATTATATGAAGTCCATTTTTGAGTCAAGTACCAAATATCAACAAAACGAATGTTATTAACATAAATGATTTCATAATATCTATAACATGGTAATTAGTGATATAAGAATAATAATAAACTTGAAAATGGTTCCTAAGAAAGTAAAAATTAACTTTAGTATATTTTTCAGGATGAACAAGGAACAAACAAGTCCTGTCATACATGAGTTAAGTTATTTTCTTATATCACTCTTAATTCCGTGAGATTTCCATTGTTCACTGCTTATTTATTGCATGTGGTGTCTTGTGTACTTCAATTTGATATATTTTTTCATTATTATCTTTATATGCAAGGAATTATGTGATTCATTTAGTGTTTATTAACTTTTGGTCGCATAACTCAGTTGATTACAATGTGGTAATGGGTTTCATCTCACTTTTTATTCCCCTGATATTAATGCTATATATGCCACTATTTACTTTTGTGTGGTGTATGTACATCCCATGATTATACTATTTGTGTAATATAATTTTATTTACGAGTATTTACAACTTCATTTTTATGATCCTTCTTTCATGTGGAATATGTTTTTTTAAGTTACCCAATCGGTATGGGAACCTTTCACCCTCCTCCTTTTAAAATACATTTTTTTTGTTATTTCTTTTAATTTACATCTTATTATGTTGTGATATGTTATACTATATCCTTTTTTATTTAAACATTATGTCCAAGTGATTATATACCCTTTTTATCTCATCAACACATTTTCTAAATTTTAACGTGACACCGTTAGGCTGTCGAATTTTTACAAGGGAACTTCTTAACCAAATTTCAATTATATGGGTTTAAATTTTATTTCATGAATATTTCATCCTTTGAATATGTGTGAATGAACTATTATTGTTTTACACATAATATCCACTTATATTGGGTGTATTTATATTTGTCACACATAATTATGTGATTGATTTATCCTTAATTTAAGGATACCACCTTTATAAGGGATTTCATCTCAATTTACATTTCCATTGAGACTTCATTGTTTTTAGGCAAAAATTCACTCTTATATGGTGTATATACTATCATTTGACTTATTATATCATGAATAAATTTATTCTCTTGATATTATAATTTTCTGATTAAATTTTATTCCTCAATTATTTGTATTCAAGCACCTCTCTTTTTGTTAGAAATACTCTTTAACTAAAATATTGTTTTAAATGTTTTAAAGATTTATTTTTCTAATTATATATCATTAATGTCCATGTTTTAAAAATGGGTTTTATTATTTATCTATATGGACATTGATGTTTTCAAATGTTAATTCATTTAATATCTTCAAAGTGGTATGGGACATGTTGATTCAAAAATCTCTTTTAAAATGGTTTTGAAAATGATTTGATAAAGCTTTGTATATTTCAATATATTTATTTGATATATTGGAATGTGGAAATTTTATATTTACATTATAATTGTGTTATGTGTTATGATTATGTTATGGTTATTGGGAATTTTTTACTTATACGGGTGGTTCCATGGTAAACCTAGGGTGGGTGAGACTGAGATAGCTCTCAAATGCATTGGGTAATGTGACGACGGTAAACGTGATGTTTCCCATATGAGATTTAGAGAATATACTATGATAGTTATTCCAAGTGCAACTACCTATGTATCTATGATAGAGACAATGTTAGGTTGATATGGATTCCATATGTATCCTTTATGATTTATGTTTTTTGTATGTTATTCATAAATCTTATAATTTAGTAAGGTATGTTATGATTGAAAAATATAGTTTCATTGATTTGTTTTAATTTATGTGTTAATGTTTTCCATCCTTATTTTATAACCCTTACTGAGCTTATTATACTCATCCCATGTTTTTGAAATGTATTCTAGAGGACTTAATGATGAATAGGTTCAAGGATGGGATCATGGAAAATTCATGTTTTCTAAAATATGGAACTAGACATGTTTTTTTAAGAGTTATAATTTTATGAAAAAAAATAGATACGGAGTAGTAGCGTCTACTAGTAATATTCAAGTTGATAGGTAATATTTATGGTCTAATTCTCTAAAACTGTAAACCTGAAAAATATCCTTAATGGGAATTATTCAATTAATTCAATATTATGTAATTTTATAAGGTTGGGTCCTTATAGTTGGTATCAATGGTCAGTTTAGAAAACATTATGAATTATGAGTTTTCGTTAGACACATGGTTAGTCCCGATGTCGATTATTTTAGTTAAATCCATGTTTTATAACTTTTCAGATCAAGGAAAGAAAGTTATAAATGGAAGGTGGAGGATCTAAAATGACATTCCTATCACTTCCTGATGACATTCTTGCCATAATTAATATAATGTCATGTTCAGATGATTGTAAAACTTTTTCTAGCATACAACTCACATGCAAGTAGGTGTTTGAGATATCAAACACCTCCACTATACCTAGTTATCATTTTGGATCATGGGTTTTATATAGAAAAATCATATTTTCACTATATTCTAATATTTTCAAGAATGGTAAATATTATCAAAGAATTTTAAAAAAATTTACCTTATCACAAGATTTTTAAGCATATTAAGATTTTAAAAAAGGTGCCGAAGAAGGATACCCTTGAACAACCTATTTATATTTTATAATACAATATAGTCTCTCTGTGCATACCTATGGTATTTTATAAGGACCATTAATTGAATGTTTCAACTCAAATTCACTCCGACAATTTTATAGAAATCATGTTTTATCAGATGTTTTGGAATTATATGTCATACATGATTATTTTCCAAAACTGTTTTCTATGAACACCCAAATGACCCATGTTGTACAAGGTGTATTTGGAATGTGGAATAAAATTATTTTTAAGGAACCTTAAATCATTGTTACAATGCACGCACCTTCTACGTATGTGAAGAAGATGACGATGAAACCAAATGGACACCATGATCAGCGTATGATGTTCTTCAGTTTGAGGATAATTTTATTTTATCATATGTTGGTGAATTAAAACTTAAAGAATTATGATATTGAGATCATAATGAATTTGGATGAAAAAGAGAGGTATATGGAAAACATTGAGGAAAACCCATAGGATGGGTGACAACCCGTTCCATCTGGTAAGGCCAAAGGAATCAAACCAAAATCCGAAGGGCGACAAGGTCGCATCACCTACTACTAGCCTACTTGAAGTCCCTTCTTAGTATGACTTATTATTTTAGTAAAATGTTTTTATAGAACAAGAATAAGTTGATTTTTGGAACAAATGTTTTATCAAATGGATATACATAGTATATAAAAATGATTTAGTGATAAGAGATAAAGGTTGTTCTGGAAGACATTCTCTCTTTTGAGGAAACACTATATGCCTAAGGAAGATAGAATATTATGGGATTTCAATTGTGGAATAATGTTTGAAATTTTAGTTCAGAAGAATCTATATTTTTATTGTGGAAATATGATGATTTGGATTATTTATGAAACTGATTAACATATCATTGAGAATTTTTGATTAGGTTAATTACGTTTCAATATGTGATTTTATGAGTAACTGATGTTATTTAGTGATAAATGATAAGATTTATCTTAGAAGACTGTGTAATTAAATCCTTATGGTATTTGGGTTTTAATATTAGTTTAGATTACTTTTGATGAATTTTATGAATAGTTTTTTATTGAATGGTCTTGGTTCAACTTTCAGTATTGTTTTACAAATTTTAGAGATTAAGATTAGTTTTTATTTTAGTAAAAGATTATCCTTTTCATGTATTATCTGATCTCGCGCTAACCATCTTGGTTTTAGTTGATGTCTAAATTAAAGGGAAATATATAGTTCTTTTTTTGGATTATGTGACTCTCAGGAAGATGATTCTTGTGATTTTGATGTGACTATGTCTTTTTGAATTCTGTATGTTTGGAGAAAAGATTAATATTTGGTAGAAACATATTAAAGGATGAAACTCTGCATAAAGGTAAGTATATTTCCTTATTTTCTTATTCTATGTAGTAAATGAATTCCTCCAAATTATGAAATGAAATGTAAAAAAAAATTGTAGGTTTACGTTTCCTACTGGGTAATCAAAGACCGTTTAACATATCACAAGGTTGTGATTTTTTGGTGGTTAACTCTCTCCTAATCATGTTTTCTATCACTCTACATCATAACATAACTGTTTTTTCTCTCTTCAATATCCATGTTTTCTTACATGGAATACTAGTACAGGTTATTTCAGGTGACCATTGTGATTTTCTTTCTTTCTTTTAAACTAATAGTCTTACTGAATCTTTTCTGATGTTGGACTTTTAATGATGATTCTGAGCACATTTATAAAATTTTGAGGACGCAATTCACAAAAGGGGGGAAGGATGTAACATCCCAGATAAATAAAGATTAAGTAACTTTTCATTTTTATTAATATTTGTGAATTAAATTTAATTTTACATTAAAAGGGATGCTATGTTAGACGGTATACCAAATACGCAACCACGAGTATCTTAAAAATCATATGTTGCACACTAATAATATAATATTATTATTTTAAATGGTAGTTAATGTGTAGCTTTTGTATTGGTTGGAATGAATAGAACTAAATAATATATGATTATATATATTTGTTAAATGTTTTTACAATTATCCAATAAAAGTGACGGGCTTAAAATATAAATGAATCTATTTTTAAGCATGAATACTCAAATATTTAGTAAAAGGTCGATTTACCACCTTTTGATGGAGAACCCTCACTAAATATAGTTTTGGTCATTTTTATACATTATATTTTTCCAAATAAAATCCTTCTTTAGAACGGGGACATCAAAATTTACTCAGTGTAATTTTTTTGAATTTTTCTGACAAAGATCATTTTTAATAAATAGTAAAAATATTGTATTTTAATTCAAAAACTGCATTTTAATATAATTTATTTATATAGTGAGATTATCTTTTTAATTGGATTTAGAGTTTAATTAAAATATATGTTTACCATTTAATCCAATGTTGGTCATTGGAATTATTTTCACACAGAAAGTGGACATAAATAAGTGTCAATCTTTTGATAGTTATTGTTTCTTAAAAATGCGCTATTTCTTTTAACAACTAGAATTAATTTTAAATTTATTAATTCCACTTCTATGTTATTAATATTAAAAAATGGACTTCATTTTTGTATTCATAATAGAAAATATATGTTATGCTGAATTTTTGGTATTTTTCTAAAAAACGTCAATTTTTGATCAATAGGGAAACCACTTAGTAGTAGTAAAAAACTATGATTTCATTTAAATGAAATTTTACCACTTCTATTAATTGAAATTCAAAAATCCAACATACATTTTTGTTATTATTAAGAAATTTTTTTTCAATAGGATAACAATAATTTTTTGGGGAAAAGTAACTTTTGACTATTATTTACCGTGGTTAAATGTAAATAGGGTAATTCAAGGTAAAAAGAATATTTTAAATGTTCAAAATTACATTAGCATCTGTCTTAACCTTATATGAAGAGTAATGTACGACCATGGTCATCCTTTGGTCTATTGTGGCACCCCCTTGAGCCACTTATGGATGATAATGACACATTTGATTCATTAATTTAATGTAAAGGAAAAAATGAAATAAAAAAATATTTTAGTAAATTAAATTATATATATTGTTTTATAAGTAATATTTTTGGATATAAATATTCATCGGAAATATAAAACTATTTCATACATTATGGTATTTTTTTGTAATTTTTAGTTATCAAATAAATTATATTATTTATGAAACAATAATGATGAAGTGTTTATCTCATTAATAAATCATTTAAATAAATAAGATTATACTTATTAAAATAACCTCCAAAACTTGTCCAATTCTTATTTTATGATTTTATTTCGACCAAAATCCATTGTAGCTTTGAATATATTGATTTCTGGACCTTTAGAAACCGAATATCATTATATAATAAAATAATATTATCACATGTTTCTAAAGAGCCCCTCCTCCCCCTTATAAAATGCTCTCACTTATAACCAATTCCACAGACCTCTCAATCCATTAGGCTCATACAAACTCTACCCTATTAATCTACATAAATCCCTCTCTTCATCATAGAATCCTTACCATAGGCAGAAGGAACTTCGAGAAGTCCGTATCGCTCAAACCAAAGAAAGTTACCCAAATGAAAGGTAGTGGGTCCTCTTAACTTCTTTTCTTTTATTTTACTTCTCCAAACCCTAAACTCTTTTTATTACTCTATTTTATAACAACTCCAGTATCCTTAATATACTAGGATGTTTTTATGAGATGTATTTTAAATACACATACACACACCTCCATCCAATGGGTTATAAACATACTGTTTCTGTGGATGGAAAACTAACGCCTCACTACACGATGATTGTTCAATTATCTCCTACCACCTCTCGTGGGGGACATTAAGATGGAACTGTATTAGAATATGATACATATTATGTGTATATTTTCATTATGCATATGTGTTTTACATTTATATCCTACTTTTATGGTTTCAATTCAGGGTAAATGTGATAATTTGATTGAGGAAGTGCGGACTATAGCTCCCTCAAAGTGATATGACTCGTTAATTCCATATGTGGGACGTAAAAAGGATGGAGTTAATGATATTATTATGATATTATATTGGAATTATAATATTCCTATGTACCATTATGTTTCAATTCAATTAAAATAATAAATAGAAATGAATGTATCCTTCATGCGTATGTACGGCTTGCCGTCACCATGAACGTTGCATTTCATTTCTTAACTCCAAATGTTTTGTACTATTATAAATATTTTTATATACTGTATATATATGATATATATGAAATATAAATCATGAATATCATTCTGGATAGAGTAAACTTTTGACTATGTGAACAACTTGTAATTATAAGAAGTCCATTTTGACTCAAGTACCAAATATCGACAAAACGAACGTTATTAACATAAATGATTGCATAATATCTATAACATGGTAATAAATGATATAAAATGAATAACAAACACTAAATAGTTCTTAATAATGTATAAATTAACTTTATTTTATTATTTAAGAAGTACAACGAACAAACAAGTCCAGTCAGACACGAGGTATGGGATTTTCATATCTCACTCTTAATTTCGTGAGATTTCCATTGATCGTCACTTATTTTTTTCATGTGTTGTATTGTGTACTATCATTTGATATATATTTTCATGATCCTATTTATATTCATGTAATTATGTTATTCATTAGGTGGTTTTTAACTTTTTTCCATAAGACTCTGTTGATTACAATGTGGTAATGGGTTTCATCTCAGTTTTTATTCCCATGAGATTCATGCTATATTTTCCACTATTTCCTTTTTTGTGGTGTATGTACTATCCATGAATATACTATTTGTATTTTATAATTTCATTAAATAGTATTTACATCTTCATTTTATGATACTTCTTTCATGTGGTATATGTTTTTTTATGTTACCTAATTGGTAAGGGAACCTTTCACCCTCATATTTTTAAAAGACTTATTTTTGTTATGTATTTTAATTTACATATTATTATGTTGCGATATGTTATACTATATCCTTATTGATTATAGAATTATTTCAAAGGGATGATATACACTTTTTATCTCATCCCCTAATTTTATGAATTTTAACATGACACTGTTAGGCTGTCGAATGATTACAAGGGAACTTCTTAACACCATTTCAATTC
This sequence comes from Viscum album, assembly GCA_963277665.1. NCBI lineage: Eukaryota > Viridiplantae > Streptophyta > Magnoliopsida > Santalales > Viscaceae > Viscum > Viscum album. Next base: position 955,033,912 of record OY728122.1, on the reverse strand, counting down.
TATGGGTTCAACTTGTAGTTCTTGAATATTTCATCCTATGAATATGTGTGATTGACCTCTGGTTGTTTTACAATTAATATCATCTTATATTTGGTGTATTTATATTTTTCGCACATAATTTTTTGATTGATTTATTCCTAATTTAATGATACCATCTTTATACGGGATTTCATCTCAATTTACATTTCCATTGAGACTTCATTATTGTTATGCACCAATTCACTCTTATAAAGTGTATATGATATCCTTTGAAATATTATATCATGAATCCATTTATTCTCATGATATTAAAAAGTTCTGATTAAATTTTATTCTTCAATTACATGTATTCAAGTGTCTCTCATTTTAATAGAAAAACTCTTTAACTACAATATCATTAGAAATGTTTAAAATATTTATTCTTATAAATATTTCTCATAAATGTCCATGTATTCAAAATATTTTTTAGGATTTATATATGTGGACATTATTGTGTTCAAAAGATAATTCATTTAAATTCTTCAATGTGGTATGAGACACATTGATTCAAAAATCTCTTTTTAAATGGTTTTAAAAATGATCTGATAAAGCATTGTTTATTTCAATATCAGTATTTGATATACTGGAATGTGGTAATGTAATCTTTCCATTATACTTGTGTTATGTGTTATGATTATGTTATGTTTATTAGGTCATTGTTTATGTATATGGGTGGTTCCATGATAAACCTAGGGTGGGTGAGCCCGAGATAGCTCTCCAATGAATTGGGAACCGTGACATAGGTAAACGTGATGTTTCCCCTAAGAGGCTTAGGGAATATACTGTGATGGGTATTCCAAATGTATCTCCCTATTTAGCTATGATATATATAATTTATGTTTGATATTTATGACCTAAGTAACCTTTATGATAAATGATTTTTGTGTGTTATTCATAAATATTATGATTTCTTAAGGTATGTTATGATTTAAAAATATAGTTTCATTGATTTTTATTTATTGATGGGATATTGTTTTCCTTCTTTATTTTAAAACCCATACTAAGATTATTATGCTATTCCCATGTTTTTGATATTTTTTCCACAGGACAGAAAGATGAATAGGTTCAAGGATGGGATAAAGGAAAAGTCATGTTTCCAAAAATATGAAACTAGACATGTTTCTTTTTAAGAGTTTTTATTTTATGAAAAAATGGATACATAGTAGTAGTGTCTGCTTGTAATATTTAAGTTGTTATTTAATAGTTTTGGCCCAAATCTCTAAAATAATAAACCTGTAAATATCCTCAATATGAATTATTCGTTTAATTCAATATTATGTAATGTTATAAGGTCGGTTCCATATAGTTGGTATCAATAGTCAGTTTTGACAACTTTAGGGATTATGATTTTTCAATAGATACATGGTTAGGCCCTATGTCTATTATTTTAGTTAATTCCTTGTTTTATACCTTATTCAGGTCAACGAAGGTCTGTTATAAATGGAAGGAGGAGGATCTCAAACGAAATGTATCATAAAAAATAAATTTATTGTTTATCTCGCATATGTGGCTAGAAGGAGGGTAAAAGAGACATTAAAAAATGTCAATAAATTTTCTTGTCCATCATCAAAATAAAAAGATTATTCCAATGAAATAAAATGGATTAATACATGTAATATTTATATAGTATGTCTTTAAATATCATTTTGATGAGTAATAATTATTTAAATTTTATTTTATTTTTTAACAATAATGTAGTATTTTTCACTACTCATTAAAAATGAGACTCTTTAGAAAAATATAATAAAATCAACCATAGTAAATATTGATGTACAGCTTCCATATAAGAAGATAATTTTATAAAATACAACTTAAAAAATAGTGTAAAATAATATTTAAAAAGTATTCTCCATAAAAATTTGGTAAAAACATAATCATTTGAAAAATAGTTATTTTATTTTAAAAATCGGATTTATTAATATATTAAGACTCAAAAATAGATAAGACAATCATTAAAAATTAAATAATATATTTATCATATATATATTTCAAAAATTTAATTAAAAATTGTGATTTGATTATTTTATAAACTTAATTATTCACACTTTAATAACTTTTCATAATACACATCCTTTATATACAAATTGTTTTTTTACTTTCTAATATATTTTCTATCCAATGAATCCTTTTATAATCATTTGTTAACCATATCATCATAATGAAATTAATATTATTCATTCCCACCATTGTAATGAATCTTTTATAACAAAAAAATTTATATAATAATATTTAATTGTTCCTTAATCTTGTTGTGGTGAATCATATGTAACATCCATGATAAATAAGCAATAACAGACTTTTCATTTTTATTAATTTTTTTTGAATTAAATATTAATGTTACATTAAAGGGGATGTGATGTCTAATGGCATACCCGATATGCTACCACAGGTTTCTTTGAAATCTTACAGTGCACATTAATAATATAATATTATTATTTTAAATGGTAGTTAATCCCTAGTCGTTGTATTGGCGGGAATGAATAGACCTTACTAAAATATGATTATATATGTTTTTTAAATGTTTTTAAAATTATCCAATAAATGTTTTGGGCATAAAATATGAATGAATATAATTTTAAGCATGAATACTCTAATATTCAGTAAATGGTCGATTTACCACCTTTTGATGGAGAACCCTCCTTAAATAAAGTTTTCGTCATTTTTATACACTATATTTGATGAAATAAAATCCTTCGTTAGAATAGGGACATCAAAATTTACTTTGTGTAAATTTTTGGAATTTTTCCGACAATATTCATTTTTTAATGAATAGTTAAAATATTCTATTTTAATTCAAAAATGATTTTTAATATAATTTATTTATATGGTTAGATTATATTTTTGTTTGATTTTAATGAGTAATTTGATTATATTTTTACCATTTAATACAATGTTGGTAATTATAATTAATTTCAACAGTGGTTTTTTCCAACATTACAGTGATGTGATTCAGATTGATGTTTGTAAAATTGTTAACACCTTTTTCACAAATGGGGTTCTCCCTCATGCTCTAAATTCCCAATTTCTCCACTAAATATAGAAGGTCGATGGTTCCTATGATATTCATATGTTTAGACCCATTTCTCTTATCAACACCCTTTTTAAAGTCATTACAAAAATCCTTGCCAATAGAATTTCCACTCTCACGAACAAAATTGTCTTGTCGAATCAATTTGGTTTTATAAAAGGAAGTTCCATTCAAGACTACATTTGCCTCACCTTGGATAATTTCAATAATTTGAATAAAACCAATAGGCGAGGAAACATTTCGATTAATCTTGATATCAAAAAAGCTTTCGCCACCATGGACTGGAGCTTTATTTTCAAAGTCCTCCATGTTTATGGTTTTAGCACCTCTTTTATGTCTGCAATCAGAACTCTCTTCAACTCAGTGTATGTCTCCATCCTATTCAATGGCTCACCTAATGGTTATTGTAAATGTTTTAAAGGTGTTAGGCGAGGTGACCCCCTTTCTTCCATTCACTTCTTGATAGCAGATGACTTCCTCAGTCATCTGATCAACAGGCTGGTAAGCCAGAACAAAATAAATCCCATTCATGTCTCTAGAAATGTGAACACTCCCACTCATCTTTTTTATGATGATGACATCATCCTCTACATTCATGGGGATAAAAGACACATTCCTAACCTAAAAAACGCACTCTCACACTATGAATAGGTTTATGGTCAAACCATTAGCTAGAACAATTCTTGCATCTTTTTTGGGAAGAATTTCCCTTTCAAGAGAGAATGTAACATTCTCAATAAACTGGGTCTAAAAGATTCCATGCTTCCAATAACCTATCTTGGTGTTCACATTTTTTGGGGATGACCTATATATTTTCACATTATGACTATAGTTTATCATGTTATTAATAATCATTCTTCTTGGAATGGTAATTCTCTCTCTATGGCCCATAGAACATGCCTTGTTAAATCCAATATTGTCTCCAAGATGGTTTATTCAATTGTGGTCTATAAATGGCCAATTGGAGTCATTAAAAAATTGAACACAGCCATAAAGATCTTTATCTAGACCGACATCACTATTGAAAGAAAACTTGTGACTGTGCCCTGGACAGCTTGTTGAAAGCCCATAAAAAATGGTGGTATTGGTATAAAAAATATAGACACATTAATGAATCCCAATAAGCAAGACTCAATTGGAAAATTTTTCACAACACCTATGAAGCGATTTCCTTTCTTAATAATAGGTTTTTATACAAACATAAAACTGGAAACTCGAACATCATTAACTCATCTATCTGGCCCTCCATCAAAAAATCCTTCGCTAATATTATGCATAACTCTAGATGGATGGTCTTTATAGAATCCTCCCTGAAATTTTGGTTGGAAACTGGACGGGCATGCCTTTAATATTAATGTTCCTTCCTGATCATCCCCCTGATACTACCAACAACTCTATCAAAGTAATTTTAAATGCAAAACATGATCACCTTCCTGAAACTAGTTTAAACAATTTTGACAACTACTCATTATCTCCCACCAATGACCTCTTAATCTGGGAACCTGCTCAAAATGTTATGCCCAGCTCAAAACATTTCCACAAAAAATTTTATTGTAACTCAGAAAACAACTGTAGTTAATTAAAACACTTCAACAAACCTTGGATAAAGCCACCACGATTCATCCTTATATGGAGTCTTGTGCACATCAGAGTAACCACTGAATATTGCCTCCAATATTTTGTCATCCAACTCTCTTCCAAATGAAAAATCTCTAATCAGCACAGGGAAGATACTAATAAACTTTTTCTCACTTTTTATATCGTTTCTACTCCCTGAAACTATATTTTTTACATTTTTGACTGCAGATGGTTGAAGCATAATTATGTCAAAGATCATCTTAAAAAACCTACCGAGATGGAAGGCTCACAAAAAATCAGGAACATCTTTTATGATGTGGTTGCTAAGCTTCATCATGAGATTTGGTATGATCAAAATGCTATTATTCATCCCAATCACTCATTCAATCAAAATTCAGGCCAAATGAGGATCCTCATTTCTATTCAAGAAGCTGCCTCAATTCAAAAGGGACGATGCCAAAATATCGTTCTTGAATTTTTGGTCCTGAGGAATATCAGGATTAAAGGCAATTACTGTCAGACGCATCGTACTCTGGAGGTGTTCTGGTGAGCCCCCTTCCTGAATGGATCAAGATTAATATCGATAGTGCCTCCAAAGGAAATATGGGACCTACAGGATGTGGGGTTATCTTCAGAAATCACCACGGCCGGATCCTTGGATTCTTCATAGGAAAATGTGACATTGCCACATCCCCCGAAGCTGAGATGATGGGCTTCATTCATGCCATTTTCTTTTCCAAATCCATTGGTTGGGATAACCTTTGGATTGAAAGTGACTTGACGACTATTTTCCATGAAATTTGGAAGGGATTAATCCAACTTGCTTAGCCGATTACCACCCACTGGATGGATTTCTCCCACTCTCTTATCGATCTTAACTATATCATTTGACATGTTTATCGAGAAGCAAACGCAGTTATAGATGGTCTGGCCAACATGGGAGTCAATCAGGATATCACTAGGTTCGAAGACCACCCCATTTATTTCCTTTCCTTGAATTAAAATTATTGTAATATGATCCCATATTTTAGAATCTTGTAATCTTTCTTCCTTTTAAATAAATTTAAGGCTTTGGTCGTTTTTGACCAAGGCGTCACCTTTTTGAATAAATGACATAAATAAAAATCTTTTAGTAAATTAAATTTTTATGGTGTTATATAAGTAATCTGTTTTACTATACATATTCATTGGAATGATAAAATTATTTCCTACATCATCTTAGTTTTTTTATAATTTTTAGATATAGAATAAATTAAACTATTTATGACACAATAATGATGTAGGGCTTACCTCATTAATAAATAATTTAAATAAATATGATTATAAATATTCAAATAACATCCAAAACTTGTCCAATTCTTATTGGAAGACTTTATTTCGACCATGAGTCATCGTATCTTCGACTCTAATGTTTTTTGGACCTTTAGAAACCGAATATCATTATATAATAAAATAAAATTATCATATGTTCCAAAAAAGCCACTCCTACACTTTAAAAAAATACATCACTTATAACCAATTCCACACACCTCTCAAGCCTTTAGGCTCGTCCAAAATCATCCCAATTAATCTCCCTACCCCCTATCCTCCTTCTAAAATCCATAACATAGGTAGAAGTCACTTCAAGAATTCTGTTTGGTTCAAACCAATGAAAGTTATCCAAATTAAAGTAAAACTTCCTCTTAACTTATTTTCTTTTATTTTACATCTCCAACCCCTAAACTCTTTTTATTATAATCTTTCATAAAAACTACAATGTCCTAAATATACTAGGATGTTGTTATGAGAAGGATTTTAACTACACATATATACACATCTATCTAATGTGTGAAGAACATGCTGTTTTTGTTGATGGAAAACTAACGCCTCACAAATGATGATTCGTCGATTATCTCCTACCTCCTCTCGTGGTGGCCATTAAGATGGAACTGTATTTATATATGATATATATTATGTTTATATTTTTTTTATTCTTCTGTATTTTATATTTATATCCTACCTTTGTGGTTTTAATTATGGGTAACGTGATATTTTCATTTGAGGAAGTGCGGACTATCACCCCCTCAATGTTATATGACCCATTAATTCCATATGTGGGACATATAAAGGATTAAGTTAATGATATTATTATGGTATTATATTCGAAATATAATATACCTATGTATCATTATGATTTTATTCCATTAAAATAAGAAATAGAAATGAATGTAATGTTCATGCGTACGTACGACTTACTGTCTCCATGAACAGTGCATTTCATTTCTTACATCCAAATGTAATGTACTATTATAAATACATATATATACTGGATATATATGATATATATGATATCTAAATCATGAATATAAATCTGTATATAATGAAAATTTGACTATGTGAATAACATGTAATAATAAGAATTCCATTTTTCACTCAAGTACCAAATATCGACAAAACAAACGTTACTAAAATAAATGATATAATAATATCTATAAAATGGTAATCAGTGATATAAAAATAATAATAAACATGAAAAAGGTTCTTAATAAAGTAAAATTTAACTTTAGTTTATTATTCAGGAAGAACAAGGAACAAACAAGTCCAGTCAGACATGAGGTAAGGGATTTTCTTATCTCACTCTACATTCTATGAGATTTCCATTGTTTTCCACTTATTTATTTCATGTGGTGTCTTGTGTACTATAATTTGATATATATTTTAATGATTCTCTTTATATTCATGGAATTATGTGATTCATTTGGTGGTTATTAACTTTTTGTCACATGAATCATTTGATTACAACGTGGTAAAGGGTTTCATCTCACTTTTTATTCCCCTGAGATTCGTGCAATATATGCCATTATTTCCTTTTGTGTGGTTTATGTAATTCTCATGATTATACTATTTGTGTATTATAATTTCATTTATGTGTATTTACATATTCTTTGTATGAAACTTCTTTCATGTGGGGTGTGTTTTTTAATGTTACCAAATCGGTATGGGAACCTTTCACGCTCCTCCTTTTGAAAGACTTTTTTTTTATGCCTTTTAATTTACATCTTATTATGTTGTGATATGTTATAATATATCCTTATTTATTTAAAATTTATTTCCAAGTGATTGGATACACTTTTTATCTCATTAACTCATTTTCTTAATTTTAACATGATGTCGTTAGGCTGTCGAATTTTTATAAGGGAACTTCTTAACCAAATTTCTATTCTTTGGCTTCAACTTTTATTTCTTGAATATGTCATACTTTGAATATGTGTGAATGAACTATTATTTTTTTACACATAATATCCACTTATATTGGGTGTATTTATATTTTTCACACATAAATATGTGACTGATTTATCCTTAATTTAAGGATACCATCTTTATAAGGGATTTCTAATAAATTTACATTTCCATTGAGACTTCATTGTTGTTATGCACCAATTCACTATTATATTGAGTATATACTGTCCATTGAGATATTATATCATGAATTCATTTATTCTCTTGATATTATAAATTTCTGATTAAATGTTATTCATCAATTATTTGTATTCAAGCACCTCTTTTTTTGTTATAAATACACTTTAACTAAAATATAGTTTTAAATGTTTTAAAGATATATTCTTCTAATTATATCTCATAAATTTCCATGTTTTCAAAATGAATTTTAGTATTTATTTATATGGCATTAATGTTTTCAATTGATAATTCATTTAAAAGCTTCAATGTGGTATGGGACACATTGATTCAAAATTCTCTTTTTAAATGGATTTGAAAATGATTTCATAAAGCATTGTTTATTTAAATATCTTGATTTGATATATTGGAATGTGGAAATGTTATATTTACATTATAATTGTGTTATGTGTTATGATTATGTTATGGTTGTTGCGAATTTTTTACTTATATGGGTGGTTCCGTGATAAACCTATGGTGGGTGAGCCTGAGATAGCTCTCTCATTGGGATATGTGACGAAGGTAAACATGATGTTTCCCATAAAATATTTAGGGAATATACCATGATGGATATTCCAAGTGTAATTGCCTGTGTAGCTGTGATAGATACAATTTATGTTTAATATGGATTCCATAAGTAACCTTTATGATTTATGATTTCTGTGTGTTATTCATAAATCTTATAATTTAGTAAGGTATGTTATGATTTAAAAATATAGTTTCATTGATTTATATTTATTGATGGGTTAATGTTTTCCTTCCTTATTTTATAACCATTACTGAGCTTATTATGCTCATCCCATGTTTTTCAAATGTTTTCCAGAGGACTTAAAGATGAATAGGGTCAAGGATGGGATCTTGGAAAAGTCATGCTATCTAAAATATGTAACTAGACATGTTTTTTATGTGTTTTTTGTTTTATGAAAAAAATAGATACTAAGTAGTAGTGTCTACTAGAAATATTAAAATTCTTAGGTAATAGTTATGGTCTAATTCTCTAAAACTGTAAACCTGAAAAGATAATAAATGTAAATTATTCAATTAATTCAATATAATGTAATTTTATAAGGTCGGGTTCTTATAGTTGGTATCAACGGTCAGTTTAGACAAAATTAGGGATTATGAGTTTTCGTTAGACACATGGTTAGTCCCCATATCGATTATTTAAGTTAAATCCTTATTTTATAAATTTTTCAGATCAAGGAAAGACAGTTATAAATGGAAGGAGGAGGGCCTAAAACGACATTCATGTCTCTTCTTGATGACATGCTTGCTATAATTAATGCAATGTCATGTTCTGATTATTGTGAAACTTTTTCTAGCATACAACTCACTTGCAAGAAGTTGTTTGAGATATCAAACGCCTCCACTATAACTAGTTATCATTGTGGATCATGAGTTATATTTAGAGATATCATATTTTCAAAATAATCTAATATTTTCAAGAATTGTAAATATTATCAAGACATTTCATAATATGTTACCTTATCACACGATTTTAAAGAATATTATGATTTTAAATTAGGTGCTAAAAAAGGAGACCCTTGAACAGCCTATTTATATTTTCTTTTACAATATAGTCTCTAAGCGCATACCTATGGAATTTTAAAAGGAAAATTAATTAAATGTTTCAACTCAAATTTTTTCTGAAAAATTTATAGAAATCATTTTTTATAAGATGTTTTGAAATTGTATGTCATACATGTTTATTTCACAAAACTGTTTTTCTGTGAACACGCATATAACTCATGTTATACAAGGTGTATTTGGATGGAGGAATAAAATGATTTTAAAGGATCAATAAATCATTGTTGCAAAGAATGGACCTTCTAACTACGTGAAAAAGATGATGATGAAACCAAATGGAAACCATGATCAATGTATGATGTTCTTCATTTTGAGGATAATTTTATTTCATCATATGTTGGTGAAATATGACTTCAAGAATTAAGATGTTGAGATCATAATGAATTTGGATGAAAATTAGTGGTAAAAGGAAATCATTGAGGAAAACCCATAGGACGGGTGACAACCCTTCACATCTGGTAAGGCCGTAGGAATCAAACCTAGAGCCGAAGGGAGACAAGGTCGTATTACCTACCACTAGCCTACATGAAGTCCCTGGTTAGTATTACTTATTATTTTAGTAAAATGTTGTTATGGAACAAGAATAAGATTATTTTTGGAGATAATGTTTTATCAAAAGGATATACACAGTATAGAAAAATGATTTAGGAAACACTATATTCTTAAGGAAGATAGAATAATATGGGATTTCAATTGTGGAATAATTTTTGAAATTTTAGTTTGGAAGAATCAATGTTTTTATTATGAAAATATGATGTTTTGGATTAATTATAAAATTGATTAACCTATCATTGAGAATATGTGATTATGTTAATTACTTTTCAATATGTGATTTTATGAGTAAATGATGTTATTTGGTGATAAATGATAAGATTTATCTTGGAAGACTATGTAATTAAATCCTTATAAGATTTGGGTGTAAATTTTAGTTTAGATTACTTTTGACAAATTTTATGAATAGTTGTTTATTGAATGGTCTTGGTTGAACTTTTGGTATTGTTTTACAAATTTTGGAGATTAATATTAGTTTTTATTTTAGAAAAATATTATCCTTTTCGAGTATTATCTGATTTCGCACTAACCATTTTTGTTTTAGTTGATGTCTAAATTAAAGGGAAATATATAGTAATTTTTCTTGATTTATGTGATTCTCAAGCAGATGATTCTTATGATTTTAATTTGACCAAGTCTTTTTGAATTCTGTCTGTTTGGATAAAATATTAGTATATGGTAGAAACTTATTAAAGGATTAAACTCTACTTGAAGGTAAGTATATTTCTATATTTTATTATTCTATGTAGTAAATGAATTTCTCTAAATTATGAAAAGTAATGTAAAACAAAAACATTGTTGGTTTAAGTTTCCTACTGGGTAATCAAATACTGTTTAACATATCACAAGTTTGTGATTTTCTGGTGGTTAACTCTCTCCTAATCATGTTTTCTATCTCTCTCCATCAGAACATAACTATTTGTTCTCTCTTCCATATCCATTTTCTTACATGGAATAATTATAAGGCCCCGACCTTAAACATTAATTAATACTGAATTAAATGAATAATTACCGTTGAGGATATTTTCAGGTTTAGAGTTTTAGAGAATTAGATAATAACTATTACATCTCAAAAGATTACACAGTAGACACTTCTTCAAAGTGACTTTTTATTACAAAACATAAACTCAAAAAAATCATGTCTAGTTCAATGTTTAAGACATCATGACTTTTCCTTGATCCCATCCTTGACCCTATTACACATTATGTCCTATGAAAAAAATTTCAAAAAAATGTGGGATGAGCATAAAAATCTCAGTAAGCGACTCACAAAGAAAGAAACCTGTTAGTTTTTCAAAATAACAAGTAAACCATGAATTCTTTATCAAAGTAATATTTTTCAGCTTTATGAAGTTGTAAATAATATTCACTGAAAAAAAATCATTAATTACCCTTTTTTAACCAAAATATTACCATAAAAACCATATAAAGAACACATAACACATAAAGGTAACTTGGGATATAAACATACATAAATGGAATATCCATATGGTCGACTTCCACACATATCACTTAATGGAATAGCCATATGGCCGACTTCCATACCCAAAGCATTGGAGGTTATAATGTAACCACCAGTCATGGTATTCAAGTAACCACCCGTCATATGGTTTATCATGTAACCACCCGTCAAATGTCCAAGTACCATTGTAAATTCATAAGACATATAACAAATAAAATGGAAAGAAAAAATTTCCACATTTTGAACAAAATATATCAATTAAATATATTGACATAAAAAAATTATTATAAAAACCAATTTCAATACCAAAATACATAAAAGAGTATATGGTGTTTATTTCATTTTAAAAACATTACGGCTTGTTGAGGATGGCAAAGACCAAATAATACTTGCGGCGGCGGAAAGGACATTGTCACCGCGTACGTTAAAAAGAAACATAACTTTTGTTTTTTAGTAAAATGATTTGTATATAAATGATTCCTTTTTGAATAAAAGAAGAAGTCAAAGGGGTTTATACAGAATATAAAGTAAAGCCTTGTATTAGATCAAAATATTCCTCAATGAAAGGAGATTGAGACGAAGTCCCTTACCTCGTGTCCGACTTGACTCGATCGCTCTTTAATCTCCAGAATAATAAACCAAAGCTAATTTCTACTTTCTTAAGAACTTTTTTCTAGATTATTATTCCTTTTATATCTCTTATTTCCTTGTTATAAACATTATGTAATCATCTAAGTTAATAATGTTCGTTTTGTCGATATTTGGTACTTAAGTCAAAAATGGACTTCTTACAATTACATGTTGTTCATGTGGTCAAAGGTTCATTATATCCAGAATGATATTCATGATTTGGATATCATATATGTCATATATATCCACCATATACATGTATTTATAATATTACATAACATTTAGAGGTATGAAATGAACGTCACCATTCATTGAGACGGTAAGCTGTACGTACGCATGAACGCTACTTTGATTTATATTTCATATTTAATGGAGTGATATTATAATAATATAAAGGTATATTATAATTCCATTTTAATATCATATATAATTTCATTAACTCTATCCTTTATACATCCCACATATGGCATTAACTAATCAAATCACTTTGAGGGGTGGTAGTCTGCACTTCATAAAATGAAATTATCGTGTTTACCCATAATGGAAACCATAAAGGTATGACATAAATGAAAAATAGAGAATCATTATAAAAACATAAACATAATATATATCATATATAAATAGAGTTTCATCTTAATGGCCACCATGAAAGGTGTTAATAGAGGATTGAACAATCATCATTTCGTGAGGCAGAAATTCACCAACCACAGAAACAATATGTTCTTTAACCATTAGACGGAGGTGTGTGTAAGTGTAGCTAGAATACTTCTCATAAAAAAATCCTAGTTTATTGAATATACTGGTTTTGATACAAAATAAAGGAATAAAAAGAGTTTAGGGGGTTGGAGAAGCAAAATAAAACATAAGAACACAAGAGAAGACATTATCTTTAAATCGGGTAACTCCCTTTAGTTTGAACCAAAAGGGTTTCTTGAAGAGCTTCCTGCAAAAGGTAAGGCTTCTAGGATGAGTATAGGTTTGGGGAGAGATAAACAGATTAGAGTTTTTCGAAGACAATTTCTTGAGAGGTGTGGGTTATGTGGTATAGGTGGGGGCCTTTTTTAAAAGGAGAGGAGGGCACTCTTGGAATGTTGTAAAATATTACATTATTACATAATGAGTTTCATTTTTTAAAGGTCCCACAATTATATATTTCTAGGATAAAGTGGTAATAGTTTAAAATACACCCATCCAATAGGTTTTTTACAAGTTTAGGTCTTAGATTTTACATTATATTTTCATTTTATTTAAATCATTAAAAATTGTTTTATTAAAACAATACATGTTTGTGAAATTTTTATTTTAACTTAAAATAAAAAGTTATTAATGTCATTTTCTGACCAAAGTGGCTCCATGGGGTCCCCAAGTAGACCCATGTATTTTATTGGTCGGCCCTGACACATCCAATAATGGTAGGACATGTGTCAAGGTAATTTCATATTATTAAAACATTATTTTTACCTTAAATTACTCTAATTACCTCTAATCGTGATTAATAAAACATAAAAGTTACTATTCACCATAAAATTATTTTAATCCCATTGAGCCACATTTTACATCCTAATGACAACCTTTTATGTCAGATTTTTTAAATTCAATTCACAAAAGGGGTAAAGTTTCATTTAAACAAAAAAATCAGTTTTTTAACTACCACTTAGTTGTTTCAATATTCATCAAAAATTGAAGTTTTTCAGAAAAATACCAAAAATTCACCCTAAGCTATATTTGATATTCTGAATTCAAAATTGATGTCTATTTTAATAAATTCAAAACATATAAGTTGCATTAATTAATTTAATAATTAATTCTCTCTTTCAAAACAAATAGCGTGTTTTTATGAGACAATATATATCAAAAGATTGACACTAGATTAAGTCACATTTCAACGTGAAATTAATTTCAATGAACACCATTGGATTAAATGGTAAAAATATATACTATTTTCAAATTAAACCCAATTCAAAAGATAATCTAATCATATAAATAAATTAGATTAAAAAGTGGTTTTGAATTAAAATACAACTTTTTTCACTATTCATTAAAAATGAACTTTATCTGAAAAATACCAAAAAATTACACAAATTAAATTTTGATGTCCCGATTCTAAAGAATAATTTTATTTGGTCCTATATAACATATAAGAGTGACCGAAACTATATTTAAAGAGGGTTCTCCATTAAAAGGTGATAAGTCGACCTTTTAGTCAATATTAGAGTATTTATGCTTAAAATTGAATTCTTTTCTTTTTTTAATCCTTAATCTTTTATTTGATAAATGTAAAAAAATTTAACAAACATATATAGTCATATTTTATTTATTTTTATTCATTCCCGCCAATAAAATGGCTACGTGTTAACTACCATTTAAAATAGTATTATTATATTACCGGTGTGCAACATAAGATTTCCAAGAAACTCTTTGTTGCGTATCGGGTACGCTATCGAACATAGCAACCCCTTCAAAGTAAAATTAATATTTATTTCGAAAATATTAATAAATATGAAAATGTATTATTATTTATTTACCTGGGATGTTACATCCTTCCCCCCTTTTGGGAATTGCATCCTCACAATTTTATTCACTTATCAAAATAAGTGGGGGTATTTATCCCTCATAGCATTTTCAGATTCCCATGTTGCCTCTTCATCCATATGGTTTTTCGACAAAACTGTTACCTGGTGAATTACCTTATTTCGCAACACTTTCTCTCTATGGTCAAGAATCTAGAATGGTTATTCTTCATAGGAGATATTCTCTTCCAACAGTACTACCTTTGGGCTCAAAACATGAGATGGATCTTGCATATAATTTCTCAACATCGAAACATTAAAAACATTTTGTACCTGAGATAAACTTGGAGCTAAAGCCACTCGATAAGCAACTGATCCAACTCTCTCTAATATTTCATATGGTCCAATGAACATTGGACTCGGCTTTCCTTTCTTACCAAATTGCATTACACTTTTCCATGATGAAACTTTGAGAAAAACATGATCACCTACCTCGAAAGATAGATCCTTCCTCCGGTTATCAGCATAACTTTTCTGTCTACTCTGAGCTGTTATCATGTGTTTCTGAATCAACTGAACTTTTTCTGCCATCTCTTCTACCAATTTTGGTCCAATCATCTTTCTTTCACCAACTTCATCCCAAGAAGTATGAGTTCAACACTGTTTACCATATAATGCTTCATACAGAGCCATCTGTATACTGGAATGAAAACTGTTATTATATGAAAAATCAACCTAAGAAATATGTTGCTCCCAACTTCCCTAATAATCCATCGAGTAAGCATGTAGCATATCCTCTAAAGTCTGAATTTTTTGTTCTGACTTCCCATCTTATTGAGGATGAAAAGCTGTACTAAATTTTAATTCAGTACCCCACGAATTTTGAAGGCCTTTCCAAAAGTTAGAAGTAACCCTAGGATCACGATCAGATAAAATGGAGAGGGGAACTCCATGCAACCAAACTATCTCTTTAAGATATAAATTAGAAATCTGATCTAGAGACCAAGTATCTCTAATAGGAATGAAATGAGAATATTTAGTCAATCGATCAACAATAACCCAGATTGCATTATTACATAGAGATGTCTTCGGTAATCCCAAAACAAATTCCATGGATATATTTTCCCATTTCCACTCTAGCACTGGTAATGACTGAAGCATCCCTTTAAGTAACTGCCTCTCTACATTAACCTACTGACAAGTCAAACACTTCACAGAAAAATCAGCAAGATCTCTTGTCATTCCATCCCACTAGTATTACTCCCAATGATCCCTGTACATCTTAGTACTTCCAGGATGAACTGAAAACGGGAACTATGAGCCTCACATAACAACTCATTCTTCAACGATGAATCAAAAGGCACACATAATCTCTTCCCAAACCTAAAAACACAATCATTATCAATGTTAAATTCAGACAACTTACCCTTCTGAACTTGCTCTACCATTTTCTGCAACCTACTATCTTTCTTCTGCGCTTGCTTAATTTTGTCTGATAGAGATCATCTCACTGATACCTGAAACAAAACTGAAGAACATCTTACACCAACAAACTCTATGCCAAAGTTCATCATATCAAAAACCAAATGATCTCGTTCCAAATGTATCATGTTTAATAAATCATTACTTTTTCGACTCAAAGCATCAACCACTTTATTTGCTTTCCCTGGATGGTAATAAAATGTATAATCATAATCCTTGATTAATTCTAGCCATCTCCTCTGTCTCATGTTCAATTATTTCTGAGTGAATATATACTGTAAACCTTTGAGATCAGTATATATTTCACACATTACTCCAGAAAAATGATTCCTCCCTATTTTTAAAGAGAAAAAAATAGCAGCTAATTCCAAATCTTGTGTAGGGTAATTTACCTCATTAATTTTCAACTGACGTGAAGCATAAGAAATTACATGATCATTCTTCATAAGGACACAACCAAGTCCCTTCAACGACGCATCACTGTAGATAACAAACTAACCATTCCTAGATAGAAGTGCAAAAACTGGAGCATTCACCAATCTTCTTTCAAACTCCTAAAAACCATCATCATTTTATCTTGTCCAGATAAACCTAACACCCTTCTTAATTAGATGAGTCACTAGACTAGATAACTGTGAAATGTTGTCAACAAACCTTCAGTAGTAACCTTCCAAACCAAGAAAACTACGAATCATGGTTACATTTGTGGGTCTTGGCCATTCTTCAACAACTTTTTTTTAGCAGGATCAACAGTTATGCCATTTTTTGAAACAATGTGGCCAAGGAAAGAAATTTGTTGTAACCAAAACTCACACTTGCTAAATTAACCAAATAGTATCTTTTCGATTAAGGTTTGCAAGACGACCCTTAAATGACCTACATGATCCTCTTTACTTTTAGAATAATCCAAAATATCATCAATAACACAACCACAATTTATCACCTGATTCAACTAAGCCATCACTACAAAAAACTGTTCAGTTCCGATTCCGACCATCTCAGGTTGCTGATTTGGATGGTTTTCTTCCTCCGGATGTCATCCCAACATAGCTGCCTTGTTTCCTATGCAGAAAACCATTCTGAACAAAAAATATCTTAGGTGAAGCAACACGGTAATCTTTAAATGCTATATCATTTCAGTCATACCAAAAATTAATTTCTAATTTAATAGTTCTCAAACTCCTAAAGTTATTTAAGGTGACCTTTGATACCAACTATAAGGCCCCGACCGTAAACATTAATTAATATTTAATTAACTGAATAATTACCATTGAGGATCTTTTCAGGTTTACAGTCTTAGATAATTAGAGCATAACTATTACATCTCAAAAGATTACACAGTAGACACTTCTTCAAAGTTTCTTTTTTTACAAAACATGAACTCAAAAAAATTTCATATCTAGTGCCATGTTTAAGACAACATGACTTTTCCTTGATCACATCCATGACCCTATTCCACATTATGCCCTATGAAAAACATTTCAAAAAAACTTGGGATGAGCATAAAAAGCTCAGTAAGGGATACACAAAGAAGGAAAATTGTTAGTTTTTCAGAAGAACATGTAATCCATGAATACTTTATCAAAGTAATAATTTTCACCTTTATGAAGTAGTAAATAATCTTCACTGAAAAGAAGATCATTAATTACCCTTTTTTAACCAAAATATTACCATAAAACCCCTATGAATAACACATAACATATAAACATAATTTGGGACATAAACATACTTAAATGGAATAACCATACAGTCGACTTCCAAACATATCACTTAATGGAATAGCCATACGACCGGCTTCCATACCCAATGCATTGGATGTTATAACATAACCACCCATCCTGGTATTCATGTCACCACCCATCATATGGTTTATCACATAACCACCCGTCAAATGTCGAAGTACAATTATAAAATCATAAGACATAAAACAAATAAAATGGAAAGAAAACATTTCCACATTTCAACCACAATATATCACTTAAATATATTGACATAACAAATAAATTATAAAACCCATTTTCTATACCAAAATAAATAACAGATTATAAGTTATTTATTTCATTTTAAAAACATTACAGCTTGTTGAGGAAGCCAAAGACCAAATAATACTTGCGGCGGCGGAAAGGTTATTGTCACCGCATACGTTAAAAAGAAACATAACTTTTGTCATTTAGTAAAATTCTTCATATATAAAATATTCCATTTGAATAAAAATATAATTCAAAGGGTTTTATATAGCGTATAAAAGAAAGTCTTGTAATAGAACAAAATATGCCTCAATGAACGGAGATTGAGACGAAGTCCCTTACCTCATGTCAGACTTGACTCAATCGCTCTTTAATCGCCTAAATAATAAAGTAGAGTTAATTTATACTTGAATAAGAATATTTTTAAATCTTATTATTCATTTTATATCAATTATATCCATGTTATAAAGATTTTGTAATCATTTAAGTTTATAATGGTCATTTTGTCGATATTTGGTACTTAAGTCAAAAATGAACTTCTTTCTATTACATGTAGTTCATGTGGCCAATGTTTCGTTATATCCAGAATGATATTCATGATTTGGATATCATATATATCATATATATCCATCATATACAAGTATTTATAATAGTACATAACATTTAGAGGTAAGAAATGAAATGCATCGTTCATGGAGACGGTATGTCGTACGTACGCATGAACGCTACTTTCATTTCTATTTCGTATTTAATGGAGTAAAATCATAATGATATAACGGTATATTATAAATCCAGTATAATATCATATATAATTTCATTATATACATCCTTTATACGTCCCACATATGGAATTAACAAATCAAATCACTTTGAGGGGGTGGTAGTCCACACTTCCTAAAATGAAATTATCGTGTTTACCCATAATGGAAACCATAAAGGTATGCCAAAAATGAAAAATGCAGAAGCATAAAAAAACATAAACATAATATATATCATATATAAATAGAGTGACATCTTAATGGTCACCATGAAAGGTGTTAAAAGATGATTGAATAATCATCATTTCGTGAGGCAGAAATTTTCCAACCATAGAAATAGTATGTTTATTAACCATTAGACGGAGGTTTGTGTCAGTATAGCTCGATTCCTTCTCATAAAAACATCATAGTATATTTAAGATACTTTTTTTGTTACAAAAAATGAATAAAAATAGGTTATGTTGGTGGAGAAGCAAAATTAAACATAAGAACACAAGAGAAGACATTACCTTTAAATCAGGTAACTCCATTTGATTTCAACCAAAGGGTTTTCTTGAAGAACTTCCTCCCTAAGGTAAGGCTTCTAGGATGAGTATATGGATGTGGAGAGATAAAAGGAGTAGAGCTTGGTCGATCCAATGGCTTGAGAGGTGTGGGTAAGGTGGTAGATGTGGGGGCCTTTTATAAGAGGAGAGGAGGGGCACTCTTGGAATGTTATAAAATGCTACTTTATTATATAATGAGTTTCGGTTTTTAAAGGTCCAAAACTTATATATTTCAATAATAAGGTGATAATAGTTCTAAATCCACTCATCCAATAGGATTTTGAAAAGTGTAGGACTTATATTTTACATTATCATTTCATTTTATTTAAATCCTTAAATAATGAGGTAATCCCTGTATCATCATGGTGTCATAAATAATATAATTTATATAATGTCTAAAAATTATAAAAAAATATAATGATTTAGGAAATCGTTATATATTTCCAATTATTATTTATAGTAAAAAAATTGACTTGTATAACCCAATGTAAAAATTTTTTTATTAAAATAATACATGTTTGTGACATTTTTATTTTAACTTTAAATAAAAAGTTATTAATGTCATTTTCTTACCAAAGTGGTTCCATTGGGTCCCCATGTTGACACATGGATTTTCATGGTCGGCCATGACACATCCAATAAGGTTAGGACATTTGTCATGGTGATTTCATATTATTAAAACATTATTTTTACCTTAAATAGCACTAATTACCTCTAATCGCGATTAATAAAAAATAAAAGATACTATTCACCAAAAATTAATTTAATCTCATTGAACCAAATTTAACATCCTAATGACAACCATTTATGTTGAATTTTTAAATTCAATTCAAAAAATGGGTGAAGTTTCATTTAATCAGAAAATCAGTTTTTTGTAACAACCACTTAGTGGTTTCACTATTCCTCAAAAATAGAAGTTTTTCAGAAAAATACCAAAAATTCACCCTAAGATATATTTGATATTCTGAATTCAACAATGATGTCTATTTTAGAAAATTCAAAACATATATTTTTAATTAATTAATGTAATAATTAATTCTCAATGTCAAAACAAATAGCGTGTTTTTATGAAACCATATATATCAAAATATTGACACTAGTTTAAGTCCAATTTCAAAGTGAAATTAATTCAATGACCACCATTGGATTAAATGGTAAAAATATATTTTAATTTCACTTTATAAAAAATTAAAAATATAATCTAATCATATAAATTAATTAGATTAAAAAGAGGTTTTTAATTAAAATACAACATTTTTCACTATTTATTAAAAATGAACTTTATCGGAAAAATACCAAAAAAATTACAAAAAGGGAATCTTGATGTAATGATTCGAAAGAATAATTTTATTTCATCCAATATAATGTATAAGAGTGACAAAAACTATATTTAAAAAGGGTTCTCCATCAAAAGGTGATAAGTCGGCCTTTTAGTGAATATTAGAGTATTTATGCTTAAAATTGAATTCTTTTCTTATTTTAAGCCTTTAACTTTTATTGGATAAATATAAAAACATTTAACAAACATATATAGTCATATTTTAGTTATTTATATGCATTCCATCCAATACAATGGCTACGTGTTAACTACCATTTAAAATAATATTATTATATTAATATTGTGCAATGTAAGATTTCAAAAAAACTCTTTGTTGCGTATCAGGTACGCTATCGAACATTGCAACCTCTTTAAAGTAAAATTAATATTTAATTTGAATATATTAATAAATATGAAAATGTATTATTCTTTATTTATCTTAGATGTTACAATACTAGTACAGGTTATCTTAGGTGACCATTGTACATTTCTTTCTTTCTTTTAAACTGATAGTCTTACTGACTCTTTTCTGATGTTGGACTTTTAATGATGTTTCCAAGCCCAGTTTTAAAATTTTGAGGATGCAATTCACAAAAGGGGGGAAGGATGTAATATCCCAGATAAATAAAGAATAATTCACTTTTCATTTTTATTAATATTCGTAAATTAAATATAATTTTACATTAAAAGGGATTCTATGTTCGATGGTATACCCAATATGCAACCACGTGTTTCTTAGAAATCTTACGTTGCACACTATTAATATAATATTATTATTTTAAATGGTATTTAATGAATAGTTTTTTTATTTGTGGGAATGAATAGAACTAAAAAAATATTATTATATATTTTTGTTAAATGTTTTTAAAATTATCCAATAAAATTTAGGGGCTTAAAATATAAAAGAATTTAATTTTAAGCATGAATACTCTAATATTCAGTAAAATGTCGATTTACCACCTTTTGATGGAGAACCCTCATTAAATATAGTTTTGGTCATTTTTATATATTATATTTTACCAAATAAAATCCTTCATTATAATGGGGACATCAAAATTTAATTTGTGTAAATTTTTGGAAAATTTATGATAAAGATCATTTTTAATGAATAATGAAAATATTTTATTTTAATTCAAAACTACATTTTAATCTAATTTATTTATATGGTTAGATTATCTTTTTAATTGGTTTTATAGTATAATTAAAATATATGTTTACCATTTAATCCAATTTTGGTCATTAGAATTTTTTTCACATTGAGAGTGGACATAAATAAGTGTCAATCAGTTGATAGTTATTCTTTCATAAAAACACGCTATTTTTCTTAACAACTAGATTTAATTTTAAATTAATTAATACCAATTATATGTTATGAATATTGAAAAATAGACTTCATTTTTGAAGTCAGAATATAAAATATAGATTAGGCTTAATTTTTGGTATTTTTCTGAAAAACATCAATTTTTTATAAATAGTGAAACCACTTAGTAGTAGTAAAAAAACAGACTTTTTCATTTAAATGATATTTTACAACTTCTGTTAATTGAATTTTGAAAATCCAACATACATTTTTGTTATTATTAAGTAAAATGTGGTTAAATAGGATAAAAATAATTTTTTGGGGAATAGTAACTTTTGACTATTATTTACTGTGGTTGAAGGTAAATAGGGTAATCCAAGGTAAAAAGAATATTATTATAGTTCAAAATTACATTAACACTTGTCCTAACCTTATTGGAGGAGTAATGGGAGACCATGAGAATCCTTGGGTCTATTTTGGGACCCCATGGAGCCACTTATGAATGATAATGACACATTAGATTCATTAATTTAATACAAAGGAAAAAATGACATAAACAAAAATCTTTTAGTAAATTAAATTTTATATGTTGTTATTTAAGTAATCATTTTGGATATAAATATTCATTGGAAAGATAAAATTATTTCCTACATCATGGTATTTTTTTTTGTAATTTTTAGATATCGAATAAATTAAATTATTTATGAAACAATAATGATGAATTGTTTACCAAATTAATAAATCATTTAAATAAATAAGATTATTATTATTAAAATAACATCCAAAACTTGTCCAATTATTATTGTCTGATTTTATTTCGACCACAAGTCATCGTAGCTTTAACTCTAATGATTTATGGACCTCTAGAAATAGAATATCATTATATAAAAAAATAATATTATCACAAGTTCTTAAAGAGCCCCTCCTCCACCTTATAAAAAACTCTCAATTATAACCAATTTCACAGACCTCGCAATCCTTTAGGATCTCCGAAATCTACCCAATTAATCTCCCTACATCCCTCTATTCCTCCTAGAAACCTTACCATACGCAGAAGGCACTTCAAGAAGTCCTTAAGTCTCAATCGAATGAAAGTAACCCAAATTAAAGGTAATGGTTCCTATTAACATCTATTCTCTTATTTTACTTCTCAAAACAATAAAATCTTTTTATTTAGTTATTTTTTAACAACAACAGTATACTCAATATACTAGGATGTTGTTAAGAGAATGATTTTGACGACACTTACACACACCTATATCTAATGGGTAAAGAACATACTGTTTCTGTGGATGGGAAACTAATGCCTCACGAAACGATGATTGTTCAATTATCTTCTACCGCCTCTCATGGTGGCCATTAAGATGGAACTATATTAAAATATGATACATATTATGTTTATATTTTCATTATGCATATGTATTTTACATTTATAGAATCCCTTTTATGGTTTCAATTAAGGTTAAATGTGATAATTTGATTTAGGAAGTGCGGACTATCGCCCCCTCAAAGTTATATGACATGTTAATGCCATATGTGGGATGTATAAAGGATGGAGGTAATGATATTATTATGATATTATATTGGAATTATTATATACCTATGTAAAATTATGATATAATTTCACTAAAATAAGAAATAGAAATGAAAGTATCGTTCATGCGTATGTACGGCTTGTCGTCTCCATGAACGGTGCATTTCATTTCATTCCTCCAAATGTTTTGTACTATTATAAATACATGTATATACTAGATATATATGATATATTTTAAATATAAAATTTTAATATCATTCTGGATATAATAAACTTTTGACTATGTGAACAACTTTTAATTATAAGAAGTCCATTTTTTACTCAAGTACCAAATTTCGACAAAACGAACGTTATTAACATAAATTATTGCATAATATCTATAACATGGAAATAAATGATATAAAAGGAATAATAAACATGAAAAAGGTTCTTAATAACATATAAATTAACTTTATGTTATTATTCAAGAAGAAAAACGAACAAACAAGTCCAGTCGGACCCGAGGTAAGGGATTTTCTTATCTCACTCTTAATTTCGTGAGATTTCCATTTTTTTCACTTATTTATTGCACGTGGTGTATTGTGTACTTCCATTTGATATATATTTTCATGATCCTATTTATATTCATGGAATTTTTTGATTCATTAGGTGGTTATTAACTTTTTTCCATACAACACAATTGATTACAATGTGGTAAAGTGTTTCATCTTACTTCTTATTCCTGTGAGATTCATGCTATATTTACCACTATTTCCATTTGTGTGGTGAATGTACTTCCCATGAATGTACTATTTGTATTATATAATTTCATTAATGAGTATTTAAATCTTCATTTTATGACACTTCTTTCATGTGGAATATGTATTTTTATGTAACCAAATTGGTAAGGGAACCTTTCACCATCCTCTTTTTAAAAGACTTCTTTATGTTATGTCCTATAATTTACATATAATTATGTTGGGAGATGTTCTACTATATCATTATTTATTTTAGAATTATGTCCAAGGGATGGGATACACTTTTTATCTCATCAACTCTTTTTTTTTTAATTTTAACATGACGTCGTTAGGCTGTCAAATTTTTACAAGGGAACTTCATAACACCATTTCAATTATTTGGGTTCAACTTGTAGTTATTGAATATGAAATCCTATGAATATGTGTTAATGACCTCTGATAGTCTTAAACATAATATCCACTTATATTGGGTTTATTTATATTTTTCACAGATAATTATGTGATTGATTTATTCATAATTTAAGGATACCATCTTTATAAGGGATTTCATCTCAATTTACATTTCCATTGAGACTACATTGTTGTTATGCACCAATTCACTCTTATAAGGTTTATATAATATCCTTTAAAATATTATATCATGAATCCATTTATTATCATAATATTATAAAGTTTTGATTAAATTTTATTCCTCAATTGCATTTATTCAAGCATATCTCTTTTTATTAGAAAAACTCTTTAAGTAACATATCGTATGAAATGTTTAAAAGATTTATTCTTATAAATATTTATCAATAATGTCCATGTATTAAAAATAGGTTTTAGGGTTTATTTATATGGAAATTAGTTTTTTCAAATGATAATTCTTTTAAATTCTTCAATGTGGTATGACACACATTGATATAAAAAATCTATTTTTAAATGGTTTTGAAAATGATCAGATAAAGAATTGTTTATTTCAATATCTTTATTTGATATATTAGATTGTGGAAATTTTATCATTACTTTATACTTATGTTATGTATTATGATTATTTTTTGTTTATTGGTCATTGTTTAGGTATATGTGTGGTTCCGTGATAAACCTAGGGCGGGTGAGCTCGAGATAGCTCTCCAATGCATTGGGTACCATTATGGAGGTAAATGTGATGTTTCCCCTAATAGATTTAGGGAATATAGTGTGATTGTTATCCCAAGTGTATCTCCCTATATAGCTATGATAGCTACAACGTATGTTGATATGGATGACCTAAGTAACCTTTATGATATTTAATTTGTGTGTGTTATTCATAAATCTTATGATATATTAAAGTATGTTATGATTGAAAAATATAGTTTTATTGATTTGTATTTATTGATGGGATATTGTTTTACTTCCTTATTTTATAACCCTTACTGAGCTTATTATGATAATCCCATGTTTTTGAAATGTTTTCCACATGACATAAAGATTAATAGGGTCAAGGATGGGATAATGGAAATGTCATGTTGCAAAAATATGAAACTAGACATGTTTCTTTTTAAGCGCTTTTATTTTATGAAGAAAAGGATACCGAGTAGTAGTGTCTGCTTGTAATATTTAATTTCTTATGTAATAGTTATGGACTAATTATCTAAAACTCTAAACCTAAAAACATCCTCAATGTGAATTATTCATTTAGTTCAATATTAAGTAATGTTATATGGTTGGGTCCATATTGTTGGTATCAATGGTCGTTTTAGGGATTATGAGTTTTCATTAGATACTTGGTTAGGCCCTATTTATATTATTTCAGTTAAATCCCTGTTTTATAACTTTTCCAGATCAACAAAAGTTAGTTACAAATGGAAGGAGGAGGATCTCAAATGAAATTCCTATCTCTTTCTGATGACATGCTTGTAATAATTATTTCAAAGTCATGTTCGGTTCATTGTGAAAAAATTTCTAGCATACAACTCACTTGCAAGCAGTTGTTTGAGATATCAAACACCTCCACTATACCTCGTTATCATCGTGGATCATGGGTTATATTTAGACAAATTATATTTTCACAATATTCTCATATTTTAAAGAAAGGTAAATATTATCAAGGCATTTTAAAATATTTTACCTTATCACATGAATTTTAAGCATATTATGAATTTAAAAAGGCACTGAAGAAGAAGACCCTTGCACAACCTATTTATATTTTCTTTTACAATATAGTCTCTCAACACATAACTTTGGTATTTTAAGAGGAAAATTAATTTAATGTTTCAAATAAAAATTGGTTTGAATATTATATAGAAATCATGTTTTATCAGATGTTTTTAAATTATATGTCATACATGATTATTTTCCAAAAATATTTTTTTGTGAACACTGATATGAACAATGTTTTGCAAGGTGTATTTGGATGGAGGAAGAAAATGATTTTAAAGGATCTGTAAATCTTTTTTTCAATGCATAGACCTTCTACCAGCATGAACAATATGACGATGGAAAAAAATGGACACCTTGATCAAGGTATGATGTTCTTCATTTTGAGGATCATTTTATTTCATCATATATTTGTGAAATAAGACTTCAATATTTATAATTTTGATATCCTAATGAATTTGGATGATAATGATATCTATAAAGAAACGATTGAGGTTAAAGCATGTTAGGTTTAATTTTGAGGTTTATAAAAAGGACAACCCATAGGATTAGTGACAACCCATCACATCTGGTAAAGCCGTAGGAATTGAACCCACAACCGAAGGGCAACAAAGGCGCATAACCTACCACTAGCCTACTTGAATTCCCTGGTTAGTATGAATTATTATTTTAGTAAAATGTTTTTAGGGAACAAGAATAATTTTTTTTGGATATTATGTTTTATCAAATTGATATACATAGTATAGAAAAATGATATAGTGATTAAGTGATAATGGTTGTCGTGGAAGACGTTCTCTCTTTTGAGGAAACAATATATGCCTAAGGAAGATATAATACTATGGTATATTAAATATGGAATAATGGTGGAAATTTTAGTTTTGAAGAATCTATGTTTTTATTTTTGACATATGAGGATTTGGTTAATTTATGAAACAGATTAACCTATCATGGAGAATATGTGATTAGGTTAATTACTTTTCAATATGAGATTTAATGAGTAACTGATATTTTTTGGAGACAAATGATATGATTTATATTGGAATATTTTCTAATTAAATCCTTATGAGATTTGGGTTTCAATCGTAGTTTGGATTAATTTTGAAGAATTTTATAAACAATTGTTTATTGAATGGTCTTGGTTGACCATTGGGTATTGTTTTACAAATTTTGGAGATTAAGAGTAGTTTTATTTTTGTAAAATAATATCCTTTTTGGGTATTATCTGATCTCGCACTAACCATTTTGGTTTTAGTTGATGTCTAAAGACAAGGAAAATATATAGTTCTTATGTTGTGGATTATGTGATTCTCATGAAGATGATTCTTTTTCTATTGATGTGAACAAGTCTTTTTGAATTCTCTTTGTTTGGAGAAATGATATTTTTTTTGGTAGAAACATATTAAAGGATGAAACTCTAAATGAAGGTAAGTATATTTAATTTTGTTATTATTCCATGTAGTAAATTAATTCTTCCAAATTTTGAAAAGGAATGTAAAACAAAAACGTTATTGGTTTATGTTTCCTACTAGGTATTCAAGCACCGTTTAACAAATTATAAGTTTGTGATTTTCTAGTGGTTAACTATCTCCTAATCATTTTTTCTATCACTCTCCATTAGAAATTGATTGTTTGTTCTCTCTTGCATATACATGATTTCCTACATGATATCCTAGTATAGGCTATCTCGGGTGACCATTGTACTTTTTTTAAAGTGATAGTTTTAATGACTCTTTTCTGATGTGTGACTTTTAATGATGTTTCCAAGCCCAGTTTTAAAATTACGAGGATGCAATTCCCAAAAGAGGGGAAAAATGTAACTTCCCAAATAAATAAGAATTAAGGAACATTTCATTTTTATTAATATTTGTGAATTAGATATTAATTTTACATTAAAGGGGATTCTATGTTCAATGGCATACCCGATACGCAACCACAGGTTCTTTTGAAATTTTACATTGCACACTAATAATATAATGTTATTATTTTAAATGGTAGTAACTGTCGAGCTGTTGTATTGGAGAGAATGAACTATACTAACTAAAATATAATTATTTTATTTTATTAATTTTTTTTAAAATTTACCAATAAAAGTTAGGGGCTTAAAATATTAATGAGTCAAATTTTAAGAGTGATTACTCTAATATTCAGAAAAAGGTCGATTTACCACCTTTTGATTGAGAACCCTATTTAAATATATTTTTGGTCATTATTAATCATTATATTTGACAAAAAAAACTTCTTTAGAATTGTGACATCAAAATTTACCTTGTGTAAATTTTTTGAATTTTTCTAATAAAGATAATTTTTTATTGAATAATGAAAATATTGTATTTTAATTAAAAATTGTGTTTTAATCTAATTTATTTATATTTTTAGATTATATTATAAATTGGATTTAATGTTTAATTATAATATATTTTTATTATTTAATCCAATGGTGGTCAATAGAATTAATTTCACTTTTATAGTGGACATAAACAAGTGTCAATCTTTTGATAGTTATTGTTTCTTAAAAACACAATATTTGTTTTAACAACGGATATTAATTTTAAAATAATTAATGCCACTTATATTTTTTTAATTTTAAAATATATACATCATTTTTTAGTTTTTAATATCAAAGTTATCATAGGTGTAATTTTTTGTATTTTTCTAAAAAACTCCAATTTTTGATGGATAGTGAAACCAGATAGTAGTAGTTAAAAAATTGAGTTTTTCATTTAAATGAAATTTTACAGCTTCTATGAATTGAATTTATAAAATTTGACACACATGTTTGTTATTAGTAATTAAAATTTGGTTCAATAAGATAAAAATAATTTTTTTGTCAATGGTAACTTTTGTCTTTTATTTACCGCGGTTAAAGGTAAATTGGGTAATTCAGGTAAAAAGAATAATGTAATAATTTAAAATTACCTTAACACTTGTCCTAACATTTTTTGATAAGTAATGGCCGACCATGATCATCCTTGGGTATATTTTTGGATCCCATGGAGCCACTTATTAATGATAATGACACATTAGATTAATTAATTTAATGAAAAGGAAAAAATGACATAAACAAAAATCTTTTAGTAATTTAAATTTTATATGGTGTTATATAAGTAATATATTTGACTATAAATATTAATTGGAAAGATAAAACTATTTCCTACATCATGGTAGTTTTTTATACTTTTTAGATATCATATAAATTAAATTATTTATTACATAATAATGATGCAGTGTTGACCTCATTAATAAATCATTTAAATAAATAAGATTATAAATATTACAATAACAACCAAAACTTGACAAATTATTATTGGATGATTTTATTTTGACTATGAGTCATCTTATATTCGAATATAATTATTTTCTGACCCCTATAAACCGAATATCATTTTATAATAAAATAATATTACCACACGTTCCTAAAGAGCCCCTCCTCCCCCTTCTAAAAAGCGCTCACATCTACACCATTAAACACACCTCTAAAGCCTTTATTTTAGTCCACAATTTGACCAATTATACTCCTCAAATCTCTATCCTCCTCCTAGTAGCCTAACCTTAGTCAGAATTCCCTTCAAGATGTCCCTTTGGTTCAAATCAAACGAAGGTACCCAAATTAAAGGCAACTGTTCCTCTTAACTTATTATATTTTATTTTACTTCTACAACACCTCAACTCTTTTAATTACTTTATTTTATAACAATGACAGTATAAAAAATATTCTATGATGTTTTTATGAGAATTATTTTAACTACACTTATACACACGTCCATCTAATGGGTGAAGAACATAATGTTTCTATGGATGACAAACTAACGCCTCAAAAAATGATGGTTGTACGATTATTTCCTACTGCCTCTCGTGGTGGCCATTAAGATCACACTGTAATTTTATATGATATATATTATGTTTATATTTTCTTTATGTTTTATATTTTACATTTATATCCTACCTTTATGGTTTCATTTATGGGTAAACGCGATAATTTCATGTGAGAAAGTGCGGACTATCGCCCCCTCAAATTGATAAGACTCTTCAATGCCATATTTAGGACAAATAAATGATGGAGATAATGATATAATTATGATATTATATTTTAATTATAATATATCTATGTATAATTATGTTTAAATTCCATTAAAATAAGAAATATAAATGAAATTAACGTTGATGCGTATGTACTGCTTACCGTCTCCAAGAATGGTGTATTTCATTTCTTACCTCCAAATCTTATGTACTATTATAAATAAATGTATATACCAGATATATATGATATATATTATATATAAATCATGAATATCATTCTGAATATAATGAACTTTGGAATATGTGAAAAAAAATTAATTATAAAAATTCCATTTTTGACTCAAGTAACAAATATCAAAAAATGAACATTATTAACATAAATGATTGCATAATATCAATAACATGGTAATTAGTAATATAAAAATAATAATAAACATGAAAAAGTTTCTTAATAAAGTATAAATTATCATTAGTTTATTATTCAGTAAGAACAAGGAACAAACAAGTCCAGTAAAAACATGAGGTAAGGGATTTTCTTATATCACTCTTAATTCCGTGAGATTTCCTTTATTCGCCACATATTTATTACATGTGGTGTATTTTGTTCTAACATTTGTTATATATTTTCATGATTCTATTTATATTTATTGAATTATGTGATTTATTTGGTGGTTATTAACTTTTGGTCATATGACTTAGTTGATTACAACGTGGTAAAGGGTTTCATCTCACTTTTTATTCCCATGAGATTCATGCTATTTTGCCACTATTTTCCATTTTTTGTGTATGTACTACCCATGATTAAACTATTTGTGTAATATAAATTCATTTACGAGTATTTAAATCTTCATTTTATGATCTTTCTTTCATGTGGTGCATGCTATTTTATGTTACCAAATCGGTAAGGGAACCTTTCACCCTCCTCTTTTTAAATGACTTGTTTTTGTTAGGTCTTTTAATTTATATCTTATTATGTTGGGATATGTTGTACTATATTCATATTGATTTAAACATTATGTTAATGTGATTAGATACCATTTTTATCTCATCAACTCATTTTTTGAATTTTAACGTGACGTGTTAAGATGTAAATTTTTTATAAGGGAACATCTTAACCCAATTTCAATTCTTTGGGTTCGACTTGTACTTATTGAATATGACATAATGTGAATATGTTTGAATGAAATATTGTTTTTTTACACATAATATCCAATTATATTAGGAGTATTTTTTATTTTTCACACATAATAATTTAATTATTTAATCATTAATTTAAGGATACCATATTTATTATGGATTTCATCTCAATTTACATTTCCATTGAGAATTAATTGTTGTTATACACCAATTCAATCTTATATGGTGTATATACTATCCTTTGACATATTATATCTTGAATCCATTTATTCTCATGATATTATAAATATATGATTATATGTTATTCCTCAATTATTTGTGTTCAAGCGTCTCTCTTTTTTTTAGAAAAACTCTTTAACTAAAATATCATTTTAATTGTTTTAAAGATTTATTCTTCTAAATATTTCTCATTAAAGTCCATGTTTTCAAAATGGGTTTTAGGATTTATTTATATGGACATTAATGTTTTCAAATGATAATTCATTTAGTAGATTCAATGTGTTATGGGACCCTTTGATTCAAAAATATATTTTTAAATGGTTTTGAAAATGATTTGATAAAGCATTGTTTATTTAAATATCTTTATTTGATATATTAGAATGTGGAAATGTTATCACTTCTTTATACTTGTGTCATGTGTTTTAATTATGTTATGGATATTGGAAATTGTTTATGTATATGGGTTGTTCCGTGATATACCTAAAGCGGTTTACCCCGAGATAACTCTCCAATGCATTGTGTAACTTGACAGAGGTAAATATGATGGTTCTCCTAAGAGATTTAGGGAATATATTGTGGTGGGTATTACAACTGTAACTCTCTATGTATATGTGATAGATAAAATGTATGTTTGATATGGATTCCATGTGTAACCTTAATGATTTATGATTTTCTTTTGTTATTCTTAAATCCTATGATTTAGTAATATATGTTATGATTGAAAAATATAGTTTCATTGATTTGTATTTAATGATGGGATACTCTTTTACTTCCTTATTTAATGACCCTCATTGAGCTTTTTATGCTCATCCTCTGTTTTTGAAATTTTTTCCACATGACTTAAAGATGAATAGTGTCAAGGATGGGATCATGGAAAAGTCATGTTGTCTAAAATATGGAATTAGACATGTTTCTTTTTAAGAGTTTTAATTTTATTAATAAAATGGATACTGAGTAGAACTGTCTACTTGTAATATTCAAGTAGTTATGTAAATGTTAAGGCCTAATTCTCTAAAAATAAAAACCTAAAAAGATCCTCAATGTGAATTATTTATTTAATTCAATATTATGTAATGTTATATGGTCAGGTCATTATATCATGTATGCTATCGATAATAGTATTTGTTTTATTTTTTAAAATAGAATGATACATTCTCTAAACATTTTGGAAATTGATACCTCAGAATTTTTAATTTTGGTTTAGTAAATTAGGTGCGACATTTCAAAATACCATTAATAAAACCAAACATTAGAAAAAGAGTCAATTAAACATAAACATTAAAAGAATGGAAATTACTAAGGTCACTTGAAATAACACATATTAGGAATCCATGTATGGAAAATGGACATGGTAGAAAAACTAACCATCATGCTCTAATGAAGAATGATAAAAAATAGTGTCTGGAAAAAGATAACAATCAAAATGATATAAATTTTCTATAGGTAAAATAGCCTTTCACTTCGTATAACAAAATATAAAAAAGAAAAAAAAATTATGTTACATTTAATAATATTAAGGAATTACTTTACTAATATGACTATGGATATTTGGAATCATATTTACATTAAAATTATAGTTTCATCCGTTAATAAATTTCCACCACAAACATGTATTTTTTTTCAAAAGATTGGTATTTATGATGAATGAACCACTATAGAATCACATAATCCTCAAGAGATTTATTATCCATTTATATTGACATATATCATTAACTAAAACCAATATATTTAGGATAAGATAAAAAGAGACCCATTTGATTTTGAAAAATTATATTTAATCAAAAATATTAACATATAATAACAAATGTTCAGAAGTGGCCATTCGACAAATTATTATCCTTTAAATTACTAAAAACATATATAAATAATATTAAATCTCAATAATTTTGAAGGATTCAATCAAATAATCCTCAAATTATGTCCTAACATTTTACTCCAAATTACATCAACCACTCCAAATATATCAATCCAAAAAGTAATTTTCACAATCACAAATTCTCACAAATATGTTTATCAATTCCATAAATAAATTAATTCCCTATATTTCCTCAAATGAAATAATAAATTCTTATATAATATAATTCAACCACTACACCTCAATAAAATTCACAATTTATTATATTTACCTTTATATTGTAATGTTCCAAAATGGTTAAAGTCATCCAATATCACATTTATCTCTTAATCACCAAATTGTTTTCCAATACCTATTATGTCTATTTTGTAAAACATAAGTTCTAAAAATCATATTATTCATATTTCATAAACTCAATTACCTATAAATAAAAAATTCATACTAAATAAGGATGATATGTAGACCAGTGGGATGATATAAAGACATGTTGCACATTAGATGTTGGTTTTATTCCCATGGCCTCATCTGACATGACAGGTTATCACTAGGTCTACCAGTTGTATTTTTTTAAAAACTGTATAATTCATATAATATTATAAATATATTATAGACCTAAAAAATAACCATAACATGTTTTAAACACAATGGATGGCTCATAAAATTCATTTTTCTTCCCATAATGAAATAACACAAAATTTCTTTCGTGGTAACTGTCTTCAAATATTCCATTTTTCGTATTAAAATATCACACCCTAAAGTCACAATGGTTATTGTAAAAAATTAATCTTATAATCAACATTAAATTAATAGGCCATGATTATATACATAATTCCAACGAAATCATCATAATTTCAATGGTTATCTAAACCACCATACGATTCGAATTATACAGACATGTCCTTAAACGTTATATATTCTTGTGTTTTGGAACTCAAATTCACATTTAAGGATCATTTATGTTTGGAATTTTTTAGAATTATTAAAATAACATACAAGGTTGACCCATACCTTATATATTGATAACTATAATCATTATCCAATATTTCCTCTAAAAAAACACTTTTAAAATAAAACATGATTTCTTTTCACAACACATCATCAATACTTAAATAAACACATAATTTTTGTCCTTACCATCCTTAAGAATGGTGAATAACATATTGAAACATAGGATTAGAACAAAATATCTATAAGGTAAATAAATAATGTAAATCATTATTCTTGTGAATGGATGAGACCCATTAAAAACATTTTCATAAAAAAATTATTATCATTCATATAAAATCATGTAGGTTGCTTGGGACATAATTACCATATCACACTAACAATCACCCTTACTAATGGAATAACCAAAAAATATTATTACACAATTAGAATACCAAATTAATTGGATTGATATGATAAGGATCACCCTTTTTATCATCTGTATCACGCTCACCCATCTTTCTTGAGCTATAATGGAGCCCAACCCTTAATATAAGCTATATTAGGCTCACCCTTGATCTATAATGGGGATAAATCCTTTATATATGCCATATACGGATTATTAATTAAATATATATGTACAAAACATATATTCTTGCAATTATCTACATTTCGGTCATAATATATCATATTCATTCATAATATAACCAATCCAATACCAAAAACTAATTTAATACATTTATTAATGATAATTTTTTGAATCAATGCGCCCCATAAAAATATGAAAAGTTTAAAATAATATTAGATAATTATCATTTTAAAAAAATTATTTCCATATATAGAAATCCAAGAATGTATTTTAAAAATTTAGACATGAATGAGAAATATTTAGAATAATAAATCCTTAAAACACTTAAAATAATGTTTTTGTTAAACAATCATAAACCATATTGAACATTTAAATTATAAGACCAATGATAGATGAATTTTATTAAAAACATTAAATATCATTATTAAAAATATTATATGGATACTAATAGTCAATGTTTATGTATATACAATTTATAATAGAATAAAGGAACATATCATAATGAAATGCCTCAATGGAAGGATATTGAGACAAAATCACATACCATGAGTCTGAATCGTCACATATAATGTTTATATTCCTTAATAATAAACTAATGTTAATTATTTAAATTTATAATATTCTATATAATCTTTATTATTAAATTTATATGATTTATTTCATAACAATTACTTAATTATTTATGTTCACATCGTACGTTATTTCGATATTCAGAACATGAGTTGAAAATAATCTTCGTGGGATGTGAATATTCAATAAGGTAATAAGACAATAAAATCTAAAATAATAATAATTAAATAATTGTAAATTTTTTAAATAAATTATAACTATAAATGAATCTAGTAAATATAGATATGAAAAATTAACTACATTTCAATCATGGTGACTCTATGTCATATATATACATGAGTAACGTCTTTAATTTTCATTGACCATTATAGAATGATGGTAAGTTATATTTTAACATAAAATAATTATAATAAAATTATTAATATAATATTAATCATTTAAATATATTTATATAAATCATACCAATTATATAGTTAATAAAAAAGAATCATGTCGCTTTGTGTAGGTGACAGTTCACCTGAACGCACGAACTACGTTATCATTTTTATGTTCGTGGAATATAAGAGGGAAATAGATATATTATTATCATTTAATGATTAATATTTCATGAATATCCCATGTTAACACATATTCCATCAGTATAGATGGTATTTAAATACATTGATGAAAAACGAACAATATCTGTTTGCGAGGCGATAGTCCACCGTATAGATGAACCAAATGTTCATTTCCAATTTGATGAAATTATAGATGGAATGTGGTGATGAAATTAACATATTACATATTATAATATTTAGGATATTTTATTTATTATTTCATAATGGTTGGATTTTATTTTAAGGATGTGGAAAAATAAATAAAATAGAAAGACCTATATAAAAATTATACCTATTCTTCGGTTGATCACCTTTGAATAACACCTTAGCACCACTAAGGAGGGTGTTATACATGAAATAAGGAATAAATAATGTGGAGAGTGATTAAACGAATATTTTTGGGATGATCTAGACCAAACCAAAAGGTTATATAAGTATGATTAATTGAGAGGAATGGGTTCCCTTTTATAGTTGTGGGGAGGGGAAATCATGGAATTATTAAAAGTATTTATGTAATATAAATTAATTTTATATTCCCAATGGAACCAAATTTATTTAATTAGAATATATAATCATGTTTTTTAAAATAAAATAAATACATTAATAAGTATCATAATTTTGAATATTATTTAATCCTTATCATTTTTACCCCTTCTAACCCATTCATTTTATTAATTAATTTTAATAATAATGGTTAAAAAGATTATTAGGTTATAAAAAACGACCAATTAATGACCCTTTCATGACATTTTAATACTTATATATACTTTTTTCTAAATCCTTTATTTTTATAATTTTTATATCATTTAATTAATTATCTTTTATTTTTAAATAAGAATTATGTCAATGTAGACACTTTCATTACATGGAATTTTTATAATATCATTAAAACATTATTCCTTCTAAAAAATACATTAAATCAACACTAAAAATTCATAGTCATACATAAATTTCAGGAATGGAATAAAATATTTCAAAATTTATTTATTTTAATATTATTAATATGATTTATTTGATTATTTATTTACTAAATATATTAACGAATCATCGATTTTTCAGAAATAATTTAAGTTAATTAATTCATAAAAATTATACCAAACTTAACATGATGTATTTAATCTATTTAGTATTATAATTAATATTTATAGTCGACATTACATATTTCATAACAAGATATTAATTTTTTTAAAATATAATTGAACCATTTATGAAATATTTTCTATTATATTAAATTAAATGATGCAAATTTCATAATTACACCCAAGTGAATTCTATAGATCACCATTTTTTCCCATAGATGTTAATGGAAAAAAAATGGCTCATCCAACATTATTAGAAATATTTTTAGGGAAAATTGTATAATATTATAATATTAACTTTATCATTAATTACCATATGTACCTTTTTTCTATTGTAAATAAAATATTAAAGTTACTATTACCAGAGAATTATTTTTTTCATATGGGATCAAATTTTTCAAACATATTACAACCAATTTTGTATGTTTCACAAAATTGAAATCGCAAACATTGTAAAATTATGTTTAATATTAATCCAATAGATGTGGATAAAAGGTGGGTAAAAGAGACGATAAAAATTACAATATGTTTTCTTATCTAATTTCAAAACAAAAAATTATTCTAATGACCAAAATTTGATTAATACACTTACTATTGATCAATTATTTTTTAAAAAAAATTTAGGTATAATAATTATTTAAATGAAAATTTAATTTTTAAATATAATACATTATTTTTTACTATTCTTTAAAAATTGAATCTTCTCAGAAAAATTACTAGAATATGTCCATTGTAAATTATGATTCCCCTCTTCCATATAAAAAGTTTTTTCAGAAATAGAACATATAAAAGTTAGAAAATCTAGATTAAAAAATAATTATCCATCAGATTTTGGAAAACCATCCTTTTTTGATATGTAAATATTTTTTTAATTTGGATTTTTTTGTCATACTATGTAGAAAACATAAGATAAATTTTAAAAGTTTATTAAAATATTTTTCATATATATTTCACTCATATAATCAAACCAGTGTGATATGATTATTTTATTAACACAATTATTCACACTGAAATTGTTTTTCATAAAATACATCATTTATATTCAATTAGTTATCATTTTAATTTCTCAGTAATAATAAAAAATTGATAATTATATATACATGTGTAAAACCAATAATTATAATTCAAATAATATTATTCAATCCCACCATTCTAATGAATATTTTATAGTGGAGCCATTTAAATAATAAACATTTATTTTTCATTTAATGTTTATGTGGTGAATCAGGTACGAGGTCAAACATAGTTTTATTTATTTATTAAAACATGGATGTTACATTATCACCCAACATTTGGAAAATGATTCATTGCAATTTTGAATTCAGAATCAGTGAGTAGTTTAAGAATTTTGAAATTATCTTTATTGGAAATACACATTGGAAGAAGGATTCATAAACCATCAACTTCAAAATAATGAAATGAAAGTATAAAAGTCACCTAAGATAACACATACTAGGATTAAAGTAGTAAAATATGGATATGGAATAAAAATTATCCACTATGTTCTCATTTATAGTGATAGAATATATTTTCCAAAATATGTTATCCATCACAATGATAAAATTCTGTGATTGTTAAGTAATATTTGGCTTATCAATAGGAAAATATCACATGAAACTATCTTTATATCCTTTCCAAAATTATGAGGAATTATTTTACTTCCTTGAATAATAACATAAGGAAGAACACATACATGATAAGTTGAGTTTCATCCTTTAATCAATTTCTACAAAAAACTCAACTTTTTCTCCAAACGATGAGTATTGAAGAGGAATAAACATATATAGAATCACATAATCCAAAAAATATTAATTATACATTTCTACTATCATGAAACATTAAAAATATCAAATATTGTTGTATAAGATAAAAATAAATAATTTGATGATGAAAAACTCATTTTAATCTATGAAACATAATAGTAATAGAAAAGTTGAATGTAGATAATTAATCTATGAAAAATCAATAAAATTACTCAAGAATATTCTAACTAATATTAAAACCTATAAATAGTAAGTATTTAAAATAATAAACTCCCAATATATGTTTTTATATAGAATACCAAATATCATCAATCGTTCTTACAATATCATAACAAAAATTAATTAACCTAATATCATATTCTCCGTGATTGGTTAATAATTTCCAAAAATAACATAATTCCACATATGATAAAAAATGAAATCATATAATCCAAGAAAATATAATTTAACCAATACTCCTTAATTAAAATCTCATGGTATTATTTTTATATTAATCATATAATATCAAAAAATAGTGAGCGTCTTCCAAAATAAAAATTTTCAAATAACCACCAAATCATTTTCCAATATGAAGGATAACTATTTGATAAAACATATGTTCTGGAAATCAAATTAATATTAATTAATATACACTTTTGAATAAAAATAAAAATTAATACTATCAAGGGACTTCTCCTAGGCTAATAGTAGGTGATAAAGCCTTTCTGCACTTCATTTGTGGGTTCAAATCTCATGGCCTTTTCCAAAATGATATGTTTTTACACTCTCAATAAGTTTCCCCTTTTCAAAAAACATATATTTCATAAAATATTCCAAAAGTATTATATACAAAATAAATAACCATAACATGTTTTAACTGCATTAATTATCTCTTAACATTCATATTTCATCTCAAAAGTAAATAACCCATTAGTGATTCAAAGGTGAATGTCTCCAAAAATACCACTATTCCTCGTAAAATTTCATAACGTAAATCCTCAAAATTTATTTTAAGACATTAATCTTCTAATAAACCTTAAAATTACAAACCCATGATGATATATGAAACTGTTTAGAAATCATCCTTATTTCTAATGATGTTTAAACCATCCTATGATACCAATAGTAAGGACTAGTCATTAAACAATACATATTAAAGTGTTTTTGAACTATAATTTATAGTCTAGGATCTTTTTAGTTTATTTTTTTAAGATAATTATTTAAAAATCAAACAATGTAAGATGATTAATTATATGTGGACAGTTATACATGGTATCCACCTTATCCACCAAAATATTCTTTTCTTAAACAAAACATGATTTCTTTTCATATCACATCATTTATACATTCATCGGGAAATATTCTTTATCTATAACAATAATATGAACTCTAAAAAAAATTAAAACATGGGATGACTAGAAATGCTCAATATGGTATGTAAAGATATTAAATCTTTAGTCTAATGAAAACATGAAAACTAGTTAAAAACTTTTTCTTATAAACCTATGGGCCAGAATTGAAAATCATGTAGGTTTCATGGGAAATCATTACCATATCACTCATTAAATAACCTTTATAAAGGGAATAAATATATAGTATAATTTCACCTATGGAAATCCCAATTATTAGAATAGCTATAATAGGGATCTCCCTTCGTATATCCTCTCTCGGGGTCACCTATCATTATTGAGATATAAGGGGGATCAACCCTTCATATAAGCTATATCAAGATCACATATGAGCTATAATGGGGATCAACTATTCATATAATCCATATCAGGCTCACCCATTAAATTTCCATGTACCATCACGGATTACATTGAAATTGTCACCATGTCACTCATAAAAGTTCAATTTTATTCATAAGATAAACAATACATCTTCAAAAACAAATTTTAATCGTTTATAAAAGTGATTTTTATTCAATGTGTCCTCTACCACATTAGAATTTTTAAAATAATATTCTTTAATTATTATTTTAAAACATTTTTTCCCATATAAATAAATTCCTAATTGTATTTTGGTAACATGTACATGAATTTTGAAAATATTATTAGAATCATTCACTAATAAAAATAAATCAATGTTTTAGTTAAAAAGTTAAATACCACATTGAACATTTATATTATATTCCACATAAATGTAGGATATTTTAAAAAAAATTATAACATGAATGTAGATAATATATATATTTAGAAATTATAAGGGGTTTTATATACACTTTATAAAATAATAAAGTTACAAATCATCATGAAATGTATCACTGAACGGAGATTGAGATAACATCAATTACCTTATTCCAGACTAGTTAGGTAGATTATTTTTCTACCTAAATAATAATCATCGGATAATTTTTTTCATTATAAATAAGTTTTATATAGAAAATTATTTATTTTTTTGGACTTATTTAATAACAACTACTTAATTATTTATGTTCACATTAGGCCTTCTGCTGATTTTTAGTATCCGAGTCCACAATGAACTTGGTAGAAATTCAATACTACATGAGGTCAACATTCTATGATATCCTGAAAAATATTCATAAAATTTAAATAATTTTTTATATAAATTATAAATTTAAATCCATTCATTATATATGGAAATTAAAAATTAACAATTCTAAAATCATGGAGACGGTAATTAATATGTATACACAAGTAACGTCGTCTTTTTTTATTGATCATTATAGAAAGTGGATAAGTACTATTTTATTTTTCCAGAATGATTATAAAATAATTAATATCATATTAATAACTTATAAATACTTATATATATCATAAATGTGATGTAGCGAATAAAAACAAATCACATCATTTCATGGAGGTGATAGTTCACATGTATACACAAACGACGTTATTATTTATATGTGCATGGAATATAAGAATATAATTAATATATTATTATATTTTAATTATAAAAATGTATTTAATATAACATATGAATATTAATTCCATTTGTATAACCATGCATTAAATATGATGATGAAAAACGAACTATATCAGTTCGCGAGGCAGTATTCCGCCGTACACATGAACATATATTTCATTTCCCATTTAATGAAATTAGAGATGGATTTAGGTGATGATATTATCATAATAATATCTTAGTATATTTATTATATTTTAGTTCTTATTTCATCCTATTTGGAGAAGATATGAATAATTTGGATGAAGAAATTAAGTAGAAACACATATATAAAAATGATTCCACTTCTTTGGTTGATCACCTTTGGAGAAAACAATAAAAACATTATGGGGGTTGTTCTTCAATAACTATGGATTATATAATGTGTGTAAGGATTCTATGAATCGTTTTTGTAATATATTGGCCAACAAAATGTTCTTGATGTGTGATTAATTGAGAGGAATGTGTTCCCATTAATTGGAGATGGGAGGGGAACTGTTGGAATTATAAAAAGTATTAAATTAATAAAATTTCATTATATTTTAAAAATTATCTCAAACTAATTTATATAAAATATATTAGTTTTTTAGGTGGAATAAGTATCATACAAAAAAAATTAATCCAGTGTTGAATATTTTTTTATACTTATATTTTTGTTTTAATCATTATTACCGCAATCATTTTATCAACTAAATTACACATTGAGGGTTAAATTAATTTCCAAATCATTAAAACACACAAATTGATTTTTTATTAATGAAATATATAATCATATATAAAAATTTTGACTAAATATAACATTTTTATGAATTTTATATCATTTAATTAAATACATTATATTTTTAAAAAATGAGTTATGTCAATTTTGACACTATTTATTACATGAAATTTTTTAAATATCATAATAGCTCAATTCCATCTAAAAAAACATTAAATCAATCCTAGCATGTCATAGTATCCCTAATATTAGGCTATGGATTCAAAAATTTCATATTATTTTTATTTTCATATTTTTATTATCATTTTTTTTATTCTTTCTGTAATAAATCTATTACTGCATCATAATTGTGTCATAATTATATTTAAATTTATAAATCCCAAAAATTTAAAACAATTTACCATGTTCAATATAATATTATTATATTTATAATTACTATTTATCGTCTATGATATTACTTACATTGCAATATATTAAAAATTATTTTGTAAAAATAGTCAAATTTATGACATAATTTCCAAAACATTAAGTTAAATGTTATAAATGTCATTATCACACATAATTTGGAAAAAAGGTCACAATGTTGGCCCCATAATGGTCATGGTATGTTACAAATCATCTAATATGATTCAGAAAAGTGTGACGATATATTCTATTATTTGAAAATGTTACTTTTAAATTTAATTACCCTATTTACCATTTTACTATGGTAAATAAAATACCAAATTTACTATTCACAAAAAAAATTGATCATAATTTCCAAATGTTTTATAATGATTAAAAAACACATATTTCCATTTTTTTAAATTAAATTCACTGAAATGGTAGAACTACATTTAATGTTAATCTTGTATATGTGGCTAAAAGGCGTGTAAAAGAGATATTGAAAATGCCAATAAATTTACATATCTAATTACAACATAATTTTTTATAAATTGACATGAATTGTGCTAATACATGTACTATTGATCATCAATAACTTAAAAAATTTAAATTATAATAAATATATAAGTGATATTACATTTTTTAGTAAAATGTAGTAATTTTCAAAATTAATTATAAAGGGAATCATTTAAGAAAAGTACCAAAAATTAACCCAAAGTAAATTTTGATCTACTTCTTCAAAAGAAGATTTTTATTTTCTCAAATAAAATATATAAATGTGTTAATAATGATTTAAAAATGGTTCTACATCAATAGCTGGTTAAACCACCTTTTTTAAAAAATATTCATTTTATTCTTAAAATTGTATTTGTTCGTATATTCGGGCCGGACAATACATAAGATGAATTTTAAAAATTAAATTACATAAACTTCAAATATATTCAATTAAT
Organism: Viscum album; assembly: GCA_963277665.1. Lineage (NCBI taxonomy): Eukaryota > Viridiplantae > Streptophyta > Magnoliopsida > Santalales > Viscaceae > Viscum > Viscum album. Next base: position 954,989,669 of record OY728122.1, on the reverse strand, counting down.
ATTACGAAGAAAATGTGATATTATTACATCATAAAGAACATTATATACACATTAATATTTTTTTTATAAAGTACAACCCTTATATTGTACTGGTTCATATTTTAATTTCTAATTAAATTTTTAACCCTTGAATCGGTGTATAAACATGTGTGAACCCAATTATCATAATTAAATTAATAATATTCATTCAATGTATTGTCGAACAAAATTTATAATAGAAATACTTAAATAATAAAATTCAATTATTCCTTTATACATGATGTGGTGTATCTTATATGTTATCGAACATAGTTATTATTTTCTTAAAAACCCAGGATGTAACTTTCTCACCATTTTGAAAATTTCCTCCTAGAAATTTTGAATTTGGGTTCTTTAAAAAGGTACAAATTTCCAAAATAACCTTATTGCAACCGCTCATCAGAAAAATGAATAATAAAAAATCAATATTAAAATAAAGAAAGGATAGTCAGAAGGTCAACTGAGAGAACACATTCTATGATTCCATATAGGAAAACATGGATATTTAAAAAAAACAAACCATCTTTTTCTGATTGAGCGTGATATAAAAAAATTTCAGAAAAAAGGTTACAATCCCAAACCTATAAAAAAAATTGTATTAAATGGTCTTTAACATCGTAGAAGGAAAATTAAAATGAATTTTTTTTAAATCATTTTCATAATTTTGAGGAATTAATTCACTTCTTAGAAAATGAACACAAGGGAAAATACATACACGACACGTAGATTTTTATCCTTTAGTCAATTTCCAATGTAAACTCATATTTTTCTTCAAACGATTAGTAATCAAGATTAATTAAGTTCTAGGGAATCACATAATCTATTGAAAATTAATTAAGTACTTCTAATGTCATTAAAAATTAACAAAATCCATGATATCTCAGATATGAAGAAAACCATTTTGTTTTAAAAACTACTTCTATACTCCAAAATTCAATTTTAATACAAAAATATCAACAAATACCATTCAATACATAATTAACCTTAAAATTCCGTAAAAATATTCTAGAAATGATTAAATCCAACAAATCCAGACGATCTAATCAAATAATCTTCAAATATATGTTCTATCATTTAATAAAAAATAATGTCAACCACTATTAAATGTCTCTTAGAAAAACAAATGTATTTATCCTAATCACTTATTCACATTGATAGGTTATTATTTTCTCAAAGTAATCTAATTCCCTATAATTTTACAAATTAAATCATAGATTCATCCAAAATATAATTCTACAACTACTAATAAATTAAAATAATATATTATTATATTTACATTATTCATATAATGATAACAAAATAGTGAATGTCTTCCAAAATAACATTTATCACTTGATCACCAAATCATTTTCTAGTACCATTAATATAAATTTGTTAAATTTTTTTCAAAAATCCACCTATTATTATATCATTTACAGGTTTAACTAAAAATAAAAAATTATACTATGATGGGAATTCACATTGGCCAACGATAGGTGATAAATCCATGTCTCACAATGATTGGGGGTTCAATTCCCATGGTCGTGTTTGATGTGATCGGTTCTCATATTGTCTGTAGGTTTTCCATTTTCAAAAACATAATAATTAATAAAATATTTCCAACTTATTATAGACCTCAAAAATAAACATATCAAGATTTAACCATAACTGTTAGCTCAAACCATCCATTTTTCATCTTAAAAAAGTAATAATCCATATTTTCAGCAGTGGTTAATGTATCCACACGTTCAAACACTCAATAAAACAATTCATAACATAAATCCTCAAAAGGGATTTCAAGATAATTAACATATAATATTCCTTAAAATTATAAACCCATTATGATATCTCTAACTCTCAAAAAATCATCCTAATCTACCAATTTATCTAAATCATTCGTTGATACCAACTATAATAACATGTCTATAAACATTACATATTCTATTGTTTTTAACCTATAATTCACCTTCCCTGATCATTTCAGTTTAATATTTTTCAGAAGTATGAAAAACCCTTAAAATTTATAACCATACCTTATATGTGGAATGTTATACCAAGTGTCCACTTTTTCATCCAAATGAAACCCTTTTAAAATAAAACATGATTTATTTTCATGTCACATATCTATTGAATTCTTCAATTAATATCCTTTTTCATTACCAATATTAAGCCTTGTGAAAAACATTTTAAATTATAGTATGAGTATAGAATATCATTATGAGACCTAAATAATTTAAATAATTAAACATGTTAAATCATGAAAACTCTTTAAAAACATTTTCATAAAAAATAATAAGCAATAATAGAAAATCTTGTAGGATCTTGTGGTCATAAATATCATATCACTAATACAATCTCCCTTAAAAATGGAATAACCATACTATTTATTTCCTCCTATGGAATAACCAATGCATTTGGGATTTATAATGGGGTTCAACATACATATGAGATATATCTAGCTCACCTATCTCTCAGGTTATATAATGGTGCTCAACACATCATATATGCTATATAGGGATATCACATGACCTATAATGGTGCTCAACCCTTTATATATGATATATCATGCTCACACAATATAATTACATGTAATTTCACATATAATATTTAAATTTTCAACATATTAATCATAAGATTTCATTTTTATTCAGAAGATAACTAATCTATTTTTAAAACCCATTTTAAAATATTTAAAAATCAATTTGAATCAATGTATCCAATACAAAATTGAAAATATTTATTGAATAATTCAGAATTATTATATTGAAACATAAATTTACATATAAATAAATCTGAAAAATAATTTTTAAAACACGGCCATGAATGATAAATATTTATTGGAATAAATCATTAAAAAAATTAATACAATGTTTTAGTTAAAGAGTCTCATACCACATTAAAGAATTAAATATTAAGAAAAATGAATTTAGAACATTTAAAAAAATTTAAACAAAATTAGTATAGATGAAATATGTAAATATAATATAAAATTAGAGGTATAGAAACCTTACTAAACAATAAAACTACATATAATCAATAAATTCTTCATTAAAAATCAGATTAAGATGAAATCAATTACGTTAATTACTACTCATATAGTACAATACTTATTTACTAGAATTATAAACAATAGTTAATTATATAATTATTATTATGTATTATAATGTTTATTATTCCTTTTATATGACTTATGTCAATATAATTACTTAATTATTTATGTTCACATCTTGCATTTTTTAGATATTCAGTAGTACATGTGAAAACAAACTTGGTATGATATCAATAGTCCAGACTGTCATAAGTTAATTATCTCTAGAAAAGTATTAATTAATTAATAATAAATTTATTATATCAATTATTCCTTTAAATCCATTAATTTAATATGTATATGAATAATTAATAACATTACAATCATAAAGATTGTAAGCTATATGTATGTGTGAGAAACATATTCATTATTCATTGATCATTATTAAAAAAAAATTATGTTACTATTTTATCATTCCAGAATTATCATACCATAATTAATATCATATTAATAATTTAAATATAGTTATACATAATATAAAAGTTCTATAGCGAATAAAAACTAATCATATTGGTTCGTGGAGATGATAGTTCACACGTAGGCAGAGACAACGTTATCATTTTTATGTAAATGGAAAGTAAGAAAATAACTGTTATATTATTAGATTATAATGAATTATATTTCTTGAATTTCACATATGAACATAACATCCAACATTATAAAGAGTCTTTAAATATGGAGGTGAAGAATGAACTATATCGGTTCATGATGGTTAGTCTTCCATACACACAAACAAAAATTAATTTTTTTATTTGATGAAATTGGATATGGATTTAGTTTATTATATTAAAATAATATCTTATAAGTATATTTAGGATACTAGAGTTATTATATCATCATTTTTATAAGATATTTAATATATGTGGATTATAAAATAAAATAGTAACACATAAAAAATGACACATCTTCTTTAATTGATCATATTCGAAGAACATAATCACACTTCTAAGGAGGGTTTTATGGCAAAACTAAAGATTCAAGAATGTGGTGAGGTATTTTACTAGCTTATTTAGGTAGGTTTTAGCTAAACCAAAATGATTTTGAAGTGTATCTAATATAGAGAAATGGGTTCCCTCTTATAAAAGCGGGGAGGGGAATCTATGAATTTTTTGAAAATTTATGTTTATATAAATTCCTTTAATATTTCTAATGTTCCCAAAATGATTTAATATAATTAAATTATGATTTTGGGTCAAATTCATATCATAAAATTAAATTTAAACAATTTATAACTATTTTTAAATCCTTTACATTTTGAACCCTTTTTAAGTCTTTCATTTTATCAAATAATTTACACTTTGAGTGTTAAACTAATTTATGAAGATTGATCAAATACTATTGAATGAGTCATTAATGAAATTTTTAGACATATTTCATATTTTTTTCCATATCATATATATTTTCAGATTTTATTTCATTTAATTAAATATTTATTATTTTACAATATGAATTATGTCAATTTGGAAACTATTCATTACATGAATTTTTTACAATAACATAACAAAATTATTCATATGAAAAAATAAATTAAATCAATCCTAATATTTCATAATCATCCAAAAAATTCATTATGACATAAAATAATTAAAATTATATTTATTTTAGTATTACTAATATATTTCATTGGATTATTTTTTTCAAATCTATTACTACATCATTATTGTTTAATAATTAAACATCACTATTTATTTATTAAATAATATAAATAAATTACCATGAAGTAATTAATTATTTTATCATTCTATGGAATATTCATTGTCAAATATAACAACAACATATCTTGATATTATTTTTATGCTAAAAGAGATAAATATATGAATTTTTTTTTGTTAGATTAAATTATATGTTATAATTTTCATAATCACACCCATGTGAAATATGAAAGGTCAATATTTAGGCCCAATCATGGTCATGGCCGATATTAACTAATCCATCATTATTTGTAAAAATGTTAGAGAAAATTATATAATTTTATAATAATACATTTATCTTCAATTTCAATATTTACATTTTTACATTGCTAAATAATATACTAAAGATACTATTCACCAAAAACTATTTTGATAAAATTATAAAAAAACCATACATATTAAAACCGTTTATGTATGTTTTTCAAAATTCATTTCACTGATGTGGTAAACTTACATTTAATGTAAATACAACCAATGTTCCCCTAAGGCGGGTAAAATGGACGGTCAAAATTGATAATAAAATTCCATATCTAACATCAATATAAAATATTTATTTAAATTAACTAAATTGTAGTAATACTTATAATAATAATCTATTATGACTTTAAAAAAAATTTAATGTATAATAATTAATTAAATGTATATTCAGTTTGTAACTAGAATGTAGTATTTTCGCTATTCATTAAGAAATGATACTTTTCAGAAAAATATCAAAATTTCATTCAAAGTAAATTATGATTTCTTCATTCCAAATAAGAAGATTATTTTTTCATATGTAACATATAAAAATTTAAAAATCTATATTTAAAAAAATTCCATTAAATGGCTAAAAATATTTCTTTTTTTAAAAATAATTATTTAATTGTTATAATTGGATTCTTTCTTATATTAGGACTAGAAAATACCAAAGATGAATATTAATATTTAATTTAAATATATTTAAAATTTATTTCATTATTATAATTAAACATGTGTAATTTGATAATTTTATAAACACAAATATTCACACATTAATTTCCTTTTATAAAATACATAATTTATATTCAATTGATTTTTATTTTAATTTATAATTAATTTTATATGTAATGAATCATGATATAAACATTTTTAAACCATTTCTTCATAATTTTATTAAAAAAATACATTTCCTACCATTCTAATAAATATGTTATAATTTATACATTTAAGTAATAATATTTATTTATTCATTTAAAATTGATGTGGCATATCTTGTACGCTATCGAACATAGAATTTCTTTTTTCTAACAAGGGAATTTACATAACCTTTAAATCTTCATTTCATTAATCGAAATTAATATATTAACTAGATAAAAATTATATTTATAATATCCAAATGAATATCTATACATGAATATAAAAAGATCAGTTAAAAAATTCCCCTTATAATGGATCCTTTTTTCCAATCCAGGAAAATTCTATTTCAACTATGCTATGCATTATAATCCTATATCTCTGTTAGTTTAACCAAGGAATATACATGTTTTTTACTTTATTACATATCAATATAATTCCTCAAAATAACAAGAAAAATAAATCTCTTATGGTTCTTTATAATGATAAATTGATCAACCAAATATTATCCATTGGGATTGTCAATCCAGATCTATATTCAAGTATCTTCTTCCAACACCAAGTGAAAAATGATTAACTTCTCAGTATTCCTACTTTGGTGTCATTACCCATTGGTAAATATTTTAAATATCCAATATCTAGTTGTATTATAAAGATAGGGAAGTAATTTTCAGGAGATACATGCGATCCCTACTTCATAAAACACTATGATGTTATCATATATATATATAAATTCTCCATAGAAAATTCTATAGTTTTTTTTGAGAAAAGTGATGACATGAAATAGTTTCCTAGTTCATGCCATCAAAGGAATTTATTAAAATAAAACAGGTTCAATACAAAACACGAGGAGTAATGAGCTTACTCCAGCGGGGAATTAAGGGTTACAATGATACTCAAACTAGAACAAAGCCAACAGCCAAAATGAGCACCTTCAAAATGTAGAGGGATCTTCCATCCAGGGTCAGCCATCAAAGATCTTCCAATGAATTTCCATGGGCCTCCTGCACTCTCTTTCCTTCCATCTGGAACCACCTGATGTGCCACAGCAAGTGACCGTAATAGCAGAAAATGAAGCAGTGTGAATAGAATAATCCATCCCTTCAAAATTTCTTGAGAGCAGACAGGTCTCAAAATCATCAAACCAAGCAGGAAAAGCATGTAAGATTCTGAGAAAAAACCAAACCAGCAAACAGATTGAAATCCAAGCAGCAAGAATAAACCAGCCGAGCCAAACCATATTGTAAAAGTCACTAATCTGCAGCAGAAACCAGACAAGAGCCCATCCTTGAAGCAAGCATCAGCAAGCAACAAGATAAACCAGGTAGAGAGTGCACTTTCCAAACCAAAATGCAGCATTATAAAGTTGTCAACCATAAAATAAAAATCACCAATCTGCAACAGAATCCAGAAAATAGCCCAGCCTTGAAGCAATCATCAGCAAGCAGCAAAAACCGTATCAAGGATAGAAAATCAACTTTAGAGGAACATAGATCAGCTAGAACAGCAGGAAATTGTGACCAGAAAACCAGAAACAAAGACCACATAGAAAGTCTACAAACAAACATCAAGAAAGTGGTGCTTTCAACTTCAATCTCTCAAAGTAAATGAATTTCATAGCATTCTCGAATTGATCCTCATTGATAATCCCTTTTTGTCTCTCCTGTTTCAATAAATCTTGTTGCTTACTCGTATGAGCAAGCCACCCTTGATTTTCCTCTTCCGTTAATTGAAATGAGAAGTAATATAAAACAACGCTGGATTTCTCGCAAATTAATTCTCTTTGCTCTTTTCCGGGGTAAACCATTTTATTAGCTTCAGTCAACCTAGTGTTGATGGTTCAATATTTATATATATCCAAAAATATTTAATAAATATTTATTATTACTATTCTATCCTCATATATTAAATATTGTGACCCATGCTAATCTAATCATAAATTAAAAATTACTATCAAGATTTAAATTATACATTTCATAATATTTTCATAAAAGAAGGAATGAAATGATTAATTATTTCATATTCAGGTAATACACATACTATTTCACAAGACCTATGATAATTTTTTTTGTGGATAAATCATACATCCCCAATGTGATGTCAAAAGTAGTTTAGTGTGCTTAGTAAGAATCTTGCTAGCACTGACAAAGACGTGATAAAAACATGCAAACAGGGTTATCAGGGCCTATAAATAGGCGCCTACCCCATGATAGACATATGAATTTTCCCAAAAAAAATCTTTTTTCTCTACTATACGAATGATTTACATGTGAATGAATTAAAGAAATTACATCTTAAGCACAAGGTGTGAATTTAGTCTGAAAATTTAATGTGAACCCTTTGGTGTATTTGCATGAAAGATAATGGCTGTGTGGAAGGTAAGGGTTGCGCGAAAGTCATCTTTTTCGTAAGTTCCTATATCTTTCACCCATATAGATATATTGAACACAAGTTCAGATTTGTGATTCTGATAGGATTTGGAATATCTCATTTGTGCGATTTGTGATTTCATGGGAATCAATTTAGGACATCAATAAAAAAAGTGTCTCATGATGAATAGATATGAATACTAAATGAAAATCTATTGAAGTGACCTTCAATTTTATTGACAAATATACACTTCTACCAAGATAGTGGGATAAGGGGAGTTGATGGAAGTGATCTGAGTGATGTAGTGTGCTATCCCAAAACAATTGTAATGGAATTTTTCCTAAACAAAGTGAATTTGATTGAAAAATGTAATCCAAAAACATGTGATGATTTAGTATAATTAGGTATGACTAATACATTGTCGGAATATGATTCTTGGACATAGCACTTTGTGGTGAAACAACTAAAAGTTATGTTTCATATCGTTAATTTTTTTGAATGATTTAACAAGTTTCTACCAACGTGGGAACAAGATATATAACATTAAAAAGAAAAAATTGACACCCTGATTCACCCCTCCACTCTCAAGGTGTTCCGGCATCCTTTTAGTGATATAAAAAGGGTGTTACTAGTGTTTCATCTATCTTAGACCATAATGGAAAATTCATCCAATGTTAGGGGAGTCCCCCTCTTCGATGGAAGTAATATTCAGATCTTGAAAAACAGAATGTGAACTCATATATGATCTCCTATAATGGAAGTCCATTTTTCTACTGTGAAAGGAATAAAATCATTGTTCAAATAGGGAAAGCTATGATAGATGGAGAGAAGAAAATTCTGGATACAGATGCTAAAAAAATAATTCCCTCACTGTAGCCCTTTCTGATCAGATCCATCTAAAGGGGATCAGTTTCACCTCATAAAATTCTATGTGGGATAAACATGAAAATATTTATGAAGGGGGTAGAAAAGGTACGGATTTGAAACTAGAAGTCTTGTACTATAGGTTTAATGATCTAAAGATGCATCTTAATGTGAATGCAGACTCTTTCTTCAATCGAATTAATATGTGGTTGGAGAAATTAGAGTTCTAGGAGATGAAATCAAGGAAGTTTCTATTATCAAGAATATATTGGGAAGACTCCCACCACTATACCATGAAAACTTGTCAGCCCTTGAGGAATGAGATCATTCCAAACATTCTCTAGATGATCTACTGAGAACCCTGGTGGAATATGAAATTAAAGTAATGCCATAAGCTTCTACAACTCTAGAGTGAATTGAAATGGAATTAAAAATAGTGTACAAATTAAAATTTTAAAATGATAGTAGTAATGAAGATGATGAGGAAAAAGAAATATTTTCTCTCATTTTGATGAATTTCCAGAAGGGAAAAAGAAAATTTAATCGGAAGCTACCTCTAGCATTCTTTCTTTGTGGAAATGTTGGAAACATTGCCTCTCAGTGCTCATGAATGTTTTAATATGATGAAAGTTAAGGTGAACATATGGAGAGGCCACAGAAAAGGGTTTTAAAAAGAGAAGAATTCAAATCATGAAAGTATGTAAAGAAGAAGAGTTTTTCCTAAGAAGAGTAAATGGTGATAATGAATTCTGGGAAGAAGAAAAACCTGAATTTAAAACTGGAAACCACTCATTCATGATGGCTACCATTGAAATGTAAAAACCATTAATATATGAATCAAGAGAAAACTAGTTGAAAAATAATACTGATCTGGAGTAACATCATAAGGAAGCTTTTGGTAATCATGAGAATACATTTATTAGATGCAATAAGTGGAATGAAATTTCAGATGAATCATCCAAATATGTTGATCATCTTGAAGCTATTATTGAATGACTAGATGAACTTCTGAAATTACAGTCATCATTCTTTGGAAATATAGAAGATATAATGGATCTAGCCACTGAATTAATGAACAAGAAAAGTTCATCTATGACTTCACCTCGATACTGGATGTGAAGTCCAAATCTACGTGGGGTCTAGATATATAATTTGATAATATAATGGGTTTTCTCAAAAGTGAATCTTGTACAAAATAAGAAAAGAAAAAAATACAATTGGTAGGTTCTCAGTTGCTGAGTCAATGGAGGAAGAAAAATATGTGTCTAATGGATTTGATAATATCCTGAGTTATCAAAGACCCACATGCTTGGGGAATAATGGAATCTGTTTTTATGAAGAATCATCAAATGCTGCAAATAATGTGGACTAAAATAAAGGGACGCATATAGTTGATCAAGTCATCAAATTACCATAAGTGCTGAAAAAGAGACCCCTAAATAAAACTAAATGGAGAATTGAGTACTATCCACGAGCTTCCAAGAATAATAGGTAGTCAAATATTTTTTCCCAGTCAAGAAGGCATGTGGACATATAGAAATGAGAATACATTTACTCTCATGAAGTGGGGGTTCTGTGGATATCTGGGTCATAATATGTCATATTTTAAAGAGGCAAAGAGATATCTAAATGGGGGAGATCTAGGAGTTCAACAGAAGATAAAAATTTAATATACTAATATTGAGAAGAAATAATTACTATGGAAATTGTATTATTGTTCCATCATTGGACATAAATACATTTTTTACAAGCAGAAGAGTGACATGGACACCTCATACCGAATTTCTAGACAATTAAAATCTCATCAATAAGACTATGATTTTTTAAAAATAGATTTTCTCCCTTAGAAAAAGATTTTGACTATAAATAACCCTTTTACACAGAAGAGATTATTGAAAGGATATCATTTACCTACATTCAATTGAATATATTATGGAAATAAAATAAGATAATTGAAAAATAAAACCGGGCAGAGGTATCCTTCAATTCTAAAAAATCAACATAACTGGGATTCTTGAGATTGGTTGATCATCCCATGTGACAGGTAATGCAGACTTGTTAATGAGTATCAAGAGGATGATTGATGGAATAGTATAGTTTGGTAATGATGGAGCTATGAAAATCATAGGATGTGTAAGTACTAAACTAGCTAATGTGGAGCTAAATAAAACTGAACTCCTTTATGTAGATGACATACGTCATAATCTCCTCAGCGTGAGTCAACTATGTTACTCGGGACTTATAGTTAATTTCAATCTTAAAGGCAGCACTATTAACGAAATTATAGGAAATTTACTTATGAAAGGATGTTGAACATAAGTAATCATGTATCGGTTTGATCGTAATGAAAAAAATTTCTACATGATTGTTGAAGAATAAAAAATCATGGTGAATCAAAGAATGGGGAACATCAGTCAACAAGGTTTTGAGAAGTTATCAAAACTGAAGATTTTCATAGATATTCCAACCCTGAAAAATGAACATGAAAATTATTGTAATGCATTCATTTAGTGGAAGTTATTCTTCAGTTTATATCATCCCAAAAAGAAAAGGGCATCTAATCTTTTTGACCACATTCATACATACTTATGTGGCCTGATAAATGTTTCTGGAACACATGGGGAAGGGTAAATTGTTCTATTCATAGATGATTGTAGTAGAATTTCTTTGGTAATGGTTATATATAGGATATGAAATGGTCTTGACTACATGAAAACATATCATTGAATCGTCCAGAATGACACCTGATGGACAATCAAAGTGATGCGATCTGAAAATAGAGGGAAATACACGTCCATTGAAATTTAAAATTACTTATAAAACATTGGATACATCATGAGGGAGCTGAAGTGTGAACTACCCAGTAAAATTGGTTTTTGAGTGCAGGAATGGGAAGGTGACCAACATGGAAAGAACTATGCTGATTGAGAGTCATATTCCTCGACATTTGAAGAGAGAGGACATATTCAAAGTCCAACAAGGCATTATATTGTTGATACAAAGACACCAAATGAATTATGGAATGGATAGAAGAACTATTCAAAATACATTTTTTTGGAAGTAAATGTTACATCAGAAGCAAAGAAAGAAATCATGGGATGTATGGTGAAAATGCAGTTGAAGGAATATTCCTTGGATACTCAATGGAAAACAACACATACTTGTGTATTAAAAAACGGTTTGGGAAGGACTGTAGAAATCGTTGATGTTAAAATAATTTAAAATAAAACCTCAAATTCATTAAGGAATTAATATGTTGAAGTGATATAAGATGAGGAACAATGTGAACATAGAGAAAATGCAAACATAAAAGCAGAGGAAGGTGTACCAAATTCTTTAGATCCCCATCATGATGTAGACTCAAAAGAGGAATCTAAAGAGGAAACCATGGCTGGAGAGAATTTGGTTGGATCTGAAAGGAGGGATCAAGTAGAATAAATTGAACAATCCATAAATATTGGTGATTGGACTACACCAGAACAGATGAGGAGGATGAGAAATAATTAGCAATCTTCTTTTCTATCAATTATGGAACCATCCTCAATTGAATAATCTGCGAAGGATGAATCATGTCACGACCCGTCCTCGGGGCCCGTGCCGTGACTACCCCAAGCCCGCCTTCCATAGGCCAGGGGCTGCCAACTATCACCAAGGCGTAAATCCCAACAAAAAAGGAAGGCATTGCCTTTGAAAAGTAAACAAGAACCACAGAGTAAGCAAGCGGAAAAGTAAACACAAAGTAAAAACTGTACAAGCTGTGCTGAAAGTAAAAGGGTCCGGAAATACAAGCCCAAATGTAAAGTACAACTGAAAGGAAAAATGGCAAATGAAAAGGGAAAACTATAGCGTCGATCCGTCCTCTGGAAGTCCCACCTGAAGGGTCGGTACAGATAGCCTCCACTGCTCCTCGGGTCCACCTGACCGCTCCGAGTACGTCCCGCCCAGTGGTCCACCTTCAGGTACTGTCCTACTCCGCACGCCTCCACCACGGTCAGCGCTGTCCGTCGTCTGCAACCAACACAACGTAGTGTGGGCAAAGCCCGTGCAGGGGTGTGTATAAGATACTCAGTAGGGACCTCGAGACCCCCGAAGGTCTCCCGAAATCCACAAAGGATAATCCACAAAGGAAAGATACAATCACGAAGTAACATTTGACACGGCTTAGGTATATGCCCATACATATACCTAAGTCCTCAATTCCCGTTCGGCTCCAACGTCCGAGCCAAAGCACAACCCAGTCCACACAGGAAAGAAAAACGTATACCCACACAGGATAGAACAACACAATCCACAAAGGAGAGTAAACAGTAAATCCACACAGGATAGCTCAACACAATCCACAAAGGAGAGAAACACAAGATTCAGCTCACACAGGATATACCTCTTCGGTTGACGATAAGATGATCACTGAACCATTTGAGTCGTCTGACCCACGAAGGATCGATAGGTACTAACCTCGCAGTGACCCACACAGGATCGGACCCACACAGGATCGGGCCCATGCAGGACCTGTAGGCGCTGGCTCACATAGAACCGCTGAGCGCTGACCCACACAGGATCGGTATCACTGATCCACATAGGATCGCTGAGTGCAGCAGTGGTCGCAGTCCACTGAGGATCTCTGCACAGTCGTCGCCGTAGTCCACTGAGGATCTCCGCACGGTCGTCGTCGGAGTCCACGGAGGATCTCTGCACGGTCGTCGCTGTCGAAGAAGCAGTCGCAGCCAGCACTAGGGTTCCCGCACACAGCAAGCTCGTTCGGGAGGGTCCGCTCCACGAGCCGAGAGGCTGATATATCAACTGACACAAAGTCCGAGGTTGATGTATCCAAATGTTCTATCGTCAACAGGAACTCAACGTCGCAGACGGCGCGTCAATCGGACGCCTGGTCTGAGTGTTATTGGAATTTTCGTCCCAGGGGCCCGGTTGGTTTTTAAGGCAAAACCAACCCGACCGTACTCCACCTGCATCCAAAACTCGGGCGGAGTAAGCCAAAAGATCTGTCTCACTAAGAGGAATTCAAAAAAGCTGACGGCACGTCAATCGGACGTCTGTGGCTCAAGATATGAGTGTTTCCGCTCCGAGGGCCCGGTTGGTTTCGTGTACGAACCAACCCGGCCGAACTCAAAGTATTCCTAAACCTTGAGTGTGATATACCAAAACGACCGTCTCGATCCAAGGATCGCGTTGCCGCTGATGGCAGGTCGTTTGGAGGCTTGTAGCTCATGTTACGTGCGTTTGAACGAAGACCATCGAAGACGGGGGGTACGGGCCCGGGCCGACCCAGCCCGACCCCCCTTGGGTCGGCCGAACCGGGTCAAACCGGTCCGAACCGGGTCAACCCGGCCCGGCTCGGCCGAGCGGCCGAGTGGCCGAGTGGCCGACGCGGGGGGAGCCGCCGCCCCGCGTGACACCCCCGCGTGACACCCGCGGGGTGTCGGCCAGGCGACCGGACGCGGTTGAAGCCGCGTCCCGGGTGACGTGGGGGGTGCCGTCGCCCCCGCGTGACACCCGCGGGACACCCGCGGGGTGTCTCCTGGCGCCGGACGTGGCTTCAGCTGTGTCCCGCGAGCACCGCCGCCGCGGCCGGTGCCGCAGCGGCCTCGTCCGGCGGTGCGCAGGGCGCCGCCGTTCCGGCGACCCGCGCTGCCGCCGGCTTCCGCGGGCTGCCGGAGTCGCTCCGGTGGTCCGTTTTTCTTCCCGTCTGCGCAGTTGCTCCTCCCGGGACTCGTTCTTCACTGCGGGATCATCAAACATCCATTGCGGAACGTTCCGTCGTCGCCCGTCAAATCCGCACAAAATGAAGAACGGCGGAGGGTCGTCAGGCCATGTTCGTTTGGCCCGCACCCTCCGCGTTAGAGATAATCAACGGGAGAAAATAAAATGTTCAACACATGAACCAACAAATTTTAATAAAATAAAATTGTTTCTTTGATTCCGGTTCTTTAATTTTTAAAGAACGTTCACGGAAATAATTAAAAGAGGGTAAATCCCAAAATAAATCGCTACCTCGCTGATCCTCACGCGCGGGCGTTCTTCGCGGAAAAGCTCGTCACGGAAGAGAGGGATCGTCGAGTCGTCGTGGGGAGGCGTCACGTCATCGCGGAATCCGGTGTTGAGTCGGAGAACTCAACGCACCATGAAACAGCAGATTTAATTTAATTAATTAAATCTGTGTTTTCGGTTAAGAACCACGAAGGAGATAAAAAGGAAGGTCCGAGAATCTTACCTCAAGCAGCCGATCGAAGATCCGTCGCGGAGGAAGAGACGTCGCAGAAGAACGTTGTCGGCGTTGTGGATCAGGGCATTGCGTCGTCGATTTCCGGGTTCGGCGTTCTTTGCGTTCTTCGCGTTCTTCACGTTCTTCGCGAAGGAGAAAGAAGAAACAAGGATTCGGTTTCAACGAGTAATCCCCCAAAAGATTTTGGTTGGTCTTATTTTATTAATATTCCAACACACGAAAACAGGTTAAGAAACGATTGAATTAATTCGTTGAATTAATTCAACGAAAGAAACAGGCCATTAAATTCACGAAAGAAACAGCTCATTTAATTCACGAAATAAACCGCCCAATTAAATGGTCTGTTAAGATTTTAAGAAATGCGTCAGTTGACTTTCATTAAGACGGGTTTTCGTGGGTGCGTTTCTTAGCGGAAAGAAACGGCGGGGCTCGTGTGGGCCCCACCTCAAAAATATCCTACCAAGGGGGTAGGATATTTCTGGATAGCATCCTATCCATTTCCACTCAGTTCAAGCCGCCTTTAAGTGGCTTCATGTGGCTTCCAAGTGGCTTAAGTGAAATAAAATAAAGTTGTCGTAAAATTATTTTATTTCTTAACTTTATGCCCGAAAATTAAAAACCACACTCGAGAAAACGCAACTCCGGAAGAGGCGTTTCTAAGCGAATGTCGGCGCTGTGATTTCATCGGAGCCCTCAGAATTCAATTCCAGGCACCGGTTCAAAAGTTAAAAAAAACCCGCTCGTGAACGGAACGTACCCGAGCCAAACTTCGGAAAATGATTCCGGGCACACCGGGCCTCAGAATCAGGTGCCGTCAGAACCTGCGCTCTTGTAAAATTCCAAATAAAATTAAGAAAAAAATTTCCTTGAAATTTACGGGTCTTTACATTACTCCCACCTCAGGACTTTACGTCCCCATAAAGATACATCAAAAACTAGGGAAACAAATGTGGGTACTGAGCACGCATCTGAGCCTCCCGCTCCCAAGTGCTCTCCTGGAGGTTCCCGTGCTGCCATCTGATGCGCACAAGAGGAATCGATCTCCCACATAGGACCCGCTCCTGTCGATCCTCTATCTCCACCGGGACCTCCGCAAAAGTCTCCCCATCATCCATGTCCAGCTCCCCATAGTCAATGATGTGCGTCGGGTCGTGCACGTATCTCCTCAGCTGGGATACGTGGAAGACGTCGTGCACCCGGTGCAACTGAGGTGGCAGAGCCAGGTGATAAGCCACCTCGCCAACCCTGCTGAGGACCTGGAAGGGTCTGATGAACCGTGGAGACAACTTGCCGCCTCGGCCAAATCTCCTCAAACCACGTCGAGGTGAGACCCGCAAGAAGACGTGGTCGCCATCCTCGAACTCTAGTGGCCTCCGCCTCCTGTCAACATATGACTTCTTCCGGCTCTGAGCTGTCCTCATCCGCTCCTGGATGACTTGGACCTTCTCTGTCGTGGCCCAGACCATCTCTGGTCCCACAAGTGCTGACTCCCCAGGGTCTGTCCAGCACAAAGGGGATCTGAATGGCCTACCGTAAAACTCCTCGTATGGTGTCATCCCGATGGTGGAGTGGTAGCTGTTGTTGTACGTGAACTCCACCAAGGGTAGGTGGTCCTCCCAGTTACGACCAAAGTCGAGGACACATGCACGGAGCATGTCCTCGAGAGTCTGAATGGTCCTCTCCGTCTGACCATCCGTCTGAGGGTGAAAGGTGGTGCTCAGATGTAGCCGCGTCCCGAACGCCTCCTCCAACCCCTTCCAAAGCCGGGAAGTAAAACGAGCGTCCCAATCGGAGACAATAGTCGATGGCACACCGTGAAGTCGTACAATCTCCTGAACGTAGAGACGCCCCAAGCTCTCCATTGAGCCCTGCTCTCGGATGGGTAAGAAGTGTGCCGACTTGGTGAGTCGGTCAACAATCACCCAAATGGTGTTGTGACCTCTGGAAGTGTGTGGAAGTCCAGTCACAAAGTCCATATATATCCCGTCCCACTTCCACTCCGGGACCTCCAAGGGCTGTACCAAGCCTGCTGGTACCTGGTGCTCTACCTTCACCTGCGGGCAGGTGAGGCACCGTGAAACGAACTCTGCCATAGCCTTCTTCATGCCCGGCCCCAGTGCTGTCGCCTGAGATCCTGGTACATCTTCGCCACTCCAGGATGTACTGCCAAAGGAGAAGTGTGAAACTCTCTCAGAACCTCCTCTCGTAAAGCGACTGGTACCAAGGTACGTCCTCTGAAAAGGACATCATGCTCTGCTCCAAGGGAGAAACCATCAGGTGTCTGCCCCGAGGATATCTGTGCACGCCGTGTCTCATAGTCAGCATCCCCACACTGTGCCTCTCTGACCCACTGAAGAAGTGGAGGAGAGACTATGAGAGACTGAAGGAAGGTTGCTCCGTCTCTATCCATGAAGGATATCTGCAAAGCGGCTAGCTGCTCTGTCGCCTCCTCAAGTAGCTGGATTCCCGTCCTCCTGCTGAGGGCATCATCCACCACGTTCCCCTTCCTAGGAGTATAGACTATCTCAAAGTCATAGTCCTAGAGGAACTCGAGCCATCGCCGCTGTCTCAGGTTCAGGTCCTTCTGAGAGAAGATGTACCTGAGACTCTGGTGGTCAGAAAAGACTGTGAAGCGCTCGCCCATCAGATAGTGCCGCCATGTCTTCAGGGCGAAGACCACTGCTACCAACTCCAAGTCATGGGTAGCATAGTTCTTCTCATGAGGCCTCAAATGACGTGATTCGTAGGCAATCATGGCCCGCTCCTGCATCAGGACACACCCGAGTACGGTCCCTAATGCATCGCAGTAGACTACTTATCCAACTCCCTCCTCAGGCAACCTCAAGATAGGTGCGCTGGTCAACCTCTGCCTCAGCTCCTGGAAGCTCTACTGACATCTGTCTGACCACACGAAGGGTTTCCCCTTCTTCTTCAACGCTGAGAGTGGGGCCGCAACTCTGGAGAAGTCCGGCACAAATCTCCGATAGTATCCGGCTAGGCCCAAGAAACTCCGCACCTCTGTCACGCTCTTGGGTGGCTCCCAAGTTAGCACTGCCTCGATCTTCACGGGATCCACTGCAACTCCTGCCTCAGAAATGATGTGCCCCAAGAAGTGGACTTCACGTAACCAGAACTGACACTTCGAGAGCTTTCCATAATGCTGGTTCTCTCGGAGTGTGTCTAGTACAACACGAAGGTGGTAGGCGTGCTCCTCCTCCGTCGTCGAGTACACCAAAATGTCGTTGATGAAGACTACGAAAAATCGATCGAGGTATGGCTGGAAGATCCTGTTCATGAGGCTCATGAACACTGCTGGAGCGTTGGTCACGCCAAAAGGCATAACCAAGAACTCATAGTGGCCATACCGACACCTGAAGTCCGTCTTCTGCACATCCTCGTCTCGAACTCTGAGCCGATGATAGCCTGACCTGAGGTCTATCTTCGAGAACCACCGTGCTCCCTTGAGCTGGTCGAAGAGGTCATCAATCCTGGGTAGCGGATACTTGTTCCTCACTGTCACCTAGTTCAGGCGACGATAATCGACACACAGTCGCAAGCTCCCGTCCGCCTTCTTGGCGAACAATATCGGGGAAGCCCAGGGTGAAACACTGGGTCGGATGAACCCCTTGCCCTGCAAGTCCTCCAACTGTACCCACAGCTCTCGAAGCTCAGCGGGGGCCATCCGATATTCTGGAGTGGATATCGGGGTTGTCCCGGGGTATAGGTCAATATAAAAGTCTACCTCTCTATGAGGAGGTAGTCATGGAACGTCGTCGGGAAAGACGTCCGCGTACTGATCCACCACTGCAGGAAAACTGGGACTCTGCACGTCAACTGATCCCGGGATGAGGCTAGCCAACTGATGAGTGATGGGCTGACCTCTCCTCTGCGTGAGTCCATCCTGTACTGCTAAGGCTCCCTTCTCGCCGGTGAAGGTGAACCTGCTCCCGTCGATGCGCACACATCGCATCTTGCGCCTAATGCAGTCAATCTGAGCATTGACCGTAGATAACCAATCCATGCCCAAGATGATGTCGTAAGGCCTCGACGCCGCTACAAGAAGATCCCAGCTGAATCTCTCGCCTCCTAGAGTAATATCACACTGCAGGCACCAGTGCGTAACCGTCGAGTCTGCTCCCGTAGGAGTCTCTAGCCTTAAGGATCGAGCCAACGGCTCTGTCGGAATCTCCGAGCTCCGAACAAGGGATGTGGCTATGAAAGAGTGACTCGCTCCTGTGTCTATCAGAACTGCAGCAAGGGTGGAATAGATACAGATCGTACCTCGAATCATCTCTGGCGCGCCGTGGTCGTAGGCCTCCGCTGCCTGGAGCTGAGCCTGTCTCTGCCCACCAGCTCCCTGTGGTCGTGGCGGGACTCCTGGTGGTGGTGGTGGCAGAGCCTCAAAGCGTCGTCCACCACCTGCTGCTCGGCCAGCTCCTCTGCCTCGTCCACCTCCTCCCTGCGGACCGCCACGGTTGACCCTCTTCCTCTGCCTGGGTGGTCCCTCCACCGTCTGTTGTCCCACGGTACGACGGGTCGTGCAGTCACGAGCCATGTGGCCCCGCCCGCCGCACTCGTAGCACTGCCTGCCTCTCAGAAGACTAGCTCCGGGCTGGGTGCCCTGCACTGTTGAGCCAGTGTCCCGAGGTCGCCTGCTGGAAGGTTTGGTCCGCCTGGAACCCTGAGTCATCCGCCAGCTACCAGCTGTAGAAGACTCCGCTATCTGCCGCCCTGCGGTAGGTCTCGCTGTGGACTCAGCCATTAAGCTCTCGATCAGGAGGGCTCGCTCCAGTACTCCTGCCTTGGTCGGGATGCTGAGGGAGATCAGCGATGCCCTGATCTCGTGTCTCAAACCCTGCTCGAAGGTCCGGGCCCGGAAGAAGGGATCCCGTACCATGTCTGTCGAGTACCGAGAAAGGTCGGTGAACCTCGCCGCGTACTGAGTGACTGTCAAGCTGCCCTGCCGCAGCTGAAGAAGCTCCTGAATGGGCACCGCACGGAGGGTGGTCAGGACGAACTCTGAGCAGAAGAGACCCTCGAAGTCCGTCCAGATGAGGGTGGCCTCATCATGTACCTGGAGCATCAGGCCCCACCATCGTCCTACTGCTGCGTGCAGTAGGCTCGCCGCGAGGATCACCATGAGGTCTGCTGGTGTCCTCACTAGCCTGAAAACTCGGACGACCGCCTCTAGCCAGTCCTCGGCTGCCTGGGGGTCCGACTCCCCACGGAACCTGGGTGGTCGCTGGCGCTGGAACTCATGCAGAGCTCCGAGGCGTCGTGCGTCGTCAACTTCCAGTGCTGGAAGCATCGGGGGCTCGGCGGGTAAAGGTACCGCCGGTGCCTCTGCTGTCAACGGGCCCTGTACCGGGGCCTCGTCGCTCGGCGGGCTGTCGTCACGCACTACTCTAGGAACCCTAGCTGGCTGCTGTCGTCGTGCCATCCTGAAAAGGAAACAAGTTCACCATGGTCAGAACAGTATACCTGGTGAGCTGACACAAGTAATCACAAAGAAAACTTGAAACACACATGCAATCAATGTTTTCGTGCATTAAGTCGGAAATCAGAAGTCAGGGTCCTGGTGTATGGATACGTCGGCCGCCGCACCAACACTGGACTCCCTGGACTGATAACCACACTCAATACGCTAAACATTATTGCTTCACATAGAAGAAAGATCAGAGTCTGCGGTAGAACCGACCACCTCTGATACCAATTTTTCACGACCCGTCCTCGGGGCCCGTGTCGTGACTACCCCAAGCCCGCCTTCCATAGGCCAGGGGCTGGAGACTTGCACCAAGGCCTAAATCCCAACAAAAAGGGAAGGCATTGCCTTTGAAAAGTAAACAAGCACCACAGAGTAAGCAAGCGGAAAAGTAAACACAAAGTAAAAACTGTACATGCTGTGCTGAAAGTAAAAGGGGCCGGAAATACAAGCCCAACTGTAAAGTACAACTGAAAGGAAAAACAGCAACTGAAAAGGGAAAACTGCAGTGTCGAGCTGTCCTCTGGAAGTCCCACCTGAAGGGTGGGTACAGATAGCCTCCACTGCTCCTCGGGTCCACCTGTCCTCTCCGAGTACGTCCCGCCCAGTGGTCCACCTTCAGGTACTATCCTGCTCCGCACGCCTCCACCACGGTCAGCGCTGTCCGTCGTCTGCAACCAACACAACGTAGTGCGGGCAAAGCCCGTTCAGGGGTGAGTATAAGCTACTCAGTAGGGACCCCGAGACCCCCGAAGGTATCCCGAAATCCAAAAAGGATAATCCACAAAGGAAAGATACAATCAGGAAGTAACATCTGACACGGCTTAGGTATATGCCCATACATATACCTAAGTCATCAATTCCCGTTCGGCTCCAACGTCCGAGCCCAAGAACAACCCAGTCCACACAGGAAAGCAAAACGTATACCCACACAGGATAGAACAACACAATCCACAAAGGAGAGTAAACAGTAAATCCACACAGGATAGCTCAACACAGGATATACCTCTTCGGTTGACGATAAGATGATCACTGAACCATCTAAGTCGTCTGACCCACGAAGGATCGATAGGTACTAACCTCGCAGTGACCCACACAGGATCGGACCCACATAGGATCGGGCCCACGCAGGACCTATAGGTGCTGGCTCACACAGAACCGCGGAGCGCTAACCCACACAGGATCGGTAGCACGGATCCACGTCGGATCGCTGAGTGCAGCAGTCGTCGCAGTCCACTGAGGATCTCTGTACAGTTGTTGCCGTAGTCCACTGAGGATCTCCGCACGGTCGTCGTCGGAGTCCATGGAGGATCTCTGCACAGTCGTCGCTGTAGAAGAAGCAGTCGCAGCCAGCACTAGGGTTCCCGCACACAGCAAGCTCGTTCGGGAGGGTCCACTCCACGAGCCGAGAGGCTGATACATCAACTGACACAAAGTCCGAGGCTGATGTATCCAAATGTTCCGTATCGTCAGCAGGAATCAACGTCGCAGACGGCGCGTCAATCGGACGCCCGATCTGAGTGTTATTTGCTTTTTTGTCCCAGGGGCCCGGTTGGTTTTTAAGGCAAAACCAACCCGACCATACTCCACCTACGTCCAAACCTCGGGCGGAGTAGGCCAAAAGATCCGTCTCACTTAGAGGAATTCAACAAAGCTGACGGCACGTCAATCGGACGTCCGTGGCTCAAGATATGAGCGTTTCCGCTCCGAGGGCCCGGTTGGTTTCGTGTACGAACCAACCCGGACGAACTCAAATTATTCCAAAACCTTGAGTGCGATATACCGAAACGACCGTCTCGATCCAAGGATCGCATTTCCGCTGACGGCGGGTCGTTTGGAGGCCCGTATCTCAAGTTACGGGCGTTTGAACGAAGACCATCCGAAGACAGGGGGTACGGCCCCGGGCCGACCCGGCCCGACCCCCCCTGGGTCGGCCGAACAGGGTCAACCCGGTCCGAACCGGTCCGACCGAGTCGGACGAGTCTGGCTCGGCCAGCCCGGCCCGGCCCGGCCGAGCGGCCGATTGGCCGAGTGGCCGACGCGGGGGGAGCCGCCGCCCCGCGTGACACCCGCGGGCTGTCGGCCAGGCGACCGGACGCGGCTGAAGCCGCGTCCCGGGTGACGCGGGGGGTGTCGTCGCCCCCGCGTGACACCCACGGGACACCCGCGGGGTGTCTCCTGGCGCCGGACGCGGCTTCAGCCGCGTCCCGCGAGCACCGCCGCCGCGGCGGCCTCGTCCGGCGGTGCGCCTGGCGCCGCCGTGCCGGCGACCCGCGCCACTGCCGGCTTCTGCGGGCCGCCGAAGTCGCTCCGGTGGTCCGTTTTTCTTCCCATCTACGCCGTTGCTCCTCCCGGGACTCGTTCTTCACTGCGGGATCGTCAAACATCCATTGCGGCACGTTCCGTCATCGCCCGTCAAATCCGTACAAAATGAAGAACGGCGGAGGGTCGTCGGGCCGTGTTCATTTGGCCCGCACCCTCTGCGTTAGAGATAATCAACGGGAGAAAATAAAATGTTCAACACATGAACCAACAAATTTTAATAAAATAAAATTGTTTCTTTGATTCCGGTTCTTTAATTTTTAAAGAACGTTCATGGAAATAATTAAAAGGGGGTAAATCCCAAAATAAATCCCTACCTCACTGATCGTCGCGCGCGAGCGTTCTTCGCGGAAAAGCTCGTCGCGGAAGAGAGGGATCGTCGCGTCGTCGCGGGGAGGCGTCGCGTCGTTGCGGAATCCGGCGTTGAGTCGGCGAACACAATGTACCATGAAACAGCAGATTTAATTTAATTAATTAAATCCGTGTTTTCAGTTAAGAACCACGAAGGAGATAAAAAGGAAGGTCTGAGACTCTTACCTCAAGAAGCCGATCAAAGATCCGTCGCGGAGGAAGAGACGTCGCAGAAGAACGTTGTCGGCGTTGTGGATCACGGCGTCACGTCGTCGATTTCTGGGTTCGGCGTTCTTCGCGTTCTTCGTGTTCTTCGCGTTCTTCGCGTTCTTCGCGAAGGAGGAAGAAGAAACAAGGATTCTGTTTCAATGAGTAATCCCCAAAAAGATTTTGGTTGGTCTTATTTTATTAATATGCCAACACACGAAAACAGGTTAAGAAACGATTGAATTAATTCATTGAATTAATTCAACGAAAGAAACAGGCCATTAAATTCACGAAAGAAACAGCCCATTTAATTCATGAAATAAACCGCCCAATTAAATGGTCTGTTAAGATTTTAAGAATCGCGTCAGTTGACTTTCATTAAGATGGGTTTTCGCGGGTGCGTTTCTTAGCGGAAAGAAACGGCGGGGCTCGTGCGGGCCCCACCTCACAAATATCCTACCAAGGGGTTAGGATATTTCTGGATAGCATCCTATCCAGTTCAACTCAGTTCAAGCCGCCTTTAAGTGGCTTCAAGTGGCTTCCAAGTGGCTTAAGTGAAATAAAATAAAGTTGTCGCAAAATTATTTTATTTCTTAACTTTAAGCCCGAAAATTAAAAACCACCCCTAAGAAAACACAACTCCGGAAGAGGCGTTTCTAAGAGAATACCGGCGCTGCGATTTCATCGGAGCCCTCAGAATTCGATTTCGGGCACCGGTTCAAAAGTTAAAAAAAAACTCGCTCGTCCGTTCACTGAACGTACCCGAGCCAAACTTCGGAAAATGATTCCGGTCACACCGGGCCTCGGAATCAGGTGCCGTCAGAAACTGCGCTCTTGTAAAATTTCAATGAAAATTAAGAAAAAAATTTCCTTGAAATTTATGGGTCTTTACAAATCATGGGTGAAATCTTTGAATGAAGTCTTTGATCAGATTGACATGATTCAATCATGGGACCTATTCGAGAGACCTGAAGGACACATTGTGATTGGTACAAATTGGATCTTCAAGAACAAGTTCAACTAGTATGGAAATTGTTTTATAAATGAGGAACAATGTGTATGTAATTGGTATTCATAGATTGGCAGTGTTTTGTTGAAGAACTGTTTCCACTAGTGGATAGACTGTCGTCAATTAGGACATTTTCCATGGAAATCAAAAGAGGGTATAAATTTTATCAAATTGATGTCAATAAAAAAAAAATTGAATGGAGTTCTCAAAGAATAATCCTACAACGAACAACTATTGGGTTTTCATCATGGTACTGATGAAACAAAGGATTGAAAATCAATGAAGGCCTTAAATGGTAAGATGCAGGAAAAATAAGCATCATACTTATGGATGAATAATTATTTTAAGAAGATGTAATTCAAATGAGGAGGAGTATATCACAGTCTCTCTGGGAATAATTCCCCCGAATATTAGTTTATGGTTCAAATTATATTGTTGGAATTATATTAGGTGAAATCATGCAGAGATCAGTGGATGAGTTTTCTGATAATAAGAAATCCTAATTTAAAATGTCTATGATTGGGTAGATCATATATTTCATTGAGATTTAGGTGATTCAAAATAAATATTACTCATTCATACCTCAAGAAATGTATGCAAGAGAGTTGATGAAGAAATTTAAAATGCATGACTCCAAACCCATGTCAACTCTGATTGCAGTTGGAACTAATCATGGAAAGCATTAGCATGGGACCTCTGTTGGTCCCACAATGTACATGTGGGTTATGGTAAGCATATTGTACCTAATGATGACATGACCTACTATTTTCTTTTCAACATGCTTTGTGGAAATATTTCATAGTATTCTAATGGAAGACCATATGAAAACATTAAAAAGAATAATGAGGAACATTGAATGAACTCCAATTTATGGGATATACTTTGTAGCAGGATGGGATTGTGAATTATCATAATTTTATTATGTGGACTAGGTGAGGGATATAGTTGATAGAAAATCCACCAGTTTTGGAGCATTTTATATTGGAAGGAAATATGTGGGATGGTTGAGAATGAAACAGAAGGGTACTTCTCTTAGAACTAGTAAAGCTGAATATATATCTGCTTCAATAGTTTTCAATCAGTTTATATGTTTGAAGAATCAAATGACAGACATATGTGCAGCGGTAAAACAACCAATGGTGATTTAATGATATAATAAGAGCACAATTCATATTACAAAAAATCATGTTAAGAATTCTTCTATAAAACATATTGAAATTTGATATCACTTTATCAAGGAAGTATTTGAACAAGGCATGAACCACATAGAACATGTGGGAATAGTTGGGCAAGCGGTTGACATTATGTATAAGCTACTGTCAATGGCTTTGTTTGGGAAACATTAGTTGTACCTCACTGTTCATCAACATCCAAGATTATGA
The DNA here is from genome assembly GCA_963277665.1 of Viscum album. Lineage (NCBI taxonomy): Eukaryota > Viridiplantae > Streptophyta > Magnoliopsida > Santalales > Viscaceae > Viscum > Viscum album. The sequence continues at coordinate 954,963,573 of OY728122.1, read as the reverse complement.
GGAGAGAACAATTTTTCCCCTCTCTATAGTTATGTAAATGTTTTTAATCTATTTGTGAAGGTGATTTATGTTTATGAGGGATATACTATCCAGGGGTTTTTGGAGTTATAGAATGAAATAATACTAGTGTTTGGTATTATTTTCAATGGGGGGAATGAATAAATTCAAGACATGAAATAAAAATGTAATTCTTCTATAACACAGTGAGTATCCACTGTTAAGAGGAAAAGGAAGAAATTTAGGACAAGTAATTCTTCTATGAAATAGTAAGAGAATATATTGTGCATCATTAAGAATTTAAAATCACAAGAAATTACAAAACATGGGAACCCAATTCACACTTCCCCTCTTATTTTCTATACCAAGCATTGCTCACGTAGACATTGAGTGTCAGCTGAGTTGATTCTTGCATATCCACTTCTGATAGTGGTCGAAGCTCTAATAAATTTATCTACAGATTTCCATCAAACCCAAAAATAGATATTGTTGGAAACATGTCCATACAATGGTGTAAATGGAGTATGGTTTATGTTTGTAACTATAATTAAGTTTTTTTATAATTCATTAATAAAGAAACATTTTAGAAAAATATCAAAATTTCATCCAATGTAAATTCTAATATCTCGATCTCAAATAGAAGTTTATTTTTTTCATAGATAAAATTTAATGTTGTCAAAAAAATTTATTTAAAAATATTTCTCCATCAAAATGCGTTAAATCATCATTTATTGAAAAATACTAATTTTATTATTAAAATACGATTTGTTCTTATATTAGGACTTGAAAATACATAAGATGAATTTTAATATATAAATTTAATATAATTAATATATATTTTATTACTATAATCAAACATATGTGATTTTATTTTTTTATAAACACAGTTATTCAAAAAGTAATTGTTTTTCATAAAATACTTCCATTATATTATTATATTTTATTTTAATTTATAATTAATTTTATATAAAATGAACCATTATATAATCAATGATAATACCTATCTCTATATTTCTATTAAAATAATTCATTTCCTTCCATTAAAATAAATATTTTATAATGAATACATTTGAATAATAATTTTTAATTAATCGTTTATACATGATTTGTTATAACATTTATGCTATTGAACATAGTCATTCGTTTTTTTATACACGGGATGTTACAAACACTTCAGATTGTCAATTCCTTGATCATAATTCAACCATATACTATATCCAAATAAATGTTAAAATATCAAGATGAATATGTGTAAATGAATATAAAAAAATCAATCATAATAAGCACTCTATAATGGAACCTTTTCTTCAAACCATGAAAATTTCATTTAAACTATGTTAGACATGGAAATACATTATCTATCTTAGTTTTACCTTGGAATATTTATGTTTTTTACTCTCTCACTTATCAAAAAAATTTCTAAAAATTACTAGAAACGTCACCCCTGAATGGTGGGTCATAATGAGAATTTGATCAACCAAATATCATCCCTTGGGAGTGTCAAAAAAATGTATATTCGTTCCCATCTTTCTTTCACTAGGAGAAAAATGAGTTACATCTCAATATTCTGGGTTTGGGGGTATAAAAATTTGGTAAATATATTGAAGATCCAACAATTAGATGTATTATCATGATAGGGATGTAATATCCTAAAGGTCCATGAAATAATTACTTCAAAAAACACTTGGATGTTATCCTATAGATAGAAATTACCCTTAGAAAATTCCAAAGGGATTTTAAAAAATTCCCTATTTATATATGCAAAAATATTTCAAAAATTATTTAAAATAACTATTCTCTCCTCATATATAAATATTGTGACCCATGTTAAACTAATATTAAATTATAAATAAATATGATGATTTAAATTATACATCTCACAATATTCGCACAAATAAAATAATTAAGTGTTCAATGATTTTTTATTCAAAGCATACACATATTATGTTACTAGACCTATGATAATTTAAACATCAACATGTCATATAAATGGTCATTCAATGTTAGAAACAGAGTATGGTTTGTGTTTTTTTGCCAATCCTCATTACATGTTCATGATGTTTTCCTAGAAAAGGTTCATACTTTTCAAGAGAGCATTAATATTGAAGTTGGTGTTGTTTCCCTATGTTTGAAAAAAAATTGGGTCCAAAAATGTGAATATGGAGAATTTTTTTTGGAAAACGGAGATGCGTTCAAGATTGAAGGATGTTTAAAAACATGTGTGCTAGTCCTAATTTGGGATCATAGCATTAAAATATGAAAAAGGGAAAAACTGTGTGCAAGTCAAAAAGTTTGAAAAAGATGAGGTTACATGGAAGAATCATTTGTTCCCAATACGATGTCAAAAGACATTTTCTGTTCTCAAGAATAATCTTGTGAGAACTGAAAATGATTTGTTGAAAACATTCGTAGAGGTTCATCGAGGCATATAAATTGGCCGCTACCAAATGAATGACGTATGAATTTTTCCATCGAAAATTCGATTTCCCTAATGTATTAAATATTTATGTGCAAAAAAATTATAGAATGTTAATTTTTCATGCAAGGTGTTCCTTTAGTCTGAAATGACAAAGTGAACCCTTCAATGTAGTGGCGTGAATGATATTGTTTTGGCAAAAGGAATGGGGTTTCATGAAATTCATCTTTTTTTCAGTTACCAATTCATGTGTCCATGTTGTGGTATTTCCCAAAAGAGTGGTGTTGTGATTCTAACAGGCTTTTGAATATCCTATTTGTTTAATCCATACATACAAGTGCATCAATTTAGGACATCAATGAAAGAAGTGTCTCATGATGAATAGAAAAAATGAATTAATGAAAATATATTGAATCATCCTCCAAGTCAATTAACAGAGATAAACTTCTCCATAGATAGTGGGATAGGGGGAGTCGATGGATGTGATCAGAGGGACAAAATCAGCTATCCATAAACCACTATAAAGGCTGTTTTCCTGGAAACAATTGACTGTGACTGAAACCAATAATCCAAAAACTGGTGAAGATTAGTAGAATTATGTACGACCAAAAAACTGTGATATTATGGTACTTGGACATTGACCTTTGTGGTGAACCAATTATAAGTGTTGTGACATCTCCTTACACTAATTTTTTTAACAAATTTAATAAGATTCTACCAATGTAGGAATAATATCCATAACATAAAAAATAACAAGATGACACTATAATTCACCCATCTCCTATCTAGGTGTTTTGGGGTCCATAAAGTTGTATCAAAGGGATGTTACTAGTGTTGAACTGTCTTATACCATCATGGAAAATTCAGCCAATTTTAGGGGAGTCCCCCTCTCCGATTGAAGTAATTTTCAGATCTGGATGAACAGAATGAGATCTCATCAAATATCTCTTAGAATGGATGCCCTTTTTTCTACTATTCAATGAATTCAATAATATATCCAATAGGGATGAGTACAACTGATGGAGAGATGAAAATTATTTTTCTATATGCTAAAGTGCATAATGCTCTCACTGCAACCCTTTATGATTATATCTATCTAATGGGGATGTGTTTCACCTCATCAAATTTTTTGTGGAATAAAATGAAAATATTTTCAAAGGAGATAAAAATTTGAATGAGGTGAAACTAAAAGTCCTACACAATACATTTTGACGATCTAAAGATGCATCATGATGAGAATTGAGAGACCTTCTTCAATAGAATTTATAAAGTGGTATGCGCAATTTGATTTTAATGCAAAGAAATAAATTATGTTGATATTGTCATGAAAATATTGAGATCACTTCCCCCAAGTAAAATGCAATAGTTTCAGGCCTTGATGAAACTGATATTTCCCAACATTCTTGGGATGATCTACTATGCTTCTTGGTGGCATATGAATTGAGAGTCAATACAGAAGATGATATGACTCGAGTAAGCAAGGAAATTGAAATCAAAGCCATGGACAAATTGAAAATTTCAAAATATAGTAGTGATGGAGTTGATGAGGAAAAATAAATTCTTTCTCTCATTTCTATAATGTTCTAGAAGAGAAAATGGGAATTTAATAGGATGTTACCTCTATTGGGTTTCATTGTTGAAATGTTGTACACTCTTCCACTCAGTGCTCAAGAAAGTTTATAGATGTGTAAAGTGAATGTGAACACATAAAGAAGCCTCAGAAATGGTTTTTCAAAATGGGAGAAATCAAATCAAGAATGAAAGTACAGAATGATCATTTTTTTCTGTGAATAGGAATATGATGATAATGAATTATGTGAATACGAAGAATAAGAATATAAAACTAGAAACCATTACTCCATAATGAAATACATTGAAAATTCATTAAAATCAACATAAAAATATATAGATAACCAGTTCACAACTACTCTTGATCCAAATTTTCATCTTAAGAAATCTATTTGTAGCTTGAGAATTAGAGTTATGGATACAATAATTGTAATAAGAGATAGATTAATAATTAAAATTTGTTTACCATCTTGAAGCTAAAATTAAACGAATAAAAAATGGTGAAGTTACAGCCACCAAACCTTGAAAGGATAGATGATATAGTGAAACTAGATCTCATATTCGAAGAATAGGAAATGATCATCAATGAACTTACCTCGAGACTGCAAGAGAAGTCCAAATATATTGGGGGACTCGAAGAAGAAGTTGTTACTCTTAAGAGTATTATAAAATTTAATCATTTTGAATAAAAGAAAATAATAGAATAAAATTTGCTAGGTTCTCGGATGCTGAGCTAATGGAGGGAGAAAAATGAGGGTCTAATGGAGTTGAAATTTTTTTCAGTGATCAAATACCCACACACATGGGAAATAGTAGAATCAGTTCTGATGTAGAAACATCAAATGCTACAAATAATGTGGATCAGAATAAAGGCTAGCTGAAAGTTGATCGTGTTGTTAAATGACCATATTTTTGGAAAAAATACACCTAAATCAAATTGAATAAAGAACATAATGAAATCCTCTAGCTTCCAAGAATACCTAGCAGTCAAATATTTATCCCAAGGAAGAAGGTATGAGGAAAGAAGGAAGTGAGAAGACATTTCCTCTCAAGATGTACCAGTTCTATGGATATCTTGGTCATACTATGTCTTGTTGTGAAAAAGCAATTATCTATCTAATTGGGGAAAATCTATGACATGAAATTATTGAAAATGAAAAAAGTGCGCTAATTTCATAAATGATCATGAAAGACGATGTTTTGCGGTAGAATCTTATTTTCCCAATGCGACGTAAAAAGTGTTTTTTAGTGAATAAGAATAATCTTTTGTGTAACGACAAAACTCATTAGAAGCATTCACGCAGGGTCATTATAGAATATAAATAGTTGGCTACCCTTGGATGACATCAGCATTTTTTGAACAAAAACTTGGTTTCTCTACTATGCGAAATATTTACATGTGAAGGAATTATAGATAGTTAATATTGCATGAAAGGTGTTCCTTTAGTCTAAAAATACCAAGTGAACACATCGGTGTAGTTTTGCAAATGATAATGGTTGTGTGGAACATAGGAGTTGGTTGAAAGCCATATTTTTAATTAGTTCCCAAATTGCGAATGCAAGTTGAGGTATTGCAAAAAAGTGTGGTGTTCTAATTCTAACAGAATTATGAATATCCAATTTGGGTGATAAGTGCTTTCAAGTGCATTAATTCTGGTCTTCGATGAAAGAAGTGTCCAGTGATGAAAAATGAAAAAGAATAAATGAAAATAATTTAAATGGCACTTTATGTTGGTAAAGATATTTAGACTTCTCCCAAAGTAGTGGGGTGGGCATAGTCGATGGAAGAGATCCATGGGATTTAGTGAGCTATCCATGAACCATTGAAAAGGAAGTGTTCCTGGCATAGAGTGACTATGACCAAACCTTGTAATACACAAACTAGTGAAGATTATTAGTATTAGTTATGACTGAAACACTATTTTCATATGCTCCTAGTACGTATCCCATTGCGTTGAACCATGTAAATGTGTTGTTTCATCTATGTTCATTTATTTTTCTGACAGATTTATCATGTTTCTACCAACATTAGAAAAAGGTCCACAAATTTAAAAAACAATTGACACCCTGATTCACCACTCCCCTATCAAGGTGTTTGGGGTCCTTCAAATCACTCACTTTTATATTTTGATTATACATCCATGATTATATAATCATATTCATATCCACGGTATTAAAAATAAAATAATTGGGTGAGTTTAAATGCTTAATGAAGGAAATATATATCTCAAAATAATAGACCTTGATACGGAAGAACAATATGTAGAAGACATAATTATTATTATAATGGATCAAAATTCCATTGATTATATACATATAACATTATTGAAAAATATATGATCATAAAAATATCCATAAGTAATCATAAAATTTATAACATGTATCAATATGAATAACATAACCCAAAACACATGATCATTTAATAAAAGTGTGTAATACTTATAAAACTATGGAATAATCATGAGAACATGACATAAAATTATAATCAACATGAAAAATTTTCCAAGTCATAACCATGTAGAAAATATGGCATTTTTAACAAATAATATATCCTAGTTCCAAATTTTATACAAACAAAATGTCTCCACTTCATGTTGAGAACAAAAAATTTACCCAAATTCAGGTTTTAAAAAACCATTTTCCTCACCTCGTGTTATGAAAATAAAATACTTCCCAGATTCATGATATGAAAAAACCAAATTGCAGTGATTCATGTTGTGAACAAAAAACCAATGCTTAATATTGTGAATAAAAATTGATAATTAATCATATGTGAATAAAAACTTTCCCGGATTTATATTTGGAACAACAATATTCCAAGGATTTATATTGATAAAAAATACATATGATTCATATTATAAAAATTTTATATCCTAAAAATTCATATCTAGAGAAAACTATACACACTTAGCATCATTTTCATGTGATGTTTAAATCCGTAACAAGATAATTGGAGGTTGATATAAGACTCCATAATTCACTATTCATACATATGTGATTCATAATTCAATTGAACATTCATCATATCATGATGAACTGATAGATATATAATTTTTTTGTTAAAATTAATTAAAACATCATATAACATGAACATAAGAAATCATAGAACATAAAAACACACATTTTCCACCAAAACATATAATAATGTCATATAAATGGTGATAAAAAATATATTCATTAAAATAAAACATTGAGGATAAATTGTAGTAAAAATGAAAAACATTTTAGAAAAATATTTTAAATTATTTAAGTATAAATTAATTTTTTAAAAATTAAAATAGGATAGAGAATTCATTTGAAAAATATTATTTTCATATAAAATAACTTTAAAATTAATATTTTTTTTCAGAATACCGATTCATAAATAAATTTACAATATTTACATTCAAAATAATATTTTATAATTTATTTTTATATAAAGGTACTGGTTGAAAAATGGGAAATTTAAAATACATTGAAAAAATTTACTTTTAGAATAACCTATAATAACAAAAAACTAAAAAGGAAAATAATTTTATAAAAAAAATTAATGATTTTTTTTGAAAATTTCTCATCTAAAATTTAATATTTAATAATATATCCTTGAAATAGAAATTAATTTTTTTAAAACCATTTAGATGAAAATAATGTGAAAGCATTTACATTTAAAAATAATATTTAATAATTGAAACCTGGAAAATATATAAGAGTATAAAAAGGGAATGTGAATATAAATTGAAATAATTAAATTTAATTTAAAATTAAATAACATAATAATGAAATATATATATATATATATATATTATAAAAAAATTAATGGTAGTGTGGATGATAAAAACTTTAATTTAGAAGGGGTAGAAAAACTGTTTCATGATTTTAAAATAATGATGTTAAAAACCCACAACACATAAAGTATTGTATCGATTAAAATATAAAATAAGTGAACATGAAAATGAATTTAACCTTATATATCCATAGGCTGAGGAGATTATATACTCTTTAGAATTAATGAACAGATAAAATCCCCACATGGATTATCATATTTGAGAGATCTCTATTTTCAAAAGGTTACTAAAATAAATCATTACAAATTGAGTTATATTTATTGTAAAACTCATGAATGAAAATTAAAGTTAAATTATAATATTGTTCAATTAATTAATTTTTATCTGATAATATAATATATCATACAAAAAGTATATAAAACACTTATGTAAAAATTGGTGTGTAATAAAAACAAATTCTCATGGGAAACTAAGATGAAAATCAATAACATTATTTTATTTTCAGCGATGATCACTCTATAAAATCATATCAAAAAAATAATATCACATAGTAACCTACTTAAAAACCATTTTTATAATTTATCCCTTTAAAAATTATTGCAATAGTACTTTATAATACATACTTTAATTGGCTGGAAAATAATATGATATTCGTGTCTTAATCGCTATCACTATGTTTCACACACATAGAAAACATTATATCATATTTGCATCAGTATTAAAAAACATAATTATTTATGTATCATTTATGAAATTATTATATATAACATGTATTTATTTAAAATATTATTATTTCATACCATTTATTATTTTGTTATGTAATGTGATAACAAAAATAATAACGTTATAATTTAATAATTTTAGAAAAAAAATTATTACCTTAATAATTAGATAATTTTTTTATAATATCTAAAGGAAAATATAATATTAATGATATGATTTATATAGAATAATAAGTTCATTTTTCTTGTTCCTATATTCATCCATAATCATATTTTTAAATATTGTCCAAGAAGCTGGTTAAACCGACCCAAAATAAAAAAACAATTTATCTCTATTGTCGAGTATGGTTTTGAAGGTGTATATTTTGTTAAAATAACATTATAATAGAATGAAAAATATATATTTACTGATATTAATTATATATAATAATAATTGAATTTTTATATTATTTATTTAAATTTAAATGATTCACATAAATAATGTTTCATCACGGAGACAATATTGAAATTCATTGCATGATTAGTGGCCCCATAACTAATTTCTAGTGGGGGGAGTAGTTGTCGATATTATACTAAATTTTCATAACATAATTACATTAGGAATATCATATTGATTCATCATTAAATTCAATAATACTAGACAATTATTATATTAAATAGAATAAGTATGTGACTACGTGGACGCAGCAGTCTACGCATCACACTAAATATGTACTTTTTTTCAATGTGGATAGACATGACTGAATATATGTTACACCATTAATATAATAAATTTATGTATTTTAATGATAAAAAATATGTCACATGTCTTTATTAATTTTATATTTTTAAGATTAATTTAATGTTTCCAATAAAAATGAGATAATACTATCATTGGACACTTGAATTTAAATGGAATATCCTTTCAAATTGAATGTCTTAGGGAATATATGATTTACAAGTGGAATATTTTTATGGAATAATGTTATATTGATTGTTAAAGTGATTTATTTAATGTAGTTATTATATTTTTTTTTATTGAATGGTTGTAAGTGATATATATTTATTTGTTGATATATGATTTTTGATGCACTCATCATTTTTCCGGAATATCATTACACTATTCATCAGTCAATGTATCATATGTGAAAAAACAAGGAAATAATTATTTTAGATCATGTTATAATATGTTTTTTACATTTCACAAAAATAATGTTTTATTTAATTTATAAATTTTAACAGTGTAACAATTATTTAACTATAGAAAATAATTTTCATTTCTAAGATTTAAATTTTAAATATTACATCATATAATCCATAAGATTTTTTATTTCAAAATAATTTTACTATTTAAAATTTCTAAATGTGTGAAATGTCAATTTTATATGAATCACAGTTAGTTGTTTTAAAATTATATTTTGAAAATTGATGTTCTTCATCAAAAAATTTATATATATGCTAAGAGTAAAAGTATTAAAAATTTTAAAGTAATACTGTTATTTATTTAAATAAAATTAATGGTATTAATTATTAAAGAAATATAATACACAATATCACCATTAAAATATTTCATTGAATGATAAGACAGAATTCGATTGGTTTAAAATATGTATTTTTATTAGTTCTAAACATATTTGATATGGTTTTTAAAAGATCATTAAATTTTTAAAAATGAAAAATAATATTAAATAAATATATATTTTATGACTAAATTGTTTTTAATAATTTTATAATATCATTACATTGTAATAAAATCCAAAAAACAATATTTTCGACTAAGATATCATTATTTTCATGAATAATTCAAATCAATTTCTTAGTGAATTTTCATAAGAGTTGATTGAAAATGATTTTTATTTTATAAAATTTAGAATGGAATATTTTTAAACATAGTTTCTATAATAATTTAGAATATAATTATGTTGAATTTATTTTATAACCACTCACAATATTAACTCATCATAAATATTTACCCATTATTGTTAGTAATTATCAATGGAAAAAAATTATAGCATTTTTTAATGATTTATTAATTACATATTCAAAATAAATTGTCGATTCATTAAATGGGAACCCTCAGGTGGTGATTCATTAATTACATATTCAAAATATATTGGCACCCTCGGGTGGTGTTCCAGAAGAACCACCACCTGTTGGGAAGCAGATTCCACTAGACATAATAGCAGACTCTGCATGCCAACAGAGTGCATTGCACGAGTTCCAGAAGTTGAGGCCTCCGAGGTTACGAGGCGAGGAAGATTCTCATACAGCAGAGGACTGGCTGGAGGCGATTTCTAGAGTTTTCTGCCTAGCTGAGACACCAGTAGAGTGGATGGTGGACTTGGATACTAATGTTTTCTATTGAGTGATCATGAGGATGGTTTGCATAGTGATGAGGCATAGGTACGTGGACCGATGCCTGAGATAGTACCTTCGGGTAGTGTGTCAGCTATACATCACTACCTGTTGGCCAGCAGTTACAACCGGTGGTACCGATAGGTGACACATGTAGGATTGATTCCTTACATGAGTTCCAATATCAGATACCCTCAGGTTTTGAGGTGAGCCCGACTCTCAGGCGGCTGAGGACTGGCTTAAGGAGGTGGCTGAGGGTTTTCTAGAGCTGTACAGCATCGGCAGGACGACATGTCGGTAGCTGAGTAGTCATCGAGGCGTACCAATCATTCCTGGTACATGATGACTACGATTCGATCAGTTCTATAGAGCTCGAAACTTTGAGCGTAGTGTGTTTAAGGATATACGAGATATCACTTTTTCCTCTATGCATTCCTACTCGCGTTAGGGTTCTAGAGAGAACCTTTGTGGTTGAATGTTCTTTGGCTGAACGAATAAAACTAGAGAATGTTAGAAGAGGAAATGTAGCAAACTGGTTCCATTCTCATAGAATTGGGCATGATAATGTTTCAAGAAGAGGAAATGTTAAGGACAGATAAATCTGCAGAGCAACAGATGTGGAAGCAGAGCTAGGAGAGCAGCATGAGGTGGTGTACATTTAGAATTATTGCAATCACCTACCTTTGTAGTCCCCGCCAGGCTCAGGGAGATGGTGGGAAAGGGAAAAGAATATCTCCATGTTGTCAAGGAGTTTGACCCAAGGGCTCTAAGAATGAATTGAGGTACGTTCTATGTCTACTAATAGCTGTCGTATCAATAGACATAGGTTCTAATAATTCCTACCTTCAACAAATCTTGTCCCAGACCTATAGATTCCGGATAAACCATTGACTTGACCCTCATGTCTAGAGAAACCTTTGGTAGGAGACTCGATAATCACTTTTATGTCGACAATGTGATATGACCCTTGTGGCGAGAGTTTCTGATGGAACCTCTTGGTGGCAGTGTCGAGGCCTTATGACATTAGTTTGGGTATGGACTGGGAAACCACAGTTCATACACGGATTTACGGTGTTAGGAAAAAAGGTTGTGTCTTATCTACAATGTTGTGATGGGGTTTTCCTATGTCAGTGAAATTTAAAACCCAGGCTACACAGGACGGAATCATCTATAAGAGGGTGAATTAGATCACTTAAGAGATGGCCAAACTTACCTTTATGCCATAATTCTCTAGAGGTGCGGCACCACTTCCAGCAGAGCTTCCAGGAACTGGGTTAGAGGTTGACCATTGTGACCAACTTGAGGGAATTGGTCACATAGTTCACTGTGACGCATCAGGGACCAGAATCGGGTGTGTCCTGATATAGTAGTGGGCAGTGATCGCCTATGGATCATGGCAGATGAGACTGCACAGAGCTGACAGGAGATCACTAGAGTTCGAGAATGGAGACCACATATTCTTACGGGTCTCACCTCAACGAGGTCTAAGGAGATTTGGCAAAGGTGAAAAGTTATCTTTGAGGTTCATTGGACCCTTCTAGGTCCTCAGCAGGGTATGTGAGGTGGTTTATCGCATGAACATTCTACCACAGTTGCACCGGGTGCACAACATCTTCGACTTATCTTAGCTGAAGAGATGTACGCACGACCTAACTGTCATCATCGATCATGAAGATCTGGACATCGATGAAGGGGTGACTTTCTTAGGGTTCTAGTAGAGGTTGGGGATCGATAGGAGTGGGTCCTACGGGGATGGTCGATTCCTCATGTGTGCATTCGCTGGTAGCACGAGAACCTCAAGGAAAGCACATGGGAGTGGGAGGCTCAGTTGCGTGCTCGGTACCTCCTTTAGTTTTCCTAGTTTGTGTTATAGCTTTACAGGGACGTAAAGCCCTGAGGTGAGAGTAATGTAAAGACTCGTATATTGCAAGGAAATTTTTTTCTTAATTTATTTGTAATTTTAAGAGTCTATGGCTTCAGACGACTCTAGATTCCGAGGCCCAGTGTGCCCTGAATCAATTTTCGAAGTTTAGCTTGGGTACGTTTAGTGAACGAAAGAATTTATTTTCTATCTTTTGAACTGGTGCACGGAATTGAAAACCGAGGGCACCGATGAACTCGCAGTGCCGGTAATTGATTAAGGGGACCTTTATCGCAGTTGCGTTTGAAGGGGGTTGAGAATTATTATTTTGGAGTTTCGTTAAGAATTTAAATAAAATTGTTAAAAAAAATTTATTTCTAAGGAAGTTTAATCCTCCAATGTGTGGATATATGAGAGGTGGGGCCTACACAAGACTCATCCTCTCATCTTCCTATTACTCTCTCCAACCCCCCACTTATCACCTCTTCAATTTAATGTGATAACTTTTCTTATTATGACAACCCTTCACCTCCCTAATTAATTTTCCATCAAGGGTTTGAAAGCTAAAAGGGTATGATAGTTTTATATATTGGGGACCCTTCACTCAATTATGGGTTGGAAAATCTTTTGGAGAACCCTGTTGGAAACCTCTAGAGAAATTTAGGAGAGGTCCCTCCTTCCAAAGAGGAACATTATTGAAGAAGAATAACGCCTCTTCGACGAAGAACGTGAAGTCAACAATGGCGTGCCTTCTCCTCTTTATCCTCCACGTCAAGGGAGGAGACACCACCACGGGGAATGTCTCATCGACGATGACGCATCCTCCGACATCAATGGAATCGACACTGATCATCCGCGATGTCTGATCATCGCGACGCTTGCCACTTTCTGCGGCTCGATGACATGTGACGTCTTTGTGAGGTAGGGGTTAAGTTCAATTTTATAGAATTAAAATTGTTCATTGTTTTTTACTTGAACATTCTTGTTTTCTTTGGCCGCTTGTAATAGAAATAATGGGAGGAGATCTCACAGCAAAAACACGGCCGATTCTCCTCCCCGCTTTCTTGTTGATCAACGTTGACATTTGAGGTGAAGGCAGTGTAGTGTTGTTGCACCGTGCAGGAATGAAGTGGACCACGACTGGAGCGGGCCGCGACGGTGGGGTGCGGCACCGGCGCGCCGCGCCATTGAGGCCGAAGGAACTGCGGCCAGAGGGGGCCGCGGCGGCGGTACGCGGTGTCATCGCACCGTGTCGGTCAAAAAAGAGCCGCGACCTAAGGATGTGGTAGTTTTCAAAGGGGCGGCTGGCTAAGCCGGCCACCAGCGCCACCTAAGGGCAGGACCTGAGGGGGTCCCGCGGTTATACAAGGTCGGCCGTTCGAAGGGAACCGAGGGGTCGTAATCCCCCGACATCAATTAGGGTAGACCCCGCAGGGTCTGCCGTTTCGGAAACAAGGAGACAACACCCCCCTTCACACCGCTTTCAGCCGCTAGCACCAGTCTGGGCTGCCCGTGCCGGGCTGAGCCACCCGCGCCGGGCCGGGCCGCCAGCGCTGGGCTGGGCCGCCAGCGCCGGGCCGGGCCACCAGTGTCGGGCCGGGCCGCCAGTGCCTGGTCGGGCCACGCCAGACGGGCCAAGCTGCGCCCAATTGGTTCGGACCCGGACCTGGGTCGGGTCGACCCGCTTCGGGCCGACCCAGGGGGTATTGGGCCAGGATGGACCGGGTCCAGACCCCCTATCTTCGGCCCAGGTTCATTCAAATTCCCATATCTTGGGCTACGGACCTCCGATCAACGCACCGTCAGTTGCGTAGGATTCCATGGATCGAGTCAGTCGTTTCGGTGTATTACAATCAAGATTTCATCAATGTTTGGGTACAGAAGGGTTTGTTCAAACTCAAAACCAACTGGGCCCTCGGAGCAGAAATGCTCATAACTTAAGGATCAGACATCCAATTGACGTGTCGTTGACTATGTTGGATTTTTTTTGATGAGAAGGTTCTTTTTGCATACTTAGCCTAAGATTTGGATGCAGTTGGAGTATGTCCGGGTTAGATTGTATCTGAAATATAACCAGGCCCCTGGAATGGAAATGTTGATAACTTTCAGACTAGACGTCCATTTGATGAAGCGTCAGCGGTGATGGTAATCTCATTGAAAAACTATCCCTTTGAGTATACCCTATGAGTGTTTGGGGTACATTTGAGATATGGTTAGGTTGGTTCATACTCGAAACCAACAAGTCCCCCGGGACTAGAATGCTTATAACTCACAGACCAGACGTCTGAATGACGCGTCGTCTGTTGCGTTGAGACACCTTTGATGAGGCGGTCCTTTGAGATACTTCTTCGTGGGACTTTGTGACACATGGAGTATCAACCAGTAGCTTGTGGAGCAGATCCTCTTGGAGACGAGCGTACAAAGTGCAGATACCCAGTAGTTGTGGACCTGACGAATGCTTGACCAATTCAACTTGGAGTGAGTCGACTAGCCCATTGGACGTAGCCCTCGGTATTTGGCGGCAGGCAAATGGCAGACGGAGCATCTGGTAGTTGGCAGTAGACCCGCAGTACTCGATAGGAGGAGTACCTCTGTAGGCTATTAGGGGAACCACTACTGTGTTTGGGCGGCAGACCCCTAGCGGGGAGCACTACTTTGTTTAGGTGGAAAACCCACATTACTTAACGGGAGGAGTACCTCAGCAGTCTAAGGTTAGTGAGTAGCGCCTCGGAGTCGTGACATGGATACTGTACTCGACTAAGGAGGAGTTCACTAGTAGTTGTGGTTTTAGTAACTTTAATGAAAATCTTGGTTTGAGCTGATTCGTTGACCTTTGTTATTTCATCATGATTGAGATGGGTTACTTGATAGCTTAGGTATATGTATGGTCTTATACCTAAGTAAGGGTTATATTTTAAGATCCTTCTTTGTGTTTATCCTTATTAGATTTACTGAAACCGTGAGGGTCTCGTGGTCCCTACTGAGTATCGTTATACACACCCCTGCACGGGCTATGCCCGCACCTCATTGTGTTTGATGTAGATGACAGAAAGCGCTGACGGTGGCCGAGTGTTCGAGGACTGGACGGAACCCGGATGTGGACCCCACAACGAGCCAGTATCCATAGGTGAACTCCACAACGAGACGGTATTCGGAGGAGCTTAAAAGGAGATAACGTTGAGGAGGCTATCTGTACCTATCCATCAGGTAGGATCTGTGGTAGATGATCCATGAGATGTGGTAACTATACTTACCCTTCAGGTAGGATCTAAGGTGGATGACCCAGGAGCTGCTTCTATCTTCCGAGTGTTTTTCTTTTCTGTTGTATTTTTATTTATTTGTAGCTATACTTTTTAGTTGGGTTTGTAGTCTGGCCCTTTTACTTTTCATCACATTATTTTGAACATATTTTATTACATCCGCTTGTACTCTAGTTGGTCGTGTTTATGTTTTATTAAGTCAATCCCTTCCCAGTTATTGGGAATTATGCCTTTGGTGATAGTCTCCAGCCCCTGGCCTTTGAAAGGCGGGCTTGGGGTAGTCATGGCATAGGCCCTGAGGACGGGTCGTGACATACAATAAATCATAATTATCACCTATATGAAGTTTTTCAATATCATGTTAAACATTATACCCTTTTTTTATAATTGGTCACTAACACACATATAAAAACACACTATCTATAACATAACACATCAATGTCCACCATCATTTCTATTTGTAAAATTTAAATAATAACTGTTTCACAACGATGAATATATCAATAGATTTAATTTTATCATCATTTAAAATATCATAGATTGTGTAATGTACATTTCTCTAATATTATCCAAATATAACTAAAATACTATGGGTTTTCAGCAAAAGATTCATTTTTATATTCCATGAGAAAGACACTCGTCTTAGTTTTATTGAATTCATGGTAATCCGTGTTTAATAAATGAATTCCCAGGGTTTTCTGGATTGGTGACTATATATAGTTATATATGGGAATCAATTTAGATTAATAGTTAAAAAATTGATAATTAAACAAGAATAGAGTGTCCTATTTAGAAATAGACCACATCATTGAGTCTCGAATGTTATGATTACCTTTGGGAAATATTTTCATAATTTTTTGGTGAGGTTAACTCTCAATGTGGAAATAAATGTTCATTTTTAGAATATAGTATATTTAATATTAATCATAATTAATTTTATGAATTCCATTTGAGAATCACATATATTTCATAAATTTGAGGATGACAATTTGGATTCTATCATATTGTTTCCATATATATTTATTGGAATGGGTCCAGTTATATTTTTGTGGAGTGATGATACAAGATCTGATTGGTCATTTGAATTTTATCATCAATGAAACGTATGAATATATAAATATTTAAAAAAGTTAAAAATACACCATAATGGGAATCAGATTAGATTGATTTTTTTAGAATGGGTTATTTTATTTTGGAAATAATTCTGGAATTTTTTAGGATCACCGGATTATTCCAATATCATTCGATTGAATATAAATAATTAATCTATAGGATGGAAATGAGTACTACCTCCCATTATTATAAAATATATTTATCTCTCCCCATGGACACCACGGTGAATATATTATCTAGGGGTGGAGGTCGAAGTGGGAGAAACCAACATGGATGGTTTATTTTTTGGAATGACTGTTTGAAATGACCATCATAGAACAAATTATCTCATCATAGCTAGTATTTTTTCAATATTTTTTTTAATCCAATGTATTTTGGAAAGGAACATATATATATATGGTTTGCAATGTCTCAATGAGATTAGTTAATTTGTTTATAATATAGGATGATTAAGTTATTTAATCATGAGATTCATAGTGTTTAATTAATGAAGTCATATAAACTGAGATTAGGACTGGGCTTAGTCTGATGAAATTACCTAACATTGGGGGTTTCATGTTTTTGTGGAGAATGTGGGGTCGGATTGTTAGTGGATATAATGCCAATAATATTAAGTGGGAATGCACATGGAAATAATGAAAATTCATATTTGGAAAAAAACACACACTGATATATATATATATATATATATCTAAATGATATCTCAAAAATTTGAAAAAATGAATGGTGGGACCATGGAATGGTAGGATATAGTCATCAGCCTACCCAAACAGAGTGTCCGTACCAATGTGTTTTGGAATTATGGGTGTCTGATTATCACCCATTTTATAATATATATATATATATATTATAAAATATATTTTATAATGAAAATAAAAAATTAAATTTTAATATTATTTATTATTTATTTATTATTCTAATTCTTGATTATAGATCATAGGATGTATGGAAATTACAATATTATAAATTTTTGATTCAATATAATCCTTCAATTGGGATAATTTTTCCCATGTTTAGCAACTAAAGTCTATATGAAATGTGGTCTAAATATGAACTTCAAAAAAATGGATTGGGATATGAACATTCCTGAAATCCCTCATCCTATAAAATGAATGGAAATCATTCTTAATGGGAGTAATGGAATATCATTCATGGAAAATCTTATCAAATGAATTATATTTGAAATTAATCCTATCATTCCGGTGAAAATAGGGGTTATAAAGTCGTAAGATAGAAGCATCATTATTTTTACAGACATAGATTCCTTAAAAATATAATATTTAGGAAAATGTTTTGTAAATTTTATATCATTTTATACTAAGGGTGGAAAACAGTGATACATATTTGACAAAATAAAAATATTGTGAATCATTGGGGATTTTGTAAATAGTAACTAATCTCAATTGGGATGATGTATTTTTATATTTTCCTGTAGTATACAAACATATAATAAAGCATGGAATGTTATAATTTTAAATCTAGTTATATTTAAATTTGAATCTCATAATTTTATTAAACTGTTAACCCTTTTAACTAGAAGAAAATGATTTCAGAAATTTTCAGCAGACTATATTAATTGAGTTAGGTACTTTGGAATTAAAAAGTTTATGAATGATTTACATTAATGTGTAAAAATTATAATGAAACTGGGTGAGCATATTACAATTGTGGATTTTGGAAACTATGCGAAATTATCATTTATTGGTAAATTTTTTATTGACGTTATAAATGTTTTCTTATAAAATTATAATGGATTATGGATTGTAGATGAAATATAGTTATAATATATTCCATAATTATATAATGTGTGAAAAATTGTTTGGTATTCTATCTCTTACTATCACGTCTCTCAATAATAAGATGAAAATAATACAATATTCAACAAGATAAAATAGAAAGAATTCGTATGGGGTAATAAGGATTAATAGTCTGTCATTGATGTGGGTGAAAAATATCATAATTATTAGACCAATGGATCTCAATAAATCATTAACGCTAAAAAATTGGATGTTTCACATAGGGAAAAATTAATCCAACCAATTTATAGGCTAATACACTAATGATAAAATAGAATTATATGGAAATGTTGATTTTTATATATGATTTTTATAAAATATATATGTTATGACAAGAGATAGTTGAGTGATATAAAAATTTAAAGGATAAGATAAATTTTATGGATGAAAATCAGCAAAAAAATTTGATGAGAACAAATTGGGAAGAAAATATTATATAGGTTCATAAAAATTATTCATTACACAATCCTCTTCTTAATTGACATGAATATCATCGACAAAATGGATAAACTAAAATAAAAATTGATCATCGTATTATGATAATACATGAGTATATAACATTGGTTAGGGAAAATGGGAATGGTAAAATATATGAGGGATAATAAATTCAAAATTAAATTTATGAATAAATACATCTAGTAAATGATGGGAAGGATAGATTTTAATTTATCAGTATTGGGTCAATTGATATTAAATCATCAAAATCATATAAATAGGAAAAAATGGGAAACCTAAATCCAAAAATTAAATATAATATTTACAAGGAATTAAAGGTAATGATTAAAAGTGATATCTTATAAAAGAATACAATCATATCAAAAAAGTAAAATCAAAAAATTTTAAAATGAGTATTATATAATGGAATTTTGATATGATAGAAATTTCACACATTTCCAGAATCATATATAGTCACATAATCAAGAATAAAATGTTTAATTTTGTATTATTAAAATAATTGTTTATTTTTTTATTTTCAATAGTACTAATCTGAATTAAATGAGATATATTTTTATTCCATTAAGCTATCATAATGAATCTACAAAAATTATTTTTTTCATTACATCTTGTATGCTCAACAATATAAAATTATTGAAGGACTCTTTTAATATGTTAAATAGCGAAATAATATTCATTAGAAAAAAAATAATTTTTTAAATTATTTATTCATCAAATGAGTATCAATAGTCCATAACCTCATGAAAATAGGTATCACGTCATAATCACAACACTAGTAACAATTAGATGATTGGTGGGGACAGAAAATCTATTATATCCCTTGTGGAGACAATTATTTCATGTTCAATCCTAATATCTAATATATAATTTTATTCTTTTATTAATACTAATAATATTTTTGATGCTATATTTTTTGGATTAGGTACAAATTAGATCAATAAATTCTCAAACATGGTTGATTATACTGAACCAAATACATTATTAGTTAATGTGAAATCATATAATTTTAGAACTCAGTGAATTGTCCAACAATAATAATGAACAATATATAATATCATATTATTTTGAAACCTACTAAAATGAACATCAATATTTTTCTCTTCCATCTATACTAAAAATTACCAGATTTATCTAGAGTAATTCTTTTTTATTCATATTCTATTCTAAAACATTGTTAAGTACATAAATGTTTTGTTTTTCAATATCACTACGGTATGGGCCTTAATGTAAAAAATCATGATGTGAGGAATGTAATTATTTGGAAAAAATGATAACACATAATTGATATCTATGATCATATATTCGAAATATATAAGATAATTACAAAATAAAATTATTGGGGCTATATTTTACGTGTTTTGAATTATCCAAATCCTAACTACCAATTTATGAAAAAATATGATGTTCTTAATGAATGTATTAGGATGAGGTATATTGGGGTGGGATATATTAATAAATTATTTATATAGGACCTTAAGATAATCATGGAGGTTATTAAACCTCTCAATTACATGAGGTATGTATATTGAATTAAAAGGGGGTTTATCCTAAAATTAATAAAAATTTTGGCCTTCAATCTATTCAGACTGTCATCTGGATAAGAAAGAATATATTTCATTTTTGTTAATTTTTAAAAAATAATAATAACATTTTAAATGATGAAAACCATTTACAATGTGGTATTTCTACTACTATTATTATGGCTAGTGATAATAAATTTTTAATAGGAATCCTTCATGGTTATGAAATCAAGAGTAGAATTATATTTATATCAAGGGGACAGAAATGGAAATGATGTATTTTTATATATTTACAATTATAAATTCATTGAAATTTTTCTCCATTATTTAAAAATCTGTTTCAAGAATTTATTTTGAGAAATATTCTATTAGAATGGAATAAAACTTTGGGTTTTATTATAATTT
Organism: Viscum album; assembly: GCA_963277665.1. NCBI lineage: Eukaryota > Viridiplantae > Streptophyta > Magnoliopsida > Santalales > Viscaceae > Viscum > Viscum album. The sequence continues at coordinate 954,942,360 of OY728122.1, read as the reverse complement.
CCCTTGGTACCAAATACATATCAGACCGATACTTTTAAAAATATTTCTATGTCAAATAATTTTTATTTGATCATTAGAATGATTCTTATTAATAGTCCCTCCAGTTTTATTCATATGACCATTTTCTTAAAATATTTTGGCATTTCTTTTTGTTGATGAGGTCTAGATATCATGAAAACTATTCCAAAATCAGAAAATATTCTAATGCTAAAAACTAGAGGTTTAATACTAAAAATAATACTATAGTGTATATGTATATTGATACAATAAAAATGGTTTAAATTTTATTAGTACTAATAATTTAATATTTATAGATACCATAATAAAAAATATAATATATTTAAAAAAATTCAAAATTCTTATTTGTACTACATGGTATTCTCGATTCAATGTTGTCCATTCTGTTGGTTTCAAACAAGGTCATCAACATTCAACTGTTATGTTTTGAATATTTAGATATTTCCTATGATAAATAAAAAAAATCGGTTGATTGTGGGTTTTTGAAGTCCAATAAATATTACAGGAGTTCTAGAGTTTCTTTGTACTATTTTACATTGATAACCAATTTATTTTGTGTCAATAGATCAAAAAATCATTTAAAATATGAATGATGTTATAAAAAATTATATATAATTTTTAGCAAATGTTAAAAATTGTATAAAGTCATTTTTTTATATTATAAAATGATTTTTCTAATAAATAATGATTAAGTGTACTTTTTGTGTAAGATTTTATGAGGGATATAGACCATTTGATAGTCCTGAGGTGCTTTATTTTATAGATTTCTATACTCAATATATATTGGATGATTTTTTTCATTTGGTTATCAATATTATATACTTATATAAATTTAAGAACTATATCATTTTGATGGAATATTCTTAATAAATAGAATTAGAATATAAGAGTTGTATTAATCATTAATGGTTTACAAATGGAATATTCCACTAGTAATGAAGCTCAATTCTTCTATGAATAATTTCATTTTATTTGATCACATTTTGAAAAGGTAGGTAATCAACACATTTGGAATAGTTATCCTCCAACTCATTAAAGAATGTATTACTGGAACCTAGGATATATGTCTATTTAGTAGATCACATCATTGTGGTTTATTTTATGGATTTTGGAGTGATAAATATAATAGAAATTTTCTAAAAATCATGATTCCTTAAATTCATAAGATGGGAATATATATTTTTCATAATTAATTAAAATTTATATAATTAATATTTTTCTACTATTATTATTCATCCAATGAGGTTATCTTCACAGTTCTCTAAAATTAAAATTATGAGGGTCAAATACAAAAGAATTCCAATTTCATTATAAGTGTATAAATTTAATCAGATAATAGATCTAGATATTTTATTTAAATTTATGCTCACATATTCTTACTCTATTCTCCAACCATTAGTTAATCATGTTTTTTGTAATTATAATTTATTTCCTTTTAAAATAATGGTTTGGGAGGATGTATATGTTGATAATAATAAATTAAAAATGTATTATTTAACTAAAAAACAATTTCATTATAATTATGATCATTATTACAAATTATTATAAAATGATGGATCCCCCTGTAAGGACAAAAATGGTTTATAATGTTTCCCATGAAATGAATTATTTTGATTCAAACATTAATTCCATTTATTTCTCAATGTATTACTTTGGAACTATATGTATGATTGTGGAGAAGAATATCGATTGTGATTTTATACCCTATAAATTTTGGAGTGACCTATGGGGGAATTTTTTTAATATTTATTAACATACACTACCAACTTCATCATATATTTTTAATAATATCTATTCATGATTAATGTCTCAACATTCCACCAAACTAATAATTTTATTTATGTATTTGATTAAAAATCTAATAATTATAACACTGGGGAATTATAACTACAAAACATATTATTGTCCAGTATTATCAATACAAGGAGGCCTTACACATTTTTGTTTTTGAATTTAAATATTTTTATAACATATATCATGATTGTTTTTCAAACGCATTACATGGTACTTTTTTTATTGAAATATTATATAGTAGTTATAACTTTTTAAATTAAATTTTTTATATTTTTGGTTTTAGGAATATGAAAGATTAAAATAGGGTCACACTAAAACAAAAATATGCATTAAAGGGTATTGATGGTGGTTTATGATGAAGGGTATTGTATCATTATTTAGAGGAAAAATATTCTAGTTGTCATAAGGACTCTGTGGTAATTCCATTTCTGTTGAATTTGAGAACAAGTATATGATCACCACTCAAGGATTTGAAAAACTCAATCAATGGTTAAATGTACTGATCAGCTGTATCACATCAACAATGGTGTATGGAATTTATAGTTTGGGTTGATTCCTCTCATGTAATGTATTACCAAAGGTATATTCTGTTTTAAATTAAATCTTTAATATTGATTTTAATTTTATGTATATTAATATTAGGGGATATTATTTCGAAGGAATCCTTACCAAAATAAAAATTTCTAATAATTATTTGATCAGGCTTAATGAGGTCCCATATAATGTATCTCAAATTTGAAAATGGGGATAGAATAGAAATTCATGTACATTAGTTATGAAGATTTTTTATTTCAATAATGGATACATTCCATGTTCCCTAATTCAATGTTTTATAATTATTAATTTGAAATTCATAATTTTTCTTGGATTCCCAATATAGATAAATGATAATTAAATTTCATTTTTTTCACTGGGAACATGACAGATATTTTTTATGGGATACAAGCACGCCTAAAGGAAATTTTAGGAGTTGTAAAATGATTTTTTCAAGGGAATAGATGACCCATCCAGGGAAATAGAATGAGTAATCAAGTCAGATTACATTAATTAGTAGAATATGATCAGATCCTACATTAATTGATATGGGAAATCTTGGTTGGAGATTAATATTAAAACATAATGAATTTATACTAAAAATTATTATTATTAAATAATAATTTCATAAATATGGATGAAAATATTTATTATTTCTATTGTTTGCCATATTTTTTTTAATAATTTTATAATTAAAATGGTCTCAAAAAATTTATTCTTTCCTAATTTGGATGTGAAATATATTTTAGAATATTTTTTATTGAATACTTTTATTGGTTATTAATTTTAATATTTGATGAATATATTTAACATAATTGAGGTTCTTGATTTCATCGAGACTGTGATATTATATGAGAATAATATATTAATGTATTACATGATATCTAGTTAAATAATGTCGATAAGATACGTACCATTAATTTTAGTAACAAAAATAATTTACATGACATTATTATTTAATCATTAAATGGTTATAATTCATAAAAATTAAATAATTTTATGAAATTATTAAATTTATAAAGTTGTTATATAACAATTATATAAACTAGTGTATAACACTATAAGGTATAGATGATGTTCATAGCTAAATAGTCAAATAAGAATATAATCCTTTAGTATTATCAATACCAAATAAGTTTTATAAAAAATGAACTAAATAACACTATACTAAACAATATAGATGTTAATAATTATCTCTATACAAGGAAGAAACAAATTAAAATATTAGATGTGGGAGAAACTAATTTAATTAAAATAGTTTGTAATTGAGGATAATATTTTATGTCAGTAATGTGTATCAGAAAATAATTTATCAATGAAGATAAGTATTTACCTCAAATTGTGTGACTCAATTATAAATTATTTTGATGTACTGTGATAATTTTATATGAAATTTGGGAAGAAAATTAGGATGGGGTTTGAGGAAATTAAAAAAATAAAGCATAGTAATATTTATTGTAAATAATTAAGTAGTTTATAATTAATAGAGAATATAGTTTAAGATCAATTATTTACATATATTAGCTTGATACTAAATTTTTGAGGTGAATGAGAACACAAATATCATGATATATTTAGAAAGATCATTTAATAATAAAATATTCTGATGTTCAATAAGTATTAGAATTCTATGATTGAAAATGATTATTTCCGATGAACATTATTTAGAAAATAACAATTTCTATAATTAATTCGTATGAGGCTGATATGGGGATTCATTATGGTGAAAATGGGGATAGATTGTGTGTATTAATATATAAATAAATATTACATGGATAATGATTAATGAATATATATTGATGAGAAATGGTGATGGATTTACATTATGTTCCCACTCAAACATGTTTTACTATGAGATGACACTAACTATACATAACCTCACTGACAGATATATAGATTCTGATGATGGGATACACATCAATTTATTACTATTCACAAAACATTCTCAGAATATATATGTAAAAAATATATAGGTTATTTTTTGAGATGATTAAACACTCCAATAACTCCAATGTGAAATAAATGGTCATGAAGAATTCTTATAGTAACCTCAATGTGATATCCAGATCTATGGGATAGGTTTGTAGGAGTAGTTACCCTCACTTAAATGTAATGGGAATATAAAGGGATGTTATTCACATTAATGTGGATTCTCTTCCTCAAACCAAGAAAATGAGTTGAGGTGGATGAAGATGCACATAATAGTATCTTTTCTCTCCACCAACTATTAAATAATTGGTAATACCATATGTTTATTATCATCCTAGATTATTTTTTTCCTCCAGTAAATAAGTTTAAAAATTTATACTTTGAAATGAGTATTTCCTAAAATTAGTAGACAATTATACACTATTATCTATGTATATTTTAATTTTATGTGTAAGATAATTCTATTTCCTCTATTTCCTATGAAATAATTAGAGGCGCAGTTTTCCTCCAATTCACCCTTGATAGATGGAAAAATGGGTTTCCTCCATTGACTAATGACTACTGTATCTAGATATAATAATAGGTTAGTAAAACCATTCATTGATTATGTGTTATTATTGTAGTGTATTTGTTGGAAAATACTAATAATTTTTCAGTGTAACTAAAGTGAGAAATAGATATATTGATCAGTATGAATCATGATTTTTTGAATTGATGGAATTAGGTGACATTTAGTTTTTTGAAATTTATTTATTTTTTATTCACATAGACACTAGATTATTTAATGTCTATCTCATATCATAAGATTACCTTAATAGGTATGGTTTTACTAGATCCTTCATGTTCATCTGAAAATATTTCATTTAATTAACACTATTATAAGTAGATGGTGATAATGTATGATACTGGATGTAGGTGAAAGATGATGGGTATATATAGTTGGTCGAGTGGATACCTCTTTAAGAAGAATTTTTTGATGGCATTGATGATTTTATGTACACATATTTGGGTTGTTTATGATTTAGATGTAGTTTCATTTAAATAGTTAACATTTTATTTGGGATATTCATTTATAGATATTCTTTTTTATATTATTTAATATTAAATTTCATTCATATAAAGTGGATATCTGATATATGTCCTTGGGTTATATAATGATTATATGAAATGACAACTATGATGTGAAAATACATTAGGGTTTGTTTATAGCCTCTATACAAGTGGATTAAAGATAATGACTTATAAATATTATTGATCCAAGGAAATATAGATTCATATTATATAAATTGGATCGATTATGAAGATAGGAGAAGTCGAGTATTTGATATGATAATTTACTAAGAGTTCCAATAATGTTATCAATTGTATCTCTTAAAAATTGGGGACATTATAAACATTTAGGTGCCATAGGTATATCTTAACATGAATATTATTGATGTAAAATTGTGGATACTTCAATATAGAATCTATATTAGTAATTTACATCATAATTCATCACATAGATATGTTTTATCATTCTATGATTGATTTATTTGAATCAATAGATAGTGAATGTGACTCAAATATTACGAGGAGTCCACGGCATAACAATCTATCACATTCAGTTTAGAGTCATGATGTTTTTGTGAAAATTGAAAGAAGATTTTTATTTTATTTTGTTTTTATGGGAATTAATGGTTGTGATAGGGTTCTTAGTTATAGATAGTACAAGATAATGTCATAATGCAACCTAAGGGTCACATTATTCAGGTTATTGAGGATTCCAATGACATGGAATTAATTTTATTCTAAATCCAAACTAACTAGAAACATGTTTATAGGTATAAAATGTATATAATTATATGTGATATTTATTAATAAAAAAATTAAAAAACATCTTGGTGTTATTTTGTATGACCACTCCATACATCAGTATATCCCCCAGAAAATGAAAAAATAGTCAATAATACCTTAAATAAAAACATAAATAAAAATATAGATATCTAATGAACTAAAATCAAAACCCAGTAATCCAAACAAATAATAACATTATAAAAAAAATTAATTCATTCTAGAGAATAAAAAATTAAATCATGTCTATATTCACAGTTATCCATGTGTCTAGAAAAAAATTCACCTACTTGGAACCATAACTATACTCGATTTGAAAGACTTTGATTAACATACTCATAATAGATGAAACTAAGTTTAAAAAATAATATATAAAGTAGATAAAAAATTACAAACATGCATCCTCATCAAACTCCATGTATAAAATTTATAAATTAATTACATCTTTCAGATTGTTTGGAATGATAGTTATAATAACAATCGTTTAATTTCATATTAATACAATGTATATAAAATGATCAGTTTTGTTCATCATGGATAATTTAAAAAATATCCATTTATTAATATTAAATATTTAAAAAAAATTATGAGTTTGAATTCCAAATAATATAAAAAACTAAAAAAATTATTTTAGGTATAATCACATGTTAATGTTAAAGAAAATAATCTAACCATTACAATACCTTTTAAACAACATAGATAAGGCCCCAATGATGTAAAGTTTTCTTTTGATAAAATAACATTCCCCAAGATAATGGACACTGACCTTATATATATAAAGTAATTGGCACAAAATAAATTATCATGTGTTAAGAGATCATAACATGAATGTAATTGTAACCATTAATGGACTCCAATCATATAAAATAAAGTGTACCTAAATGTAATATGTAATATAATTAGTTATTATGTTGAAGGAAATTCATTATAAACATTAATATTATGAACTCATAAAATTAAAATAATAAAATCAGAATAGATTTGGAGGATACCTAGAATAAAAAGAAACCTATAATACTCATATGATCTTAGTGGTCAAAACAATAATTTCATAATATGACCAACCATATTGATTCTGGTAGATGATATGGTATGCTGGAATACATCTTGTCCTTCCATTATCCACATCTATTAATTATGAGTTCATTGTTAGTTTTTATGTGTTTTCCAAATTAATAGACCCCAGCTAATCATAAGATTATTTTACAATATTTCCATAATTTACGAATTATAAATAACAAAATAGTCTCACTATGCCATGAATATAAGGCCTTTTATATTTATAAAATAGACAAAAAAATATGTTTTTCATCAATAATAATTAATATTTCACTATAATAATGCCATGATATACTCTCTCTAGACTCCTCAAAATATGTAATTATATTCAAATCGTCGATAAGGGAATCATGAAAAATGTGTGGGCTTCGATGCTCAATAAGGGTAAACATACGTATTAATAAACGAATATCTATAGTGGAAAATAATTTTATGTGGGTTTAATGAAGATATAAAAGAAAATTATAACAAAAAATCATAGTTCTTAAATCATGGTATATAGCGTGCTAAAAAATAATACATTAATAAAAGAGTGTGTATCCACTTGATAGTCAAAATGTACCTTTAGAGGATAAAAAACCTACGAGAAATAGCACAAAATTATGTACGATTTTAAATATTGGACCCACATTTATGGAAAGAGTCATTATATTCATGATTCATACACATGAACCCATGCTTGTGATATAACACAATTGTACCCATTTAAACATCACCATATTTAGTCACAAAACTTCATAACCTTTTGCAAATAACATATTTCTTTCTATGTATACATGTCTCTTTAGATTTAATGTTTTATAATATTCATTTGAGGGTGATATATGATACCTCCCATCATCATATATTCATAATACTTCCACTTTTAAATCATTCACTTATAAAATTATACACAATCCATGTGAATAAAATAGATTTCAAAAAACAATCAAATGAAAATCATTCACATTTTATAGAATAATAATACCTTATAAGGAAAATGGGTTTAATAACCTTTTCAAATGTAATCACGTAAATAAATCATCAATAATCATATCATGTTAACCCTTTGTAAAATTGATGGTTATCTAATTATATTACATAACATTCAAGGTAAATACCATTCAATTATGATAATAAAGCATATGTAATTTTCACCATATAGTGAAAGGGTATATTTTTAAGAATATTATTCCTCTATCAAACAATTTTTGTCATCAATTTTAACACACTTAAATAATGTATTTAAAAATAGGTTATTTAAAATATAATGAAATTGGAATAAAATTTAGGTTATATACCAGTTATTTTAAATAAATACATAGGCCATGATTAATCATTATTATAATAGAGATGTACAAAATATAATCCATATAGAGAAATAGTGCAATAATTTTGATACTTACATTGATATTATACAATATATATCCCTGAAAAATGACTTTTATGAACAAAAATATTTTATGAGTTTTAAATAATTACATTGAAATTAACAAACATATATGCTATTTTGGTAGGATTTTTAATGAAAAATATTATAAAATTTAGATAAAATAATTTATTTTTTAACAATTATATCATAAATAGAGACATTTATATAAATTGAAAAATGTAGTGGATTGATGTGTTCACACAGGAAATATTTATAAGGGGTTCTTTTCTCACTTTTTAAAAAATGGACAATAATAAAAATGTTAAAATTTAATTTCTTCCTATATAAAGATATATATAATTTACATAATGACCTTTATCAATTATTGATACACATATAAGGAAATTTTCTAAATAACTATATCGATACATGCATCAAATGTCACGACCCGTCCTCGGGGCCCATGCCGTGACTACCCCAAGCCCGCCTTCCATAGTCCAGGGGCTAGAGACTAGCACCAAAGGCGTAAATCCTGATAACTGGGAAGGCATTTCCTTTATAAAAGTAAACAAAACACCATAGAGTACAAGCGGAAGTAAAACACTAAGTATAAAAGGAAGTGATGAAAAGTAAATGGGCCAGAATACAAACCCAATCGAAAGTACAGCTACAACTGAACAAAAGTACAAGAGAAAAGACAAACAACTGGAAGAAAGGAAGCAGCTCCTAGGTTGTCCTCCTCGGATCCTACTTGAAGGGTAGGTACAGATAGCGCAGCTCCTGGATTGTCCACCACAGATCCTACCTAAAGGGTAGGTACAGATAGCGCAGCTCCGGGATCGTCCACCACTGATCCTACCTGAAGGGTAGGTACAGATAGCGCAGCTCCTGGATCATCCACCACGGATCCTACCTAATGGGTAGGTACAGATAGCCTCTACAATGCTCTCTCCCTTCAACTTGCTCCGAGTGTCGCCTCATCATGAAGTCCACCGCCGGATACTGTCTCGTCGTGAGGTCCACCTCCAGGTACTGTCCAGTCCTCGAACACTCGGCCTCTGTCTGCGCTACCCGTCGTCTATTACCAACACTATGAGGTGCGGGCATATCCCGTGTATGGGTGAGTATAACGATACTCAGTAAGTACCCCGAGACCCTCAAGGTCTCACTAAATCCAACATGGTTAACCACAAAGAAGATCTCAATAGATAACCTCTACTTAGGTATATGCCCATACATATACCCAAGTTATCAAGTAACCCATCTCAATCACTAGGAAACACAAAGATTATGAAATCAACGGATAACCACTACCTAGGTATATTCCCATACATATACCTAAGTTATCAAGGGACCCATATCAATCATGAGGTAAACACAAAGATCATAGACTCAGCTCAAACCAGGATTTTCAATATCGAAACTGTAACTGCTGATTAGCCCCGTCTCTGGAGTGTACAATGGTCCTGTCATGACTCTGAGGTACTTATCACTAACCTAAGACTGCTGAGGTACTCATCCTGTCGAGTACCGTGGGTCAGCCACCCAAACACAGTAGTGCTTCCCCCCGGGGTATGCCACCCAAATATAGTAGTTCCCACCCCCTAATAGCTTGTAGTGGTACTCTCCGGATGAGTACCGTGGGTCTGCACTGTCACACAGTAGTGCTCCATCCGCCATGGGTCTCCACCCAAACAAAGTAGTGCTCCTTCCTCTGGGCTAGTCGACTCACTCCAAGTCGAGTCAGTCAAGTAGTCGTCAGGTCTCAGCCGGCTACACGGTCTCCGTACTCCATACGATCGTCTCCGGGAGGGTCTTCTCCACGAGATACCAGTAGATACTCCAAGTATCTCAAAGTCCCACTAAGAAGTATCTCAAAGTACAGCCTCGTCATAGGGGTCTCAACGCAACAGACGACACATCAATCAGACGCCCGGTCTGTGAGTTATTAGATTTTTCGTCCCAGGGGCTCGGTTGGTTTCGTGTGCGAACCAAACCAGCCGTATCTCGACTGTACCCTGAACTCTCATAGGGTATTCTCATAGGTACCGTTTCTCAACGTGATCACCAACTCCACTGACGGATCGTCAAACGGACGTCCAGTCTGAATGTTATCAGCTTTTCCGTTCTAGTTGCCCGATTGGATTTCAGGTACAATCCAACCTAGCCACTATCAAACTGAAACCAAAACTCAGGAGAAGTATTCCAAATGTTCTGTCTCATCAAGAGGAATCCAACAAAGTTGATGGCACATCAATCGGGCATCCGGAGCTCAAGATATAAGCGTTTCCGCTCTGAGGGCCCGGTTGGCTTCGTATCCGAACCAACCCGGCCATTCTCAAAGTTCTCCAAAACCTTGAGTGTAATATACCGAAACGACCACCTCGATCCAAGGATCGCTACGCAACTGACGGTGAGTCGATCAGAGGTCTGCAGCCCAAGATATGGGTTTTTGAACGAAAAATACCCGAAAATAGGGGGTTCGGGTCCGGCCCGACCTGGCCCGAGACCCCCTCGGTCGACCCGACCCGGGTCCGGGTCTGGCCTAACAGGGCGCAGCCCGGCCTGGACGGCGCGGCACGGCCCGACCCAGCCTGGCGCTGGCGCGGCGCCCGCGCGGCCACCAAAGAATAGAGGGGCACTGCCCCCCGGATGACGGTGAACCGGCGCGGCTTAAATGTCGCGCCCCCCTTTATTCTGGAATAGGTAACTGTTCCAGTTCAAGCCATGCGGCCACAGCTCTATCGTGGCGGCCTTCTCGGGCGGCACGTCGCTGCCACTTTCCACGGACCACCGGACACGCTCCGGTGGTTCGTTTTGCTCGCCGCCTTCGCCAACGGTCCTTCCGGGACCCGACCTTCACTACGGAGGCTTCAAAATGACCTTGCGACCTCGTTTTCGTCGCCCGTCAATCCACGCGCAACGATCAACTAGCGGAGTCTTTGAATTTCCTCCGTGGCCCCGACTCTAGTTGCGGTTTCGTTCGGCTTCAACGGCACGGCGCGACGGTGTGGCGCATCCTTTTCGTATTTCTCCATGTTTCCGCACGGTGTCATTGCACCGTGCCGCCTTTGTTCGAGCCGTAACATAATCAACAACAAGGGGGAGGAGGGTCGGCCTTTTTTGTGTTTTCTGAACTCCTCCCGTTATAATGATAGCAAGCGTCCAACAAATAGAAGTCAATGTATGGCAAAGAAAACAATTAACCCCAACATCAACCCGCATGAACGAATGATCCGCGGATCAATCTGGAAATGGTTGGTCCGCACACCTTGTTCTTTTCTCAAAGATAAAGCGAATACCAAAGAGATTCCCCTACAACCTCTTAAATAAAAAGAATCATTCCAATATTTCCAACTTGCAAAAAAATAAAACATTCACAAATCAACTTAATGATGAGTTGATCCGGGTTCTTTGTTTTAGAAGGAACAACCAAGAGAATAATATAATTCTCAAAATAATCCCCCTACCTAGATAACGAGTTGACGATCGAAGAGCGTCGCGGAAAGAGGCATCATGGGGTGGTTTCAATGACGGTGTTGGTGTGTGTCAAACAAAGGGAAAGATTCGTCAATCGTAGGAAGAGAGGAAGCCAGGGTAGACGTCTGTGTTCTTCACGTTATCCAATGAAGAAGATGAACTCTATCTCCTCCAAAGTTTTTCCCAACACTCCAAAAGCTCCCAAAAAATAAAATAATAGCCCATGCAATTATTTTTATTCACACAAAAAAGACTCAAAAATTCAAAACACAAACCACTTAAATTAATAAAGAGAGTTGGCATGAATAATGAGGAGAGAGGGGGAGGTGAGTGGTCTCACATTAAATATTAGTTTCAAGGGGTTATGGGGAATGTGAAATGGTGAGAGCTCATGTTGGTCCCACCTCTCATTTATTCACCCAAGGGTATTTACCAACCCAACTTACACACAAAGTATAAAACTACATAGAAGAAAAATAAAATTGGATTACAACTTTTATTTATTCTTCACTTACACGTAAAATTTTAAACAACTTCCCCGAGAAAAAGTACTTTCGGAAAAGGTATTCTTAAGCAATTACCTGCATTGCGAGTTCATCGGTGCCCTCGGAATTCAATTTCGAGCACTGGTTTAAAAGTTAGAAAAACCCGCTTGTACGTTCATTGAACGTACCCAAGCTAAACTTTGGAAATTGATTCCGGGCACACCAGGCCTCAAAATCAGGCGCCGTTAGAATCTGCATTCTTGTAAAATCCCAAAAAAATTAAGAAAAAAATTTCCTTGAAATTTATGGGTCTTTACATTACTCCCACCTCAGGGCTTTACATCTCCGTAAAGCTTAAACACAAACTAGGGATACAAAAGTGGTACTGAGCAAGCATCTGAGCCTTCTACCCCCAAGTGCTCCTCTGGAGGTTTCCGCGCTACCAATGAAAATGCATAATAGGAATCGACAGTCCTCGTAGGACCCGCTCCTATTGATCCTCAACCTCTATTGGGACCCCACAAAATTCACCCCATCGCCAAAGTCCAGTTCACCATGGTCGATACCATACATCGGGCCAAGCACGTATCTCCTCAGTTGAGATATGTGCAAGTCATCGTGCACCCAGTGCAACTGAGGTGGATGATCCAAGCGGTAAACCACCTCTCCTACCGAGGTGAGGACCCGGAAAGGTCCGCTGAACCTCAGAGATTACTTTCCGCCTTGGCCGCATCTCCGTAAACCTCGTCGAGGTGAGACCCGTATAAGGACGTGGTCATCATACTTGAACTCTAGAGGCTTCTTGTCTGCTTTGTGCAGTCTCATCTGCCATGATCCTTAGGCAATCACTGCCCACTCCTACATCAGGACACACCCATGTTCGGTCCCTAATGCGTCGCAGTGATCTATGTAACCAATTCCCATGAGCTGGGCGCACTGATCAACCCATCTCCTGAAAGCTCTACTGGAAGTGGTGCTACAACTCTGGAGAATTTTGGCACAAAAGTAAGTTTGACCATCTCCTGAGTGATCGAATGCACCCTCTTATGCTTGATTCCATCATGTGTTTCCTGGGTTTCCCTTTTCGCCGACCAAAGAAAACCCCACCCCAAAGTTGTAGATAAACCACAACCTTTTTTCCTAATACAGTCAATCCATGTATGAACTGTGGATCCAATCCATACTCAGTGTCACGACCCGTCCTCGGGGCCCATGCCATGACTACCCCAAGCCCGCCTTCCATAGGCCAGGGGCTAGCGACTAGCACCAAAGGCATAAATCCCGATAACTGGGAAGGCATTGCCTTCATAAAAGTAAACAAAAAACCACAGAGTACAAGCGAAAGTAAAACACTAAGTAGAAAAGGAAGTGCTGAAAAGTAAATGGGCCAGAATACAAACCCAACTAAAAGTACAGCTACAACTGAACGAATGTACAACAAAAAAAGACAAACAGCTAGAAGAAAGGAAGCAGCTCTTGGGTCATCCTCCTCGGATCATACCTGAAGGGTAGGTACATATAGCGTAGCTCCTGGATCTTCCACCACGGATCCTACCTAAAGGGTAGGTACAGATAGCGCAACTCTTCAATGTTCATGCCCGTCAACCCCCTCCGAGTGTCGTCTCGCCATGAAGTCCACCTCTGGATACTGACTCGTCGTGTGGTCCACCTCCGAGTACCATCTAGTCCTCTAGCACTCGGCCTCTGTCCGCTCTGCCCATTGTCTGCAACCAACACAACGAGGAGCGGGCATAGCCCGTGCAGGGGTGAGTATAACGATACTCATTACGGACCCCGATACCCTCACAGTCTCACTAAAACCAACAAGGATAACCACAAAGAATATCTCAACAGATAACCTCTACTTAGGTATATGCCCATACATATACCTAAGTTATCATGTATCTCATCTCAAACAATAGGTAACACAAAGATTATGAAATCAATGAATAACCACTACCTAGGTATATTCCCATACATATACCTAAGTTATCAAGTGACCCATCTCAATCATGAGGAAAACACAAAGGTCATAGACTCAGCCCAAACCAGGATTTTCATTATCGAAATCGTAACTGCTGAAGAGCCCCATCTCTAGAGTGTACAGTGATCTTGTCAGGACTCTGAGGTAATGCTCACTAACCTAAGTCTACTGAGGTACTCCTCCTGTCGAGTACCGCGGGTCTGCTGCCAAATACTGGGTGATCCATCTGCTGTGGGTCTGCCACCAAATACCGGGCGCTCCCCTTAATAGCCTACAGAGGTACTCCTCCGGTCGAGTACAGCGGGTCTGCTGCCAACTACCAGGCGCTCAGTCCACCATGGGTCTACCGCCAAATACCCGGTGCTCCGTCCATTGGGCTAGTCGACTCACTCTAAGTCGAGTCTGTCAGACAGTCGTCAGGTCTCAGTCATCTACACGGTCTTCGTACTCCGTCTGCTCGTCTCTAGGAGGGACCGCTCCATGAGCTACTGGTCAATACTCCAAGTATCACAAAGTCCCACGAAGATGTCTCTCAAAGTACCTCCTCGTCATAAGGGTCTCAACACAACAGACGACGCGTCAATCGGACGCCCGGTCTGTGATTTATTAGCGATTTCGTCCTAGGGGCCCGATTGGTTTCATGTGCGAACCAACCAGGCCGTATCTCAACTGTACCCCAAATTCCAATAGGGCATACACATATAGACCGTTTCACAATGTGATCACCAACGCCGCTGACGGTTCATCAAACAGACGTCCGGTCTAAAAGATATCAGCTTTTCCTTTCCAGGGGCCCGTTTGGATTTCGGGTGCAATCCAACCCGGCCACTATCCAACTGCATCCAAAAACTCAAGAGAAGTATGCCAAAAGTTCTGTCTCATCAAGAGGAGATCAATGAGGCAGACGACGCGTCAATCAGACGCCCGGTCTGTGAGTTATTGGCTTTTTCGTTCCAGGGGCCCGGTTGGTTTCATGAGAGAACCAACCCGACCGCACTTCGACGACATCCAATCCTCAAGCGGAGTAAGACAAATGTTCTTTCTCATCAAGAGGAATCCAAAAAAGTCGACGTCATGTCAATCGGACGTCCGGAGCTCAAGTTACGGGTGTTTCTGCTCCGAGGGCCCGGTTGGTTTCCTGTACGAACCAACACGGCCGAACCCGAAGTATTCCAAAACCTTGAGTGCGATATGTCAAAACGACTGTCTCGGTCCAAGGATTTCATCGCCGCTAACGGTGCGTCGATCGGAGGTCTGTATCCCATGATAGGGGAAAAATGCAAAAGAGGTCCAAAATCGGGGGGTCTGGGCCCGTACCGACCCGGCCCAACCCCCGCTGGGTTGGCCCGAACCAGGTCGACCCGACTGGGCGTGACCCAGCCCGGCGGGTGCGGCCCGGCCCGATCTAGGCGTGACCCGGCCCGGTCCGCCCAAGCCGGCCCAGCTCAGCCGGGCGGCTCGCTCGCTGAGCCAGCGAGCCGGTGCTCCGCAGACGCGGCGCGCACCGCGTCCCCCCTGGATCCCGCGTGGCCGCGGGATCCTGCTGCTCGCCGCCACGGCTTCAGCCGCGGAGGTTTCTCCAGGCGGCGCGCTAGGGCGCCGCCGGTGGTGTCCGCGGGCCACCGGAGATGCTCCAGGGGTCCGTTTTCAATTCCGCCTGCGCCGATGCTCATCCTGGGTCCCGTTCTTCACTGCGGAAACATCAAATCATCTCTACGGCCCGTTACGACAATGCCTGACGATCTGCACGTCAAAAAAACAACTAGATAGTCTTTCGTTCACCTTCGCGGCCCTGACTATGACCACAATTTTGTTCGGCCTTAATGGCACGACGCAACGGCGCAGTACATCCTTGCTGCATCACTCCAGGTTCCCGTGCGGTGTCGTTGCACCGTTCCGCCATCTTCCGAACCACAACATAATCTACAACAAGGGGGAGGAGGGTCGACTGTTTTTGTGTGGTCCTACCTCCTCCCGTTATAATGATAGCAAGCGGCCATCAAATAGAAGTCGACGTATGACAAATAAATATTTCACGGCAAAATCAATAAACCTCAACATCAACCTGCATGAACGAACGATCCGCGGAGCAACCTGGAAATGGTTGGTTCGCCCTCATTGTTCTTTTCTCAAAAGATTAGAGAACACCAAATAAATTTCCCTACCTCGAAATTGACATCACACATCATCGAGTCGCAGAAGTCGAACGTCACGGTAGTCGAATGTCGGGGTAGTCCGGTGTCGTGGAAGAAAGGTATCGCTTCCGTCAACGTCGGAAGAAGACGGAGAACATTGTTGTTGGCGTCGGTCTCCACGGTTGGCGTCTCCTTCCTTGTTGTGGAAGAGGGAGAAAAAGTATTGGAGAAAATGTAGAGCGTTCTTCACCGAGTCAGAAGGTCGTTCTTCATTTGGAGATGATGTTCTTCAGAAGAGTGAAGAGCTCTCTCCCAAATTCTCTCACACAACAAAACTCACCAAAAATAAAATAAGGCCTCTCCTTATTTTATTATTCTTCCATGCATTCAAACTTTTTTTAAAAAATTCAAAGACTTAGTTAAATTAATTGAAGAGGTTTAATCAATTAATTTAATATGTGTTTTGGCAAAATTAAAGAGGAGAGAGGGGAGAATTACACAAGTTAAAGTGGAGTTACAAAATTTAAGAGGGAAGTGAGTTATGGGAGGTCAAGGGGGTTATGGGAAGATAAAGGGGGGGTTAGGGTCTTGTGTGGGCCCGACCTCCCACATATCCACACATGGGATGTTGGGTGGTTGTGGGTCCCACAAACATCTTCCCATGGTAGAATTTAACTCCCTTGGTTAACAAAAATAAAATTGTTCACAATTTTATTTATTTCTTCCTTAAACCTCAAAATTTAACTTCTCCTCCCAAGAAAACGCACCAACGGTAAAAGTCCTCTTAGGCAAATAGCGGCACTGCGAGTTCATCGGTGTCCTCAGATTTCAATTCCGAGTAACGGTTCAAAAGATAGAAAAACCCGCTCGTTCTTTCACTGAACGTACTGGAGCTAAACTTCGGAAATTGATTCCGGGCACACCGGGCCTCGAAATCAGGCGCCGTTAGAAACTGCGTTCTTGTAAAATTACAGTGAAAAATAAGAAATAATTTCCCTTGAATTTTACGGGTCTTTACATTACTCCCACCTCAGGTCTTTATCTCCTCGTAAAGCTTTAACACAAACTAGGGATACAAAAGTGGTATTGAGCACGCATCTGAGCCTCCCACTCTCAGGTGCTCACCTGGAGGATCCCGTACTGCCAGAGAAAGCGTACCTGAGGAATCGTCCGTCCTCGTAGGATCCGCTCCTATCGATCCTCGATCCACACTAGGACCTCTGAGTTTTTCGCCCTGTCATCGACATCCAACTCCCTAAGGTCGTTGATATGTGAAGGATCACGCACGTATCTCCTCAGTTGAGATACGTGGAAGTCGTTGTGCACTAGGTACAACTGAGGTGGATGCGTCAATTGGTAAACCACTTCGCCTACCAAGATGTGGACCTAAGAAGGTCCATTGAACCTCAGATATAACTTTCCGGCTTGGCCACATCTCCGTAAACCTCGTCGAGGTGAAACCTGTATAAGGACGTGATCATCATCCGCGAACTATAGAGGTCTCCAATTCTTGTCATCATAAGGCTTCAGTCGGCCATGTGTCATCCTCATCTGCTCTTGGATGACTTGGACCTTCTCTAGTCTCATAAGAGCTGCTATGATTTCTTCTTTTCCAATAAGAGAAATTTGGTCTCATCCCATGGATGAACCACATTCATTTCCTAACACAGTCAATCCAGACATGAATGATGTATTCATGCCATGTACGGCATCGTAAGGCATCGACGTTACTACCAAGAGATCGAACTTTCTCTCTTGCATCCAAGGGTCGAGTCACACTGTCGACATCAGTGTGAGGTCACTGGGTCTCTTCCATTATAAATCTTGAATGTGAGGGAAAAGTAAACAGTCTTAACCGGGACCACTCAGTACGAACCAAACAAAAGGACAGGAAAGCAAACTTTAAAAAGGTAAGTGTCTTTATATTATTGCAGTTCATGGTACAAAGACACAAATGTAACAACAACAACATGGAACTAGATATACACCACAAGTTTCTCTCATGTCCACTTGCTTTCGAAGCTCCGTAGTCGTAAGCTTCTGCTGTCTGAAGCTGATCTCTCCCATTTCCACCTGTTCCCTGCGGTCGGGGTGGACCTCCTAGTGGTGGTGGTGGAAACACCTTGAAGCATCGTCCACCTCCATCTGCACAGCCATCTCCCCTCCCTCGGCCTTCATCTCCTAGCGGTCTACCTTGATCGAACCTCTGCCTCTTCCTGGGAGGTTCTTCATTTAACTGCTGGTCATCTGCATGGAGGGTCAGACAGTCACGTGCCATGTGACCAATCTCGCTACAGGAGTAACATTGTCTACTCTTGGAACGACTGGCTCTGACTCCACCCCGGTTCCCCCGCACAACTGAACCTGATTCGTGCAGTCAGCCACTGGTGGGTCTGGTCCTCTTGGACCTCTGCATCATCTGTCTACTGCCTTCTGTAGAAGACTCTGCCGCAAGTTGGCTAGTGGTGGGTCCTGCTGCTGTAGAA
The DNA here is from genome assembly GCA_963277665.1 of Viscum album. Lineage (NCBI taxonomy): Eukaryota > Viridiplantae > Streptophyta > Magnoliopsida > Santalales > Viscaceae > Viscum > Viscum album. The sequence continues at coordinate 954,923,275 of OY728122.1, read as the reverse complement.
TGCTTAGCAAAGAAACTCTCTACTATGAGGTCTCTCTCCAACAGCCATGTCAGCGTCAGAATGCTGTGAGAAACAACAGAAGCTCTAATCTCCCTCCTGAGCCCCTGCTTGAAGGTTCGGGCCCTGAAGAACGGGTCTCGTACCATATCTGTGGTGTAGCGCGAGAGGTCTGTGAACCTCACTGAAAACTGCGCCACCATCATGCTACCCTCCTGTAGATGTAGCAGCTCTTGTATACGCACCGCTCGAAGGGTGGCTGGCACAAACTCATCCGGGAACATGCTCTTGATGTCTGCCCACATAAGTGTCGCCTCTTAATATATCTGAAGCATCAGGCTCCACCATCTGCCTGTTGCTGCCTGAAGTAGGCTGGCAGCAAGGATCACCATGAAATCTGCTAGCGTCCCCACTAGCCTGAAGACTCTCACCACAGCCTCCTGCCAATCCTCAGCCACCTGTGGGTCCGTCACTCCCCTGAACCTGGGTGGCCTCTAGAGCTGGAACTGGTGTAGTGCGCTCAAGCGACGTGCACCCTCTGCTGATGGGGCGGGTGGTATCGGTGTCCCAACAGGTAGTAGTACCGCTGGTGCCTCCGCGGTGCCTCTACTAGGATAGGGCCCTGTACTGAGGCCACGTCGTTCCGCGGGCTGTCAGTACAAACAACTCTCTGGGCTCTAGCTAGTCGTCTATGGGGAGGCATCCTAAATGAAAAAAAACATGACACGGTCAAACGATTTATACCTGGAGAGCTGACCTGGTTTGAGCTGACTTTTAAAAACTTCTGGAAACACACATGCAATAAATGTTTTCGTGCAAAGAGTCAGAAATCAGTTGTCTGGGTCCTGGTGTATGGATACGTCGGCCGCCCGCACCAACACTGGACTCCCTGAACTGAATACCACACTCGGTACCCTTAACACTATTGCTTCATAGAAAGAAAATATCAGAGTTAGAGGTTATGCAGTAGAACTGACTCCTTTGATACCAATTTGTCATGACCCATCCTCGGGGCCCGTGCCGTGACTACCCCAAGCCCGCCTTCCATAGGCCAGGGGCTGGCGACTAGCACCAAAGGCGTAAATCCCGATAACTGGGAAGGCATTGCCTTTATAAAAGTAAACAAAACACCACAGAGTAAAAGCGAAAGTAAAACACTATGTACAAAAGGAAGTGCTGAAAAGTAAATGGGCTAGAATACAAAACCAACTAAAATTATAGCTACAACTAAACGAAAGTACAACAGAAAAAGTCAATCAGCTGTAAGAAAGGAAGCAGCTCCTGGGTCGTCCTCCTCGGATCCTTCCTGAAGGGTAGGTACAGATAGCACAGCTCCTGGATCGTCCACCACGGATCCTACCTGAAGGGTAGGTACAGATAGTGCAGCTATTCAATGTTCACGCCCGTTAACCCCCTCCGAGTGTCATCTCGCTGTGAAGTCCACCTCCGAATACTGACTCGTCGTGTGGTCCACCTCCGGCTACCATCTAGTCCTCGAACACTCGGACTCCGTCAGCTCTGCCCGTCGTCTGCAACCAACACACCGAGGTGCGTGCATAGCCCGTGCAAGGGTGAGTATAATGATACTCAGTAGGTACCCCGAGACCCTCAAGGTCTCACTAAAACCAAGAAGGATAACCACAAAAAATATCTCAACAGATAACCTCTACTTAGGTATATGCCCATACATATACCTAAGTTATCAAGTATCTCATTTCAAACATGAGGTAACACAAAGATTATGAAATCAACGGACAACCACTACCCAGGTATATTCCCATACATATACCTAAGTTATCAAGTGACCCATCTCAATCATGAGGTAAACACAGAGGTCATAGACTCAGCTCAAACAAGGATTTTCATTATCAAAACTGTAACTGCTGAGGAGCCCCATATCTAGAGTGTACAGTGATCCTGTCACAACTCTGAGGTAATGATCACTAACCTAAGTCAGCTGAGGTACTCCTCCAATCGAGTACCGCGGGTCTGCTACCAAATACTGGGCGCTCCGCCCGCTGTGGGTCTGCCGCCAAATACCGGGCACACCCCCTAATAGCCTACAGAGGTACTCCTCCAGTCGAGTATCACGGGTCTGCTGCCAACTACCAGGCATTCCGTCTGTCATGGGTCTGCCGCCAAAAACCGAGCGCTCCGTCCACTGGGCTAGTCGACTCACTCCAAGTCGAGTCGGTCAGGCAGTCGTCAGGTCTCAGTCGTCTACATGGTCTCCGTACTCCGTATGCTCGTCTCTGGGAGGGACCGCTCCATGAGCTACTAGTCAATACTCCTAGTATCACAAAGTCCCACGAAGATGTATCTCAAAGGACCTCCTTGTCATAAGGGTCTCAACACATTAGACGATGCGTCAATCGGATGCCAGGTCTGTGAGTTATTAGCTTTTTCGTCCTAGGGGACCGGTTGGTTTCATGTGCGAACACACCCGGCCATATCTCAACTGTACCCCAAACTCCCATAGGGTATACTCATAGGGTCCGTTTCATAATGTGATCACCATCGCCGCTGACGGTTCTTCAAACGGACGTCCGGTCTGAAAGATATCAGCTTTTCCGTTCAAGGGGCCCCGTAGGATTTCGGGTGCAATACAACCCGGACACTATCCAACTGCATCCAAAACTCAAGCAAAGTATGCCAAAAGTTCTGTCTCATCAAGAGGAGATCAACGAGACAGATGTCGCATCAATCGGATGCCCGGTCTGTGAGTTATTGGCTTTTTCGTTCCAGGGTCCCGGTTGGTTTCGTGAGCGAACTAACCCGACCACACTCCGACGTTATCCAAACCTCGAGCGGAGTAAGCCAAAAGTTCTGTCTCATCAAGAGGAATCCAACAAAGTCTATGGCACATCAATCGGACGTCCGGAGCTCATGTTACGAGCGTTTCCGCTCCGAGGGCCCGGTTGGTTTCGTGTACGAACCAACACGGCAGAACCCGAAGTATTCCGAATACTTGAGTGCGATATGTCAAAACGACCTTCTCGGTCCAAGTATCGCATCTCCACTGATGGTGCGTCGATCGGAGGTCTGTATCCCACGATATGGGCAAAATACCAAAGCGGTCCGAAATCGGGGGGTCTGGGCCCGTACGGACCCGGCCGCACCCCCCTGGGTCGGCCCGAATCGGGCCGACCCGACTAGGCGCGACCCGGCCCAGCCGGTGCGGCCCAGCCCGGTGTAGGCGCGACCCAGCCCGGCTCGGCCGGGGGGCTCGCTGGCTCGGCCAGCGAGCCGGTGCTCTGAGGACGCGGCGCGCGCCGCGGCCCCCCTGGATCTCGCGCGGCCGCGTCTTTAGCCACGACGGTTTCTCCAGGCAGCACACCGAGGTGCCGCCGCCTCCGGGCGGCCGCCCTGTGCCAGCCGCCGGTGGTGTTTGCGGGCCACTGGAGATGATCTGGTGGTCCGTTATAAATTCCGCCTATACCGATGCTCATCCCGGGTCCCGTTCTTCACAGTGGAAACATCAAATCGTCTCTTCGGCCCGTTCTGACAATGCCCGACGATCCGCACATCGAAAGAAACAACTGCGGAGTCTTTCGTTCTCCTTCGCAGCCCTGACTACGACCACACTTTTTTTCGGCCTTGACGGCGTGACGCGATGGCGCCGCGCATCCTTGCCGCATCACTCCAGGTTCCCGCGCGGTGTCGTCGTACCGTTCCGCCATCTTCCGAGCCGCAACATAATCAACAACAAGGGGGAGGAGGGTCGGCCGTTTTTTGTAGTCCTACCTCCTCCCGTTATAATGATAGCAAGCGGCCATCAAATAGAAGTCGACGTACGAAAAAGAAATATTTGACGGCAAAATCAATAAACCTCAACATCAACCTCCATGAACGAATGATCCACGGATCAACCTGTAAATGGTTCGTCCGCGCTCGTCATTCTTTTCTCAAAAGATAATAGAACACCAAATAAATTTCCCTACCTCAAAATTGACATCGCACATCGTCGAGTCGCCGAAGTCGAACGTCGCGGTAGTCGAACATCGGGGTAGTCGGGTGTCGCGGAAGAAAGGTTTCACTTCCGTCAATGTCAGAAGAAGAAGGAGAACATTGTTGGCGTCGGTCTCCACGGTCGGCATCTCTTTCCTTGTCGCGGAAGAGGGAGAAAAAGGATTGGAGCAAACATAGAGTGTTCTTCGCCGAGTCGGAAGGTCGTTCTTCGTTTGGAGATGATGTTCTTCAGAAGAGGTAAAAGCTCTCTCCCAAATTCTCTCACACAACAAAACTCACCAAAAATAAAATAAGGCCTCTCTTTATTTTATTATTTTTCCATGCATTCAAACTTTTTTTAAAAATTCAAACACTTAGTTAAATTAATTGAAGAGGTTTAATCAATTAATTTAAGATGTTTTTTGGCAAAATTAAACAGGAGAGAGGGGAGAGTTACACAAGTTAAAGTGGAGTTACAAAATTTAAGAGGGAAGTGAGTTATGGGAGGTTAAGGGGGTTATGGGAAGATCAAGGGGGGTTAGGGTATCGTGTTGGTCCCACCTACCACATATCCACACATGGGAAGTTTGGTGGTTGTGGGTCCCACCAACAACTTCCCATGTTAGAATTTAACTCCCTTAGTTAACAATTATAAAAGTTTTCACAATTTTCTTTATTTCTTCCTTAAAACGCAAAATTAAACTTCTCCTCCCAAGAAAATGCACCTACGGTAAAAGTACTCTTAAGAAAATACCAGCGCTATGAGTTCATCGCTGTCCTCAGATTTCAATTCCGAGTACCGGTTCAAAATATAGAAAAACCCGCTTGTTCGTTCACTGAACGTACCCGAGCTAAACTTCGGAAATTTATTCCAGGCACACCGGGCATCGAAATCAGGCACCGTTAGAAACTGCGTTCTTTTAAAATTACAATGAAAAATAAGAAAAAATTTCCCTTGAATTTTATGGGTCTTTACATTACTCCCACCTCATGGATTTACATCCTCGTAAAGCTTTAACACAAACTAGGGATACAAAAGCGGTACTGAGCATGCATCTGAGCCTCCCGATCTCATGTGCTCACCTGGAGGTTCTCGTACTGCCAGAGAAAGCGCACCCGAGGAATCGTCCATCCTCATAGGATCCGCTCCAATCGATCCTCGATCCCCACTGGAACCTCCGCGTATGTCGCCCTGTCATCGACATCCAACTCCCTAACGTCAATGATATGTGATGGATCATGCATGTATCTCCTCAGTTGAGATACATGGAAGCCGTCATGCACTAGGTGCAACTGAGGTGGATGCGTCAAGTGGTAAACCACTTCTCCTACCAAGCTGAGGACCTAAGAAGGTCCACTGAACCTCAGAGATAACTTTCTGCCTTGGACACATCTCCGTAATCCTCATCGAGGTGAAACCCGTATAAGGACCTGATCGTCATCCTCAAACTCTAGAGGTCTCCAATTCCTGTCAGCATAAGGCTTCTGTCGGCCCTGTGAAGTCCTCATCCGCTCTTGGATGACCTGGACCTTCTCTAGTCTCACAAGAGATGATATGATTTCTTCTTTGGCGATAAGAGAAATCCGGTCTCATCCCCTGGATGAACCACATTCGTTGCCTAATATAGTCAATCCAGACATGAATGATGTATTCATGCCATGGACGACATCATAAGGCCTCGACTTTACTACCAAGATATCCAACTGTCACTCTTGCCTCCAAGGGTCGAGTCACACTATCGGCATTAGTGTGAGGTCACTGGGTCTCTTCAAGTAGAAATCTCGAAAGTGAGGGTCAAGTAAACAATCTTAAACGGGACCACTCAGTACCAACCAAACAAAAGGACAGGAAAGCAAACTTTAAAATGGTAAGTGTCTTTATATTATTTCAGATCATGGTACAAAGACACAAATGTAACAAAAACAACATGGAACTAGATATACACCACTAGTTCCACTCCTGCCCACTTGCTTCCGAAGCTCCGTAGTCGTAAGCTTCTACTACCTGAAGCTGAGCTCTCACATGTCCACATGTTCCCTACGGTCGGGGTGGACCTCCTGGTGGTGGTGGTGACAACACCTCGAAGCATCTTCCACCTCCAGCTGCACGGCCAGCTCCCCTCCCTCGGCCTTCAGCTCCTAGCGGTCTACCTTGATCGAAAACCTGCCTCTGCCTGGGAGGTTCTTCATTTAACTGTCGGTCATCTACATAGTGGGTCAGACAGTCACGTGCCATGTGACCAATCCCGTCGCAGGAGTAACACTGCCCACTCTCGGCACGACTGGCTCTAACTCCACCCCGATTCCCCCGCACAACTGAACCTGAGTCCTGCAGTCGGCCACCGGTAGGTCTGGTCCTCTTGGACCTCTGCATCATCTGTCTACTGCCTATTGTAGAAGACTCTGCCGCAAGCCGGCTAGTGGTGGGTCATGCTGCTGGAGACTTCTCAGCAAGGAAACTCTCCACTAAGAGGGATCTCTCCAACACCCCTGTCAGCGTCAGAATGCTATGAGAAACAACAAAAGCTCTAATATCTCTCCTGAGCCCCTGCTCGAATGTTCGGGCCCTGAAGAACGGGTCCCGTACCATATCTGTGGAGTAGCGCGAGAGGTCTGTGAACCTCGCTGAATACTACGCCACCCTCATGCTACCCTGCTGTAGATGTAGTAGCTCTTGTATACGCACCGCTCGAAGGGTGGCTGGCACAAACTCATCCCGGAACAGGCTCTCGATGTCTACCCACAGAAGTGCCGCCTCTTCATGTATCTGAGGCATCAGGCTCCACCATCTACCTCCTGCTGCCTGAAGTAGGCTGACAGCAAGGATCACCATGAAATCTGCTGGGGTCCCCACTAGCCTAAAGACTCTCACCACATCCTCCAGCCAATCCTCACCCGCCTGCGGGTCCGTCTCTCCCCTGAACCTGGGTGGCCCCTGGTGCTGGAACTGGTGCAGTGCACTCAAGCAACGTGCACCCTCTGCTGCTGGCGCTGGTGGTATCGGTGGCCCAACAGGTAGTAGTACCGTTGGTGCCTCCGCTGGAGCCTCAACTGGGATAGGGCCATGTACTGAGGCCACATCGCTCGGCGGGCTGTCAGTACGAACAACTCTCGGGGCTCTAGCTGGTCGTCTGCGGGGAGGAATCCTGAAAGAAAAAAACATGACACGGTCAAACGATTTATACCGGGTGAGATGACCTTGTTTGAGATGACTTTTAAAAATTTCTGGAAACACACATGCAATCTGTGTTTTCATGCACAAAGTCGGAAATCAGTTGTCAGGGTCCTGGTGTATGGATACGTCGGCCGCCCGCACCAACACTGGACTCCCTGAACTGAAGACCACACTTGGTACCCTTAACACTGTTGCTTCACAGAAAGAAAATATCAGAGTAATAAGTTCTGCGGTAGAATCGACTCCTTTGATACCAATTTGTCACGACTCATCCTCGGGGCCCGTGCCGTGACTACCCCATTCCTGCCTTCCATAGGCCAGGGGCTGGAGACTAGAACCAAAAGAGTAAATCCCGATAACTGGGAAGGCATTGCCTTTATAAAAGTAAAAAAAACCCCACATAGTACAAGCGAAAGTAAAACACTAAGTACAAAAGGAAGTGCTGAAAAGTAAATGGGCCAGAATACAAACCCAACTGAAAGTACATCTCCAACTGAACGAAAGTACAACAGAAAAAGACAAATAGCTGGAATAAAGGAAGCAGCTCTTAGGTTGTCCTCCTCGGATCCTACCTGAAGGGTAGGTATAGATAGCGCATCTATTGGATCGTCCACCACGGATCCTACCTGAAGGGTACGTACAGATAGCGCATCACTTCAATGTCCACACCCGTCAACCCCCTCTGAGTGTCGTCTCGCCGTGAAGTCCACCTCCGGATATTGACTCATCGTGTGGTCCACCTCCGGGTACCATCTAGTCCTCGAAAACTCGGCCTCCGTCAGCTCTGCCTGTCGTCTGCAACCAATACAATGAGATGCGGGCATAGCCCGTGCAGGTGTGAGTATAATGATACTCAGTAGGGACCCCGAGACCCTCAAGGTATCTCTAAAACCAACAAGGATAACCACAATGAATATCTCAAAAGATAACCTCTACTTAGGTATATGCCCATACATATACCTAAGTTATCAAGTATCTCATCTCAAAAATGAGGTAACGCAAAGATTATGAAATCAACGGATAACCACTACCCTGGTATATGCCCATACATATACCTAAGTTATCAAGTGACCCATCTCAATCATGAGGTAAACTCAAAGGTCATAGACTCAGCTCAAATGAGGATTTTCATTATCGAAACAGTAACTGCTGAAGAGCCCCGTCTTTGGAGTGTACAGTGATCCTGTCATGACTCTGAGGTAATGCTCAATAACCAAGGTCTGTTGAGGTACTCCTCCTGTCGAGTACCGCGGGTCTGCTGCCAAATACCGGGCGCTCCGTCCTCTGTGGGTCTACCGCCAAATACCGGGCGCTCCCCCTAATAGCCTACAGAGGTACTCCTCCGGTCGAGTATCGTGGGTCTGCTGCCAACTACCAGGCACTCCGTCCGCCGTGGGTCTGCCGCCAAATACCGGGCGCTCCGTCCACTTGGCTAGTCGACTCACTCCATGTCAAGTCGGTCAGGCAGTCGCCTGGTCTTAGTCATCTACACAGTATTCATACTCCGTATGCTCGTCTCTGGGAGGGATACCTCCACGAGCTACTGGTCAATACTATAAGTATCACAATGTCCCACTAAGATGTATCTCAAAGGACCGACTCGTTATAAGGGTCTCAACACAACAGACGGCGCGTCAATCAGACGCCCGATCTGTTAGTTATTAGCCTTTTTGTCCTAGGGGCCCGGTTAGTTTCATGTGCGAACCAACCCAGCCATATCTCAATTGTCCCCCAAACTCCCATAGGGTATACTCATAGGGACCGTTTCACAATGTGATCACCAACGCCGCTGATGGTTCGTCAAACGGATGTCCGGTCTGAAAGATATCAGCTTTTCCGTACCAGGGGCCCGGTTAGATTTTGGGTGCAATCCAACCCGGCCACTATCCAACAGCATCCAAAACTCAAGCGAAGTATGCAAAAAAGTTCTGTCTCATCAAGAGGAGATCAACGAGATAGACGGTGCGTCAATCGGATGCCCGGTCTGTATGTTATTGACTTTTTCGTTCCAGGGGCCCGGTTGGTTTCGGGAGCGAACCAACCCGAACGAACTCTGACGGCATCCAAACCTCGAGTGGAGTAAGCCAAAAGTTCCTTCTCATCAAGAGGAATCCAACAAAGTCGACGGAACATCAATCGGACGTCCGGAGCTCAAGTTACGAGCGTTTCCGCTCCGAGGGCCCGGTTGGTTTCGTGTACGAACCAACACGTCCGAATACGAAGTATTTTGAAACTTTGAGTGCGATATTTCAAAACGAACTTCTTGGTCCAAGGATCACATTGCCGCTGACAGTGCATCGATCGGAGGTCCGTAACCCAAGATATGGGCAAAATACCAAAGAGGTCCGAAATCGGGGGGTCTGGGCCCGTACCGACCCGGCCCAACCCCCCTGGGTCGGCCTGAACCGGGTCGACCCGACTGGGTGAGACCCGGCCCGGCCGGCGCGGCCCGGCCCGGTCTGGGCGGGACCCAGCCCGGTCCGCCCAAGCCCGCCCAGTTCGGACGGGGTGGCTCGCTGGCTCGACCAGCGAGCTGGTGCTCCGCTGACACGGCACGCGACGCGTCCCCCCTGGATCCCGCGCGGCCGCGGGATCCGCCAGCTCGCCACCACCGCTGAAGCCGCGGCGGTTTCTCCAGGCGGTTTGCTGGGGCACCGCCAGCTCCGGGCGGCCAGCCGGTGCTGGCCGGCGACCCGCGGCGCTGGTGGTGTCCACGGGCCACCGGAGATGCTCTGGTGGTCCGTTTTCAATTCCACCTGCGCCGATGCTAATCCCGGGTCCCGTTCTTCACTGCGAAAACATCAAATCGTCTCTTCTGCCCATTCTGACAATGCCCGACGATCCGCAAGTTAAAAGAAACAACTAAGGATTCTTTCGTTCACCTTCGCGGCCCAGACTACGGCCACACTTTTGTTCGGCCTTGACTGCGCGGCGCGACGGCGCCGCGCATCCTTGCCGCATCACTCCAGGTTCCCGCGCGGTGTCGTCGCACCATGCCGCCATCTTCCGAACCGCAACATAATCAACAACAAGGGGGAGTAGGGTCGGCCGTGTTTGTGTGGTCCTACCTCCTCCCATTATAATGATAGAAAGCGGCCATCAAATAGAAGTCGACGTACGTCAAAGAAATATTTCATGGAAAAATCAATAAACCTCAACATCAACCTGCATGAACGAATGATCCGCAGATCAACCTGGAAATGGTTGGTCTGCGCTCGTCGTTCTTTTCTCAAAATATAATAGAACACCAAATAAATTTCCCTACCTCGAAATTGATGTCGCACGTCGTCGAGTCGCGGAAGTCGAACGTCGCGGTAGTCGAACATCGGGGTAGTCGGGTGTCGCGGAAGAAAGGTATCACTTCCTTCAATGTCAGAAGAAGAAGGAGAACATTGTTGTTGGCGTCGGTCTCCACGGTCAGCGTCTCCTTCCTTGTGTCGGAAGAGGGAGAAAAATGATTGGAGAAAATGTAGAGCATTCTTCGCCGAATCGGAAGGTCGTTCTTCATTTGGAGATGATGTTCTTCAGAAGAGGGAAGAGCTCTCTCCCAAATTCTCTCACACAACAAAACTCACCAAAAATAAAATAAGGCCTCTCCTTATTTTATTATTTTTCCATGCATTCAAACTTTTTTTTAAAAATTCAAACACTTAGTTAAATTAATTGAAGAGGTTTAATCAATTAATTTAAGATGTGTTTTGGAAAAATTAAAGAGGAGAGAGGGGAGAGTTACACTAGTTAAAGTGTAGTTACAAAATTTAAGAGGGATGTGAGTTATGGAAGGTCAAGGGGGTTATGGGAAGATCAAGGGGGGGGTTAGGGTATCGTGTGGGCCCCACCTCCCACATATCCACACATGGGAAGATGGGTGGTTGTGGGTCCCACAAATAACTTCCCATGGTAGAATTTAACTCCCTTGGTTAACAAAAATAAAATTGTTCACAATTTTATTTATTTCTTCCTTAAACCCCAAAATTTAACTTCTCCTCCCAAGAAAAAGAACCTACGGCAAAAGTCCTCTTAAGCAAATACCGGTGCTGCGAGTTCATCGGTGTCCTCAGATTTCAATTCCGAGTACCGGTTCAAAAGATAGAAAAACATGCTCGTTCGTTCCCTGAACGTACCCGAGCTAAACTTCGGAAATTGATTCCGGGCACACCGGGACTCAAAATCAGGCTCCGTCAGAAACTGCATTCTTGTAAAATTACAATGAAAATTAAGAAAAAATTTCCCTTGAATTTTATGGGTCTTTACACTCAGACCAAAATCGAAAGGCCTCGATGCTTCCACCAAGAGATTCCAACCGAAACTCTTGCCTCGTGGGTCAAATCACATTGTCAGCATAAGTGTGATTATCGAGTCTCCTCCCAAGGTATCTCTAGACGTGAGGTTCAAGTCAACGGCTTACAGGAAACTATAGGTCTGGGACAAGATTCGTGGAAAGAAGGAATGATTCGTATCAACGTCTGTTACTACGGCAGCTAATATTGGACACAGACTGCCCCTCGAATCATTCTTAGATCCATTGGGTCACTCTCCTTGACCACATGCAGCTACTCTCTTCCCATTCCATTCAGTTGTCTGAGCCTGGCTAGGACAACAAAGGCATGTGGTTGTAACATATTGAAATGTACACCACCACATGCTGCTCTCTTAGCTCTGCTTCCACGTCCGCTGCTCTGCAGTTTCATATTTCCTTGACACATCCTCTTCTTGAAACATTTTACACGTCCAAGTATCTGAGACTGACGCCAGTTCGCACTTCCCACTGTTAACATTCACTGGCTAAAACTGATCATCCAAAGAACATTCAACCACAAAGGTTCGTTCTAGCACCCTAAAATAAGTAAGAATGCATAGAGAAAAGAGTGCTTACTCAGATATCCTTTAAACACACCTAGCTCTGTGGTACGAGCTCTAAATCACTGATCATATCGTAGTCATCAATTACCAATAACAATCGGTATGCCTCGGATGATTACTCAGCTACTGAAACACAGTCTTGCCGAAGATGTATATGCTCTTGAAAAACTCTCAGCCACCTCCTCAAGCCAGTCCTCAGCCACCTGTGAGTCGGGCATGCCTCATAACTTGAGGGTATCTGATGTTAGAACACGTGTAAGGTAGTAGGCCTACATGTGTCACCTACTGGTACCACCGGTTGTAACTACAGACCAACAGCTAGTGATGTATAGCTGACACACTACTCGATGGCACTATCTTAGGCATCGGTCCACGTACCGAAGCCTCGTCGCTATGCGGACCATCCTCATGGTCACTCACTGGAAAACACTAGTAGCAAAGTCCACCATCCAATCTACTGATGTCTCAGTTAGGCGGAATACTCTAGCAATCGCCTCCAGCCAGTGCTCTACTGTCTGAGAATCCGCCTTGCCTTGTAACCTCGGAGGCCGCTGCTGCTGGAACTCGTGTAACGCGCTCTGACAGTATTCACAGTGCGCTAGTAAGGATGGTGGCATCTTCATCCCAATAGGTGGTGGTGCTGCAGGTACACCACCTGAGGGTGACAACATAAAAAAAGGGCCCCACACCGGAGCCTCGTCGCTCGGTGGGCCGTCATCGAGTACTCTCTCAGAACTCCAACTGACTGTCTGCGTGGAGATATCCTGAACAGATGCGACACGATCAACGATTTATACATGCCGAGCTGGTCTGGTTTGAGCTGACTTTAAAACATTTGGAAACACACACGTAATCAGTGTTTTCATGCAGAAATTCGGAAATCAGAAGTCAGGGTCCTAGTGTACGGATACGCCAGCCACTGCACAAACACTGGACTCCCTCAACTGAAGACCACACTCGATACCCTTAACACTATTGATTCACATAGAAAAAGATCAGAGTCCTGAGTTCTGCGGTAGAACCGAACTCCTCTGATACCAATTTGTCATGACCCGTCCTCGGGGCCCATGCTGTGACTACCCAAATCCTGCCTTCCATAGGCCAGGGGCTGGAGACTAGCAACAAAGGCGTAAATCTCGATAACTGGGAAGGAATTGACTTTATAAAAGTAAACAAAACACCACAGAGTACCAGAAGAAGTAAAACAGTAAGTACAAAAGGAAGTGATGAAAAGTAAATGGGCCAGAATACAAACCCAATCGAAAGTACAGCTACAACTAAACAAAAGTACAACTGAAAAGAAAAACAGCTGGAAGAAAGGAAGCAGATCCTGGGTCATCCTCCTCGGATCCTACATTAAGGGTAGGTACAGATAGCGCAGCTCCTGGATCATCCACCACGGATCCTACCTAAAGGGTAGGTACAGATAGCATAGCTCCTGGATCATCCACCACGGATCCTACCTGAAGGATAGGTATATATATCCTCTACAACACTCTCGCCCGTCAACCTCCTCCGAGTGTCGCCTCATCGTGAAGTCCACCACCGGATACTGTCTCGTCGTGAGGTCCACCTCCGGGTACTGTCCAGTCCTCGAACACACGGCCTCTGTCTGCACTGCCCGTCGTCTGAAACCAACACAACGAGGTGCGGGCATAGCCCGTGCAGGGGTGAGTATAACGATACTTAGTAGGGACCCCGAGACCCTCAAGGTCTCACTAAATCCAACAATGTTAACCACAAATAAGATCTCAACAGATAACCTCTACTTAGGTATATGCCCATACATATACCCAAGTTATCAAGTAACCCATCTCAATCCTGAGGAAACACAAAGATTAAGAAATAAATGGATAACCACTACCCAGGTATATGCCCATAAATATACCTAAGTTATCAAGTGACCCATCTCAATCATGAGGTAAACACAAAGATCATAGACTCAGCTCAAACCAGGATTTTCAATATCGAAACCATAACTACTGATGAGCCCCATCTCTGGAGTGTACAGGGGTCATGTAATGACTCCGAGGTACTGCTCACTAACCTAAGACTGCTGAGGTACTCCTCCTGTCGAGTACCGCGGGCCAGCCACCCAAACACAGTAGTGCTTCCCACCGGGGTATTCCACCCAAACACAGTAATGCACACCCCCTAATATCCTATAGAGGTACTCTCCAAATGAGTACCGCGGGTCTACACTGTCACACAGTAGTGCTCTGTCCGCCATGAGTCTGCACCCAAACAATGTAGTGCTCTGTCCACTGGGCTAGTAGACTCACTCCAAGTTGAGTCGGTCAAGTAGTCGTCAGGTCTCAGCCGGCTACACGGTCTCTGTACTCCGTACGCTCATCTCCAGTAGGGTCCGCTCCACGAGCTACAGGTCGATAATCCAAGTATCTCGAAGTCCCACAAATAAGTATCTCAAAGTACCGCCTCATCATAGGGGTCTCAACGAAATAGACGGCGCGTCAATCGGACGCCCGGTCTGTGAGTTATTAGCCTTTTCATCCCAGGGGCCCGGTTGGTTTCATGTGCGAACCAACCCAGCCGTATCTCAACTGTACCCCGAACTCTAATAGGGTATTCTCATAGGGACCGTTTCTCAACGTGATCACCAACACTGCTGACGGTTCGTCAAACAGACGTCCAGTCTGAAAGTTATCAGCTTTTCCGTTCGAGGGGCCCGGTTGGATTTCGGGTACAATCCAACCCGACCACTATCCACCAGCAACCAAAAATCAGGCGAATTACGCCAAAAGTTCCGTCTCATCAAGATGAATCCAGTAAAGTCAATGGCACGTCAATCGGATGTCCAGAGCTCAAGATATAAGCATTTCCGCTCCGAGGGCCCGGTTGGTCTCGTATCCGAACGAACCCGGCCGTACATAATGTTCTCTGAAACATTGAGTGTAATATACCAAAACGACTGCCTCAATCCAAGTATCGCTATCCAACTGATGGTGCGTCGATCGAAGGTCTTTAGCCCAAGATATGGGCATTTGAAAGGAAAATACCCGAAAATAGGGGGTTCGGGCCCGGTCTGACCCAGCCCGAGACCCCCTGGGTCGGCCCGAACCGGGTCCACCAAACTCGGGTCTAGGTCCGGCCCCACAAGGCGCGGCCCAGCCCAGGGGGCGTGACCCGGTCCAGGCAGCGCAGCCCGGCCAGGCCTGGGCGCGGCCCGGCCCGGCCCGGGCGGCCCAACCCTGCGCTGGCCAGGCGCCCACGCGGCCAGCGAAGAGCGGAGGGGCGCGGCCCCCCGGATGAAGGTGAACTGGTGTGGCTTAAATTCCAACCCCCCTTTATTCCGAAACAGGAAACCGTTCTGGGCCACCGCGGCTCTGCCGCGGCGGCCTTATCTTGCGTCGCACCGCCGCCGCCACTGTCCGCGGACCACCGGACGTGCTCCAGTGGTCTGTTTTTCTAACCGCCTTCTCCAACGGACCTCCCGGGACCTGACCTTCACTGCGGAGGCATCAAAATGACTTAGCAGCCCCGTTTTTCATCGCCCGTCAATCCGCACACAACGATCAACCAGTGGAGTCTTCGAATTGCCTCCGCGGCCCCGACTCTGGTTGCGGTTTCGTTCGGCTTCAACGGCACGGCGCGACGGCGCCGCACATCCTTGCCGTATTTATCCATGTTTCCACGTGGTGTCATTGCACCACGCCGCCTTCGTTTGAGCCAGAACATAATCAACAACAAGGGGGAGGAGTGTCGGTCGTGTTTGTGCGGTCCGACCTCCTCCCGTTATAATGATAGCAACCATCCAATTAATAGAAGTCGACGTACGACAAAGAAAACAATTAACCCCAACATCAACACGCATGAATGAATGATTCATGGATCAACCTGGAAATGGTTGGTCCGTGATCGTCCTTATATTCTCAAAGATAAAGAGAATACCGAATTGATTCCCTTAAAACCTTTTAAATAAAAATAATCATACCAATATTTCCAACCTGCAAAAAAATAAAACATTCGCGGATCAACTTAATGATGAGTTGATCCGGGTTCTTTATTTTAGAAGGAACAAGCAAGGGAATAATACCAGTCTCAAAATAATCCCCCTACCTCGATAACGAGTTGATGATCGAAGAGCGTTGAGGAAAGCGGCATCGCGGGGTGTTTTCGATGACGGGTTGGCGTGTGCCAATGAAAGGGAAAACATCGTCAATCGTCGGAAGAGAGGAAGTCGGGGTAGACGTCGACGTTCTTCGCATTCTCCAACGAAGAAGATGAACTCTATCTCCTCCAAAGTTTTTTCCAACACTCCAAAAGCTCCCAAAAATAAATTAATATCCCATGCTATTATTTTTATTCACACAAAAAAGACTCAAAAATTCAAAACTCAAACCACTTAAATTAATAAAGTGAGTTGGCATGAATAATGAGGAGAGAGGGGGAGGTGAGTGGTCTCACATTAAAGGGGAGTTTCAAGGGGTAATTGGGAATGGGAAAAGGTGGGGGGATCGTGTGGGCCCCACCTCTCATATATTCTCCCAAGGGTAGTTACCAACTAAACTTACACACAAAGGATAAAACTACTTAGAAGAAAAATAAAATTGGATTATAAATTTTATTTATTCTTCACTTACAACTAAAATATTAAACAACTTCCCAGAGAAAATACACCTTCGGAAAAGGTCTTCTTAAGCAATTACCGGCGCTGCGAGTTCATTGGTGCCCTCATATTTCAATTCTGAGCACCAGTTTAAAAGTTAGAAAAACCCCCTCGTTCGTTCACTGAACGTACCCGAGCTAAACTTCGGAAATTTATTCTGGGCACACCGGGCCTCAGAATCAGGCGCCGTCATAAACTGCGTTCCTATAAAATCCCAAAGAAATTAAGAAAAAAATTTCCTTGAAATTTCTGTGTCTTTACATCAAATGTGAGAGTTTCATTATGAAATAGAGGGTATGATGCTTATTTTACTTACATGAAAACATTCATCTACAATATGATCTCTGAGGAAATGAATTATAGAGGGGTATTTTAAAATCCATTTTATATAAATTTAGGATGATTCTAGGTTATATAAAAAAACCTCAAATGCGTAAACTTCCAAAAAACAGTAATTGTTGGGAAATAATGCTCAAAATCCCCATTATGTTTTGATTGTCATTTTCTGAAACACACATTTAATTGTTGGTATAATTTTACTATATGCAATTTAAAAATAGTGAATTTCAAGACTCTCTAAAACACCATGAATATATTATAAAACAATTAATATGAAATTGGTGCATTATTATAAATAAAACATTGTTTATAATAATTAATGTATATCAATGCGTGAAAATTTGATATAAGATCCCCTTACCTTAATTCAAGAAATACACTAATGTTATTGAATAAATTATATAACAAACATTGTTATTATAATATTATAATTAATAACCCTTATGATATATATAAACTATTATATATAAATTGTTTGTGTTTAATATATGATAAAATTAGGTAGTGATTATCAATTTTAAATATCATGTGTGAGTAATATTGACCATTTTAAACTACATTCACAATTTTTGTGAATTCTTAAATTGTATAGAAAAGACAATTGTCTAAAAATAATTAATGGTAAGGAATAAATTTTTAAAATTTATTTAAATATCATAATTTAGTTATATGGATTTTTTAATTGTTCATGTTGATGAAATTAGTGAGAAGAATGTTTAGGTGCTTTTTAACAATTAAATTGTAGTATCATAATAATTTAATTTAATATTAATGTCATAATTAATGAAAAAAATAAAATTAACATTTCATTTTATGTATGACATATTATCAATGATTATATTCTCATTATCACCCATGATATTGTATTATATCATTAGTCACATAGGTGGTTTGACCAATATAAGTAAGATCAAACTATAAATAATAGATGATTATGAGAATGGATGTGTATTAATATTAAATCATATAGTTATTTAAGAAGAATAATTTTATATTTTTTTACCAAATATTAACAATTTTAGATAAATAATAACGATACTAAATTTAAAATTACATATGATTCTTCATGGAGGTAGTTCTCTACACAACATATGGTTAGCACATCCAATTATTAATGGAGATTAAAATTAGATGGATTATCATTTTTCTGTCTATAACCATTATTATGTAATGCATGAAACAATTATTTATTATTTTCCCCTTATAATCATCAATGGTTGTGATTGGTAAAAACATTTAACTCATCACAACATGGAGGTGGCAATCCGAACAAGGCACAATTTGAATTTTTTTATATTTGAATAGGGAAATGGTGGATGATAATTATTATACAATAAAAATAAATTCAGTATAAAAACAATAATGATATAATTAAATAGGAAATACAAAAAATTAAATTTACTAAGAAAAATAAAATGTTTATAATGTTAAAAGAATGTACTCTTGTTGAGATCATATGATTCGACATGGAAAAATCCTTGTATGTTGTGGTAAAAATATAATCTATTATAACAATATTCTCAAGATAAAAAATTATTGTCATAAAAAATGTAATATATGTATATTTTTAGGTGGAAACATAATTATTTTATTGTTTAAGAAATTTTGGTGATAGACCCCTTTAATAAGTCATATGAATGGAATTCTTATAGATTATTCATCTTATTATAAAGAGATCACATGTTAAATATGTACAATTTCTCAAAAAATGGGCCATTATAGACTATAGGAATATATAAGTCCATAAATACATTAACCATAAATTTGCACAAATGTTTAAATGATATTTTTGTGTCCTTTACATTATAGATTTTTAGTGTTATCAATTTGGGTTTTACAATGGTATGTAATTTTAACATTAGAAATTTTATTTTAAAATTTAAAAAATGGAAAATATTTAATAATTATTACCTTCTAGTTAAAAATGTTCTATCCATGTTATCAAATAATATTTATTTTTTGTATAAATACAAGAATTTAACAATTGGTAATGTAACACATAGAAACATATTTTTAGAAAAAATGATTAATATTAAGCTTAAAATTTATGTATGTTGTAATATTATTAATGAATTTTAATTTTATTATATAAATTGTATTATTATTTTTAAAATACATTTTATTTGTGCATAAAATCAATCAAAATCTAAATTTAATCAAAAAAATATTTAGTTAAATGAAATATCAAAAAAATATACAGTATTACCTAATCATTAAAATGTTTATCATAGGTTTTATAAATAATACACAGTATTTATAGATTTTTTGTATTTAATAATAAAAAATGATCAATTAAATGTTACAAAAATTCATCGACTTAATTAAATATTTATAGTACTATTTTTTAAAATTATTTTTACTATTCACCAAAATGTAAATAAATTTTGATAAATAATAAAAAATAATATTTAACCAATTTTGAAATTATGGATTAAAAAATCTTATTTTTTCTTTTTAAATTTCTAGAACATTATATTCTCAAATTCGAATGAAATCCTATATTATAATTAGAATCGTTTTTATAGGATAACAACATTTCAATGTATTATGAAATATTATTTTAATTTCTAATCAATTATTAATCAAATTAAATTCATTATATTATCTAAATTATTCATTTCAATAATATATAATATATTTAGATTGATTAAATTATTCAAATTAAATTACTTTTTTATAAATTTTATTAATATTAAAATGATCTCAATAATCTTATCAATGCATTAGTAAATAAACAATCATTTTCATTAGAATTGAAAATAAAAAAATATTAAAATAAATATGAAAAATAACTAGGTATATAAGTAATTACGTTAATGAATTTGCCAAATTTATATTTTCAAATCCCATAGTGATTTATTCATAATAACTGATCATAAGTCATGCTCTTGCGGTAGCTATTGGTTTTTATTTCTATAACATTTATCTATGGGAAATTTAAACAGAGTTGAATTTCTCTAGCATCCATTGTTCACATGCCTTAAATGTTCTATTTTGAAATTAAAATTTCTAAGTGAACCCCATATCAATATAAATCCATTCCAATAATAAAATAATGTTCTTCATGTAAAATCATAAATTTCATGAAGACATAACATACTCATTTTCAAGTATTCTTTTACCCTCACATTAATCAAAAATTGGGTGAGACTGTTCTAATGGAATTTTTTCTATGAATCTAGAGAATTTTATAATAAATTTTCCTATAAATAGTTGCATAATGAATGAGGTATCATTGGTGATTTATATAGAAAACACTATTCCTCATGTGGAGAAACATGGATGGGGTAGGATGTGTAAAAACCATTTGACTAACCCCCACAATCAATGAACCCTTCGATAAAGAAGTTTTCATGGTTTGTGAATGGTTTTTCAAACTATTCAACCCCTAGTGAAAACTGCTTTTTATTTCCGCATAAATATATTATTGGATGGTATGAACGGTTAGATAAAGCTTTATCCCTAACCATGTACCCCCATATAGTGGGGGCACACATTTAGGATTAATAGTTTATTTAACCATGCTTTCCGTTTAAGAATCCATGCATGCATACATTAAATCTTATTAAAATTTAATTAAAATTTCTTGAACAACCAGTTATTATCATAAATCAATCCAATTTTACTAAATAGAATACATGGATTTTGGAGGATCTAGAGAGGATTCTTAGGCATGTCGAACCTATTTTTTTTGTGAATCTAAGATTTAATTAATAAAAATGAACTCTCCCAGGAATAAAAATTTCATACCTAAATTAGTCAATGTCTGTAATTTCGTTCTCTACCAATAACGAGGGATGATTTTATCCCCTGAGTATGAAAAAAATTATAGGTTTTAATGGATATTGTTTCAATTTATATTGGACATAGTTTATGATGAATGATCATTTTCACTATTGTGTTTTTGTCTGTTGTATATCATATTAACTGAAAAATTTGGAGAGTAGAAATAAAAAAACCTAAGGTAGGTGGTATATATGAAAATTATAGTAATATTGATAATTATATTGTGTTTTTAGTTGAATAATTTCATCAAAATTTTATGAAATTGTCTTTAAATTGTAAAAGTGAATTGAATCTCTATGTATTATTTTGGTCCTTTATCCGACCAAGTTGGATGAATTGGAAATTATTATATTAGTGTTGATGGAAACCCTTTTGGTGTGAAACTCCTTAGAAATTATAACTAATAAATGAAAATGGGAAATAGTTTGTTATCTAATGTAAAATAATTCTGAATGATTCGGAATCTTAACTTTTTATATAAATAATTAGGATTATCCACTAAAGGATAATGAGTTATAAAATGATTAAATGTAATTTGGTTAAATAGTTAATGGTTGAATTGATGTTAATAGATTTTATTCGAAATTTAAACGGTAAAATTTTCTTATAATGGTTTATAATAGGGTGATAAATATTCAATAATATATATATATATATATGTGTGTGTGTGTGTGTGTGAATATTGAGTTTCAGGGGTTTGAATTATAGTCTTCACCTATTCGTGGATAGACTGATGCTCCAGGCCCCCACTGCATGCATATAAATTGGTGTTGTACTGATGCTAAATGTACCAATTATTTTTGTTAGAATGATTACCTAGATACTTGTGATATTGGTGTTTTATTGATTCTCCTTGATCCTATGATAATGATGTCGGACTACTACTCCAAGTATATTTGATAATGGAACCTATAATTTATATCCAATGTAAAGAAATGAAAATAGATTTTATTACAATAATTAAAGACCATGAATAAATAAGGAGTAAAATACATATGGATATTGGTTCAGACTCTGAAATAGTAGGAAGCATGTTATATTGGTTTTGGTGTCACCGTGAACCGATGTGTTACAGTGGTTAGCTAAGTAAACAAAATTTTGAATCTTATTTAGTTATAGAGTTTAATATTTTATTACTTTTAAAACTAGATATACTATAATGGATTGGATATTTCTTAATAAAAAATTTTATTGGTCTACTGAGTTGTAATCACACCCTAATTGAGTGTCTAACTGGTACCTATGTATATTTCATGCATCATGACTTGATTCATGAAAAATTTATTTGTAATATAGATGATTTGGGATTTGGGATGGTGTATTGATGAGTATAACTAATAAGATATGAAAAACAAATTTGGATTTATCATTTTGTATATATTATAGGATATTATTCTACACATAAAAATTAAATGTCATGGTGTCTTTACTACTATTTTTGTGGTCATTTTACCTTGTATAGGATTCTTCATGTGATGATTGGTCATGATTTATTCTTGTATTATTTTAGTTATTTTTATATTAATTTATACACTTTTATTTCATTGATAAATAGTGTATTGTTTCCACACATTAGATATAATTCCCTCACTTCTAGTTAGATGTGTATGAAATACATAGAGGCATGCTTGAGGTCACATAAAAAACTGGTTTGGACATTGGTTTGTGGAACTCATGTCAGGATGTTAAAATGTTATATCAAATGTGGTTTTATTATTTGTTATTTTTTTATTTGGGAATGGAAGACAAGATACTATGAGGAGTTTATCATGGTTCATGTTATCATTAATGAGATTATCTATCCTATTTTTGTGAGAATACACATGTTAGAAGGGTGTGTTAATTATTTATGATGATTTCTTATTACTACAGGATATTATTTTAACTTGTCTAAATCACATGTTGTCTGATGTTACGGTTTTTATGATATTATATGAATCCTAAAATTGAATTTTAATTTTATTATACAAGAATAATTTTATGAAATTAGGGATTTATGTGTCATGTATCACATTAGGCATGCTCAGATAAGAAATTTATGAATGTGTTATGAGAAATGAATATTATTTTATTAATTTGAGTATATTTAAATAATTATTGAAAATTAATAAAATTATGATTTTTAAAATATGATTAATATACTATTTTTTAACGGTTAAATTGTTTATATTTTTTAAAACATATAAATAATAAATGTTTTTTACCATTTCTTATCGATGGAAAAGGATAGAAATGTTTGATTATAGTGATAGTTTCTGAGTTCTAGAACGAGGTTGAATATATAGAATAACATATTTTTTATGTGTTATTATGGCTGTTAAATTTTCTAATGATGTGTGTTGTTTCCAAATTCCAATGCTATGAATATAATAAAAAATTATCCATGAATAAATTTTTTGGTAGGAAGACAATATCACATTACTGAAAATGTGCCCCCAATTACAGGAAAAGAGGCCTCAATAGTTCCTATTTTAAAAGTGATAAAGATGTTCCATGAGGAAATAAATAAAATTATGTAGTTCATTGAAATAATATAGTGTCCCAATCATGATGTTCCTGGACATTACATTACTTTTGTTTAATACTTAATGAAATATACAAATAGACACACAAAGACAATATTAGATTAGTGATTTGGGAAACTGGGAACACAAATATCTAGTATAGAAAATGATCTTCAATGATTCCCAATTAGATAACCTCATTTTTTAATCCTCCCTATAACTTTTATTTATAATATTGGGAAATGAATAAATAAAAATTTTAGAGCTTATAATCCCTATAAGAGTAATCATAGAAGTTATATTAGAATACCATGAACATAAATGTATGAAAAAATGTGTGTAACATTTGAATAGCAATCCATTTGGTATGGGTTCCTTCAAATTAGTTTGAACCTTCATTAAATGGGTTCGAAAAAAATATTAACTTATTCCATAATCATATTAATAATTATGATATCATATGTGATGATATTTTTACTGGTTTATTTAACATTTGTCTCATCTTTTTTGTGTTAACTTCTTCATGTTCTTATTCTTGTTTTTTTTCGTATAAGTTTTTGGTCATATAAAAATGATATATTATATTACATTTAAAAAAATTATATAAATGTAGTAAATAAAATATTTATTCATTATATACATTATAACAATAATTATATATTGGGGAATAAGGAAAATGAATCACATCGTGTTGTGGAGACAGTAGGTCCTACGTATGCATGAGCGATGATATCATTCTCTTATTGGTAAAAACATATGAATTGTATTGTATATATGATTTTACAAAAGTAATATAATTTTTAATCAATATAATTTTCAATTATTTCCATCATTATACTCATCCAAAAAAATTGGTGATGAAAAAAGGATTACACGGATATGTGGAGATGGTATGTCTTATGTAAGCACAAATGATGACTTCATTTTTCATCGGATGAGTCTGATGTAAAATAAGGATGTTTCATAATCATAATAACATATCAGAATATCATTCTTGATTTATTAAATTATAATTGGAAAATCTCATTGAGAGGATATAAGGCCCCAGTCTTAAACCTTACTTAATCTTGAGTTATTACAAGATTACCCATTGAGGATCTTTTCAGGTTTAGTGTTTTAGAGAATTAGATCATAAAACTTGCATTACATTCCACATTCAAACAAAGTGGTTACATAAAAGATAGTATTCATTTTTTCCCATCAATTGAAACATATTTAAAAATAATGCATGGATTCATTCTTGACACTTCCTTGACACAATCATCATATCATGTACCTTTCCCTTGACCTGTGAAAAACATTTCAAAAAAACTTGGGATGAGCATAAAAAGTTCAGTAAGGGTTATAAAAAATATGGAATGGAAACATGAGTTCATATATACATAAGAATGAAATCATACATTACCCACAATACATAGGCACTTTAACATACCTCATCAAATCATGAATAAACCATAGAAATCATAAGACATAAAAGTTTACTTGAGGCATTCATAACATTCTTACATAGGGAGTAACCCTCTTGGTTACGTTTGGAATACCCACCACAGTATATTCCCTAAATCTCTTCGGAGAAACCTTAAAGTTTCACTCTTTCATGTTACCCAATGCATTGGAGAGCTATATCAGGCTCACCCACCATTAGTTTATCACGGAACCACTTGTCTTCATAACAATGCCCAATAACCATAACATAATCGTATCATATAATACATGCATAAAGGAAACATAACATTTCCAAATTTCAATCACAAGATATCAATAAAACACATTGATATATAAAAACTTATGAAAACCATTTTCAATACCAAAATAAAAGAAAAGTAAAACATGTTATTTATTTTTCTTTTCAAAATAAGGGATGGCTTGTAGAGTAAACCGAAACTCAAATAATGGTCATGGCGGAGGAGAAGTCATTGTCACCGCATACGTATGACAAAAATATTCCCATTTGTCATTTTGTAAAACACTTCATATAAAAAATATTCCATTTAGATAAATGTAAAAGTCAAAGGGGTTTATACACCGTATAAAATAAGGTTGTGTATAAAATAAAATATGCCTCAATGAAAGGAGATTGAGACAAAGTTCTATACAAAGATGGTATCCTTGAATCAAGGATGAATCAATTACATAATTATGTGTGACAAACGAATACACCAAATATAAGTGGATATTAAGTGTAAAACAATCAGAGGTTATTCACACATATTCATAGAACGACATATTCAAGTAGTACAAGTTTATCCCAAAGAGTCAAATTTGGGTTAAGAAGTTCCCTTGCAAAACTTTGACAGCCTAACGGCCTCACTACAGTATTCCGAAAAAGAGTTGATGAGAGATAAAAAGGGTATCTCATCACATGGACATAAAATTTAAATCAATATGGATATAGAATAAAATATCCCAACATAATTCTATGTGAATTAAAAGACATAAAAAATGAAGTCTTTTAAAAAGAGGAGGGTGAAAGGTTCCCTTACCGACATGGGTATCTTTCGAAACATACACCCCATGAAAGAAGGAAAATACATCATTGATGTAAATACTCATGAATGATAGTATATTACACAATGAGTAAAATAATGGGCAGAACATACACCACTCAAAGGAAATTGTGGGAAATGTAGCATAAATCTCACGGGAATAAAAGTGAGATGAAAAATCCCTTAAGAAAACTTAGCAGCCTAACTGCGCCACTTAAAACTTACAAAAATGGATTTATGAGATCAAATAGGGTCTCTCATAATATTAACATAAAGTTTAAAGAAATATGAATATAAAATAAAATCCCCCAACATATCAAAGAGGACTTTAAAAGATGTGACATAAAGGAGAGTACTTAAAAGGAAAGAGAGAGGTTAGATCTATTACGAAAATTCGGCAGCCTAACGGCGCCACTCAAAACATCCAAAATGGATTGATGAGAGATAATAGGGTCTCTCATCATATGAAAATAAAAATTACAGTAATAGTAATATAAAATAACATCCCAATCACAAGAAAGATGAGCTTAAAAGGAATTACATAAGAGAGTGTACTTAAAAAGAAAGAGAGGAGTAGGATCCCTTACCTCAGGTCTGAATTGACTCGATCGTTCTTTAATATCGTGAATAATAAACTTGAGTTAATTTCTACTTCCTTAAGAACCTTTTTCAAGTTCATTATTCCTTTTATATCACTCATTTCCATCTCATGAACACTATGCAATTATTTTAGTTAATAACGGTCATTTAAACGATCATTGGTACTTGAGTCAAAATATGCTCTTTATAATTACAAGTTGTTCATGTATCCATTATATACAGAGTTATAATCTTGATTTATATATCATATATATCATATATATCAAGTAAATATTCATTTTATACTATTCCATATCATTTGGAGATAAAAAACGAAAAGCACCGTTCATGGAGACGGTAGGTCGTACGTACGCATGAACGCTACTTTCATTTTTTTCTTTTTCATATTAATGGAATTAAAAATAAATGATATATATATATTATAATTCCAGTATAATATATATGTTATATAGGTCACATATGTTCATTAATTTCATTCTTTATACATTCCATGTATTGCATGTACGAGTCACATCACTTGAGGGGGCGGTAGTCCGCACTTCCTCATAGGAAATTATCGCATTTACAAAACAAGAAAAGAATAAAGGTATGGTTTAAATATAAAATACAGAAGCATATAGTAAATATTAATTCCATATATATCATATATAAAATACAGTGACATCAAAATGGCCACCTTTAAAGGTGTTAAAAGAATATTGAACAATCATCGTTTCGTGAGGCAGAAAATCACCAACCAGAGAAACAGTATGTTCTTTAACCATTAGACGAAGGTGTGTGTAAGTATAGCTCGAATAATTCTTATAAAAACATCCTAGTATATTTAATATACTGGATTTGTTACAAAATAAATGAATAAAAAGAGTTTAGGGGGTTGGATAAGCAAAATAAAACAAAAGGACTCAAGTGAAGACATTACCTTAAAATCGGGTAACTCCCTTTGGTTTGAGCTCAAAGGATTCCTTGGGAAGACTTATGCCTAATGTGAGGCTTCAAGGAGTTAGATAGGGATGTGTAGAGACCAAATGGGCAGGGTTTGGCTGAGAAAAAGGCTTTGGAAGTGTGGGTAAGGAGGTAGGGGTGGGGGCCTTTTATAAGAGGAGAGGAGGGGCACTCTTGGAAAGGTATAAAATGTAACTTTATTTTCAAATGATTTTCGGATTTTAATGGTCCCAAATTGATTTGTTTCGAGAATAAAGTGATAAGGGTTCTAAATAAACCCATCCAATAGGTTTTGGACAAGTGTAGGTCTTAGATTTTACATTATCTTTCCATTTTATTTAAATCGTTAAATAATGAGGTCATCGCTGCATCATCATGATGTCATAAATAATTTAATTTATTTAATGTCTAAAAATTATAAAACAAATACTATGATGTAGGAAATATTTTTAGATTTACAATGAATACTTATAGTCCAAAAGATCATTTATTTAGACAAAATTAAAAATATTTTACTTAGGTGATACATTCGTTGTTACATTTAACATTCTTTAAAAATAAAAAGATAAAAAGTCATTTTCTCAAAAAAGTGATTCCATGGGGCCCCCAAGTTTGTCACAAGGCATCCTAGGGTCGGCCATGAGATAACCAGTAGCCTTAGGACAGATTTTGTGGTCATTTTGTATTTTATGATATTATCTTATTATTTTTAACTACCCGATTACTCATTAGTCAAGATAATTAAAGATAATTACCGTCGTTACTATTCATAATGTCCAAAAACAAAAGAGTCTTAATTAAATAATTTGGACCTTATGATTCAAAATTTTTTATCCATTTTACCAAATTCAAAACACATAAATTGAAATAATTAATTAAAAAATCTTCCCGTTGTCAAAACAAATAGTGGGTTTTTTAGAAACAATATTTATGAAAAGTTTGGCACTTGTTTATGCCTAATTCCAAAGTGAAATTAATCCCAATGACCATAATTGAATTACATTGTAAAAATATATTCTAATTAAATTTTAAAACAAATTAAAAAGGTAATATAACCATATAATTTAAATATATGAAAAAGCCGTTTTGATGTAAAATGCAGTATTTTTCACTATTCGTTGAAAAATAAACAGTGTCAGAAAAATACCAAAAATTAACCCAAGGTAAATTTCAATGTCCCAATCATAAATAATATGTTTATTTTGAAATATAGAACTTATAAAATTGTCAAAAAGTGTATTTAAAAGATGTTCGCCATTAAGAGGTGGTTAATCGACCTTTTAAAGAATATTGGAATGTTTGCGCTTAAAATTTGATTCATTCGCATTTTTAATCCTATAACATTTATTGTAAAGAGTAAAAATATTTGACAAACATATATAATAATTTTTTAGTTAGTTCTATTCATTCCCCCAATTACAACGGCTAGGCATTAACTACCATTTAAAATAATATTATTTTATTATTAGAGTGCAATACAAGATTCCCAAGAAACTCATTGTTGCGTATTGGGTACACCATCGTGTATAGAGTCCCCTTTAAAGTAATATTAATATTTTATTCACAAATATGGATAAATATGAAAATTTTATACTCTTTATTTACCTGGGGTGTTACATCCTTCCCCCCTTTTGGGAATTGCATCCTCACAATTTTAAAATTGAGCTTGGAAACATCCTTGAACGTCCCACATCGGAACAAGAGTCGGTAAAACAATCACTTTAAAATAAACAAAGATAAGTAAAAAGGTCACCCGAGTTAACCCATACTAGGATTCCAAGTATAAAAATATGGACATGGAGGAAAAAACAAAGGTTCATGTTCAGATGGAGAGTGATAGTAGACATGTCTAGGAGAAAGTTACGAACAAGAAAATCACAAACTTGTGATGGGTTAAATGGTATTTGATTTTTCCATAAGAAAAGTTAATAGACAACATGTTTTTTTTGAGTAATTTATTCATAAGGAAACATAATTACTTATCTTGTATATTTTCAAATTTTATTATATTTCTTACAAAACTCATATTTTCCCCTAAAGACGAGTATTTAGGAAGACTTGTTCACTATAATCAAATTCTAGAGAATCACCTAATCCATAAAAGAGAACTACATACTTCCCATGTCTTTATACTTTAACCAAAACCAAAACCCAAAAGGTTAGTAAAAGATCAGATAATCCAGAAAAGGATAACCCTTTATAAAAAGAAAATCTATTCTTAATCTCCAAAATTAGTCCATCAAAACCCAAAGTTCAACGAGGACCATTCGATGAACAATTTGTCCATAAAATTCTTCAAAGTAAACCAAACTAATATTGAAACCCAAATATTTGAAGGATTTAGTCACATAGTCTTCTAAGTTAAATCGGAACATTTATCTCCAAAAAACTTCAGTTTCTCTTAAAGTCTCATATTGAAAAGTAATTAACCTAATCACATATCCTTCATGATAGGTTAATATATTTCCATAGAAATCTCAAAATAAAATTACACTTAATTCATAAAATCATCTAACTAAAAGGAATCAGTCAAAATAACCAGGGACTTCACGTAGTCCAGTGGTAGGCGATAAATACCAGTTGCACTTTGGTTTTGGGTTCGATTCCCGCAGCTTTGTCCAACGCGACGGGTTGTCACACGGTCTGCATGTTGTCCTTTCTCCAAAACTATATAATTCTCAAATGATTCCCCAAAAAGAGATAAAATCATCAAAAATAACCATAACATAATTTAACCTCAATTTTATCTCATTCCTTTCACTTCCATCATAACATATAGTAACCCATAATTACCTTAAAAGTAAGGATCATATAAACCCAAATGGTTCTTTATAACTGTGTCCACAAAAGAACAGATTACTATTCCTTTAATAAAATTTTCATATATTAAACATCAGGGTTACACATAATATAAGAAGTCTTCTAATGTAACCCCATCATCAAAAGAGACTTAATACTCTTAAGAATTTCACCATAACTCTTGAAGCCCTTATATGTTGACATATTACTCATTCAACATTATTCATGATCCTTTAACCATTCCTTTCCAACTTATTCTGAAATACTTCTTTCCTACAAAACAAATCATGAATCATATCCTAAGATTCCAAAAAAAGAAAATAATAGTCATGAAATACTCCATACCTTTGATTGGTCATTTTCAGTTTCTTCATCCTCAATCGGAATGGCATTATGTATTGGTAAACGAACATTTGTACGATCTTGGTGATCCCATTCATGGAACTTCTTCATAGGACATGTGTTTGCATAATGACCATGCACACCACATTTAAAACATTCAATTGATCCCTCAGAAAGAACTTCTTTCCCTTTCCTCGAGTCAAATGGATGCTTCCTTTTTCCATGGCGGGTTATTGCTTTATGACCTTCATTTCCACATCTATAGCATATTTATTTCCCTTTGAAACATTTTCCTAGGTGTTTCTTTCCACATTTTTGACACATAAGTTTTTAAACACACTTAACTTTATGATTATTATTTGTAGTTCCATAGGGATTTGTTTCTTGCATATATGATTCCTTAGAGAAATCACCAAGGTTTAGGTGGTCAATCATGACTCCAGACAGTTGGTTGAGGATAATCACAAGAGTTCTCATTGCAGCTCCCATATCATTCAGTTTCTTGCTCAAAAAACTGTCACAGTTTCCTTCAAATCCATTATTACTTTGGTTCCTGCTAGATCCATCCATTTACTAAAACCAAAAAGGTCAGTGTGAGTATATCAACAAAACCATCATGTACTAATGAGGAAGATAAACACTAAGATATACTTACTCATTCACTTTATCTAAAACCAGGACTCTTTCTGAAATCCTAACCATTATGGTAATGTCACTTATGATTAATGAATACCCTAACCTCTAAAGTTATCTAAACCTCCCTCTGATACCAACTATAAGGCCCCAGCCTTAAACATTACCTAATATTGAGTTATTACAAGATTGCACATTGAGGATCTTTTCAGGTTTAGAGTTTTAGAGAATTAGATCCTAAAACTTTCATTACATTCCACATTCAAACAATGTGATTACCTAAAATATAGTATTCATTTTTTCCCATCAACTGAAACATATTTAAAAATAAAGCATGGATTCTTTCTTGAAACTTCCTTGACGCTATCATCATATCATGTACCTTTCCCTTGACCTATGAATAACATTTCAAAAAAACTTGGGATGAGCATAAAAAGCCCAGTAAGGGTTATAAAAAATATAGAAAGGAAACATGAGTTCATATATACATAAGAATGAAATCATACTTTACCCATAAAACATAGGCACTTTAACATACCTCATCAAATCATGAATAAATCATAGAAATCGTAAGACATAAAAGGTAACTTGAGGAATTCATAACATTCTTACCTAGGGAATAACCCTCTTGGTTACGTTTGGAATACCCACAACAGTATATTCCCTAAATCTCTTCGGAGAAATCTTAAAGTTTCACTCCATCGTGTTACCCAATGCATTGGAGAGCTATATCGGCCTCACCCGCCCTTATTTTATCACAGAACGACCCTTCTTCATAACAATGTCCAAGAACCATAACATAATTGTACCACATAATACATGCATAAAGGAAACATAACATTTCCACATTTCAATCACAAGATATCAATAAAACACATTGATATATAAAAACATATGAAAACAATTTTCAATACCAAACTAAAAGAAAAGTAAATCATGGTATTTTTTTCTTTTAAAAAGAAGGGATGGCTTGTAGAGGAAGCCGAAACTCAAATAATGGTCACGGCAGCGGAGAAGTCGTTGTCGCCGCATACATATGACAAAAACATTCCCTTTTGTCATTTTGTAAAACGCTTCATATAAGAAAGATTCCTTTTGGATAAACGTAAAAGTCAAAGGGGTTTATACACCGAATAAAAGAAGTTTGTGTACAAAATAAAATATTCCTCAATGAAAGGAGATTGAGACGAAGTCCCATACAAAGATAGTATCCTTGAATCAAGGATGAATCAATTACATAATTATGTGTGACAAACTAATACACAAAATATAATTGGATATTAAGTGTAAAAAAATCAGAGGTTATTCACACATATTCATATAATGCCATATTCAAGGAGTACATTTTTATCCCAAAGAGTCAAATTTGGGTTAAGAAGTTCCCTTGCAAAAATTTGACAGCCTAACAGCGTCACTACAAAATTCAGAAAAAGGGTTTATGAGAGATAAAAAGGGTATCTCATCACATGGTCATAAAATTTAAATAAATAAGGATATATAAGAACATATCCCAACATAATATTATGTGAATTAAAATACATAACAAAAGACGTCTTTTAAAAAGAGGAGGGTGAAAGGTTCCCTTACCGACATGGGTATCTTTCGAAACATACACCCCGTGAAAGAAGGACAATACAACAATGATGTAAATACTCATGAATGAAATTATATTACACAATGAGTAAAAGAATGGGCAGTACAAACACCACTCAAAGGAAATTTTGGCAAATGTAGCATAAATCTCACGGGAATAAAGGTGAGATGAAAAATCCCTTAAGAAAAGTCGGCAGCCTAACGGCACCACTTAAAACATACAAAAATAGATTGATGAGATCAAATAGGGTGTCTCATAATATTATCATAATTTTTACAGCAAGAGGAATATAAAATGGAATCCCCCAACATAACAAATAGGATTTTAAAATAAGTGACATAAAGAAGAGTACTTAAAAGGAAAGAGAGAGGTTTGATGTCTTAGGAAAATTCGGCAGCCTAACGACGCCACTCAAAACTTACAAAATGGATTGATGAGAGATAATAGGGTCTCTCATCATATGAACATAAAAATTACAGTAAGAGTAATATAAAATAACATCCCAATCTCAAGAAAGATGATCTTAAAAGGAATGACATAAGAGAGTGTACTTAAAAAGAAAGAGAGGAGTAGGATCCCTTACCTCGGGTCCGACTTGACTCGATCGTTCTTTAATCTTCTGAATAATAAACATGAGTTAATTTATACTTCCTTAAGAACCTTTTTCAAGTTCATTATTCATTTTATATCACTTATTACCATGTCATGAACACTATGTAATTATTTTAGTTAATAACGGTCGTTTAAACGATCATTGGTACTTGAGTCAAAATATGCTCTTTATAATTACAAGTTGTTCATGTATCTGTTATATCCAGAGTTATAATCATGATGTATATATCATATATATCATATATATCCAGTACATATTCATTTTATACTATTCCATATCATTTGGAGATAAAAAACGAAAAGCACCGTTCATGGAGACGGTAGGCCGTACGTACGCATGAACGCTACTTTAATTTTTTTCTTTTTCATATTAATAGAATTAAAAATAAATGATATATATATATATTATAATTCCAGTATAATATATATGTTACATATGTCATATATGTTCATTAATTTCATTCTTTATACATTCCATGTATTGCATGTACGAGTCACATCACTTGAGGGGGCGGTAGTCCACACTTCCTCATATGAAATTATCGCATTTACACAACATGAAAAGAATAAAGGTATGGTTTAAATATAAAATAAAGAAGAATATAGTAAACATAAATACCATATATATAATATATAAAATACAGTGACATCATAATGGCCACCGTTAAATGTGTTAAAAGAATATTGAACAATCATCGTTTCGTGAGGCAGAAAATCGCCAACCACAGAAACAGTAAGTTCTTTAACCATTAGGCAAAGGTGTGTATAAGTGTAGCTCGAATACATCTTATAACAACATCCTAGTATATTGAAGATACTGTATTTGTTACAAAATAAATGAATAAAAAGAGTTTAGGGGGTTGGAGAAGCAAAATAAAACAAAAGGAATCAAGTGAAGACATTACCTTAAAATCGGGTAACTCCCTTTGGTTTGAGCTCAAAGGAATCCTTGGGAAGACTTCTACCCAATGTGAGGCTTCAAGAAGTTAGATAGGGATTTTTAGAGACCAAATGGGCAGGGTTTGGCCGAGCCAAAGGCTTTGGATGTGTGGGTAAGGAGGTAGGGGTGGGGGCCTTTTATAAGAGGAGAGGAGGGGCACTCTTGGAAAGGTATAAAATGTAACTTTATTTTCAAATGAGTTTCGGATTTTAATGGTCCCACATTGATGTGTTTCAAGGATAAGGTGATAAGGGTTCTAAATCCACCCATCCAATAGGTTTTGAACATGTGTAGGTCTTAGATTTTACATTATCTTTCCATTTTATTTAAATTGTTAAATAATGAGGTCATCGCTGCATCATCATTATGTCATAAATAATTTAATTTATTTAATGTATAAAAATTATAAAAAACTACTATGATGTAGGAAATATTTTTATCTTTCCAATGAATATTTATAGTCTAAAATATCATTTATTTATACAAAATTAAAAATATTTTACTTAGGTGATACATTCTTTGTTACATTTAACATTCTTTAGAAATAAAAAGATAAAAAGTCTCTTTCTCACAAAAGTGATTCCATGGGGCCCCCATGTTTGGCAAAAGTCATCCCATGGTCAGAGATGAGACAAAAAGTAGCCTTAGGACACATTTTGTGGTCATTTTTTATTATTATGATATTATCTTATTATCTTTAACTACCCGATTACTCATTAATCAAGATAATTAAAGATAATTACTTTCGTTACTATTCATAATGTCCAAAAACAAAAGAGTGTTAATTACATAATTTGGACCTTATGATTCCAAATATTTAATCCATTTTACCAAATTCCAAACACATAAATTTCAATAATTAATTAAAAAAAATTCTCGTTGTCAAAACAAATAGCGGGTTTTTTAGAAACAATATTTAGGAAAAGTTTGGCACTTGTTTATGCCTAATTTCAATGTGTAATTAATCCCAATGACCATCATTGAATTACATGGTAAAAATAAATTCTAATTACACTTTAAAACAAATTAAAAATATAATATAACTATATAATTAAATTATATGAAAAAGCAGTTTTGATGTAAAATGCAGTATTTTTCACTATTCATTGAAAAATGAACATTGTCAGAAAAATTCCAAAAATTAACCCAAGGTAAATTTCATTGTCCCAATCATAAATAATATGTTTATTTTGAAAAATAGAGCTTATGAAAGTGTCAAAAATTGGATTTAAAAGAGTTTTTCCATTAAAAGGCGGTTAATCGACCTTTTAAAGAATATTGGAATGTTTACACTTAAAATTGGATTCATTCGCATTTTTAATCCTAAAACATTTATTGTAAAGAGTAATAATATTTCACAAACATATATAATCATTTTTTAGTTAGTTCTATTCATTCCCTCCATTACAACGGCTAGGCATTAACTACCATTTAAAATAATATTATTTTATTATTAGAGTGCAATGTAAGATTCCCAAGAAACTCATTATTGCATATTGGGTACGCCATCGTGCATAGCGTCCCCTTTAAAGTAATATTAATATTTTGTTCACAAATATGGATAAATATTAAAATGTCATACTCTTTATTTACCTGGGGTGTTACAGAGGAATTAGAAGATGAAATAAATCTGACATAATTTTTTGAGGAGATTAACTCCTACTCGATGAGATCTATCTAGATCTCTACTTAATGGCATTGGAGTTGGTCATTTGAGATGATTAGAACATCAAGAATATTACTTGGTAATTATTAAATTGAAACATGCATGTGATATATATTCTGTAAGGATCATGTTGGAGTTCATTCGAGAGGGAATATGTTCCACTTTATAATTACAGTGAGGGGCATGTTTGGAATATCCCAGTATATTTATTTATCATAAAATAATTACCCATTAATAAACCTAAAAATTTTCATTTTTTCTATGATGATATGGGATAATATTGTAATATGATAATACAATAAATTTTAGATAATTTTTCTTGTCAATCAAATCCTTATCTTTTTTAATTATCCCTGGGTTATTGTATTTTATTATTAACTATGATAACAAATTAATCACTATTAAAATAATTTAATGATTATTATTTGACCGAAATGAG
Source organism: Viscum album (assembly GCA_963277665.1). Classification (NCBI taxonomy): domain Eukaryota; kingdom Viridiplantae; phylum Streptophyta; class Magnoliopsida; order Santalales; family Viscaceae; genus Viscum; species Viscum album. Next base: position 954,886,983 of record OY728122.1, on the reverse strand, counting down.
AAAAAATGAAAAATTATGAACATTTTAGACCATAAAATGTTTGTTTAATATTCAAAAAAATTTAAAATGATTTTAAAATTATTTAATGAAACATGATTATGAAAAAATATAATGTTTCTATTTCGAAAATATTCAATTCATCGATTTTAAAAAATATCAATATAAGATGTTATCCTAATAAAATATTTTATTATAACCCAAAGGGTTTAGGGTCAACTATAAAATAAATTGGATCTATTAATTAACATAATTTATATTTATTTTAATATTTTTAATTCATTATAGCGAAATTTCCAATAATAAAATAACTACTACATTAGTTTTGTGTTATTATTTAATATAATTATTTTTCGAATAAAACATAAAAATAAAATAAAACGATGAATATATATCCTCTGTAATTCTTAATAATACTTATAGAAGAATATAACTTATGTAACATCCAACATAAAAAATGGTATATATATTAAGACATGAATTTGTAATCTTATCACATTAAATAATATATTATATGTGTCATAATCCATTCCGCATGGATTTAATTTGTCTATAACTAAACTCATTGATTTTTATGGAAGATATATACTTGAAAAATAATATTTGGTCATGTTTTGTTGTCTTTTAATGGTTATTATCATTTTAATAAAATATATTAAATTTCTTTTTCATCAATTAAATAATTTCGGAATCATCAATGAAAAAGAATTTAAGGGAATTATTTATTTCCTAAAAAATAAAATGAATTTACCATGATATGGAAAATAATATTATATTTCAAAATACAATTTATAGTCAAACATATCTTATGCATAACCTTATATAAAAAATATTATAGCTATTAAAATTTGATTAAGTCATATTTAACATTTCATAAAATAAAATATATTAAAAGTCCTAATCTGATATAAATAGATAAAAAGTATAAAATATAGAAAAAATGATGAATTAGGTAGAAATTAAATAATACAATTATATGAAGAAGAGTTTTAGGGTAATATTATAATGATATTTTTACCCTTAATTACCAGATTTACTCTTTTACATTATTAATAATAATTACAAATGGTTCTATTTATAATTCCCAAAAATAAAAGAAAGATATTAACGTAATGTCGACCCAATGATTAAAAATATGGATTAATATTTTTAAAATTCAAAACACAGTAGTTTCAGTGATTAATTAAAAATAAATCTTATTTTATGAATAATAATATGGGATTTAAAATTTAAAACATTCAAAAGAATGAAATGTTTTTAAATCAAAAAATAATTTAAAATTACTCCAAATGACCTAAATTATATAAAATTATAATAAAATGTTTTGAAATTTTAAAACCACAAAATATTATAAATTAACCATATATATTATTTCGTTATGTTTTTTATAATTAAAATTTAGTATATTCTAACAATTAATCAAAATATGAAACAAATCAAAAAATATAAAAAGTTCATCAAAAGTAAATTTATATATCCCTATTACAAAGAATAATTTTACATTGATATATAAAATATAAAATTTTGTTAAAATATTGATTTAAATGGGTGTTCCATAAATAGGTTAGAAAATATAATTTTTTTTAAAAATACATCTTTAATAGAAAAAAATGAATTTGTTCTTATATAATGCATATAATGTATATATTAAGAATGTAATATATTATACTGATTATATTACAAATATAATTCATCATTAAAATCAATCAATAAATATTTTATTACCATATATAATCACTTATTTTCATTTCAATAGTTTTATCCGAAAAAAAATTCTTACTATTTCAAAACATATTTATTTTCATTAATAATAAATTTCTCACTAAATATATAATTATATAGACATGAGTACTGAATATTTTCATATTTAATTTATAAATTTCATACATACCAATATAATTTCTATGTTTTAAGGTAACATAATATTATTCAGTATATCTTACAAACTCGGTCTTACGAGAATTGAATTCTATCAAAAGAACATGAAATGGATTGTAAATAAATCTGGGAATAGTGTTGTGTATACCAGAATTTAATATGATGATGTGTGTAGAACACGATTATATTTGTGTACTTTAAAATCAATTCATAAATGTAATTTTTTTAAAAATATATCTCATTAAAATCTCAGGGTGTAAAATTATACCCCCTTGAAATGAATTTCTCCCTTAAAATTAATCTAGGTTATAAATGGATTAATACATAAAGTTTTCATTTATAGTAACCCACATCATAAAATGAATGATGAAAACATCCATTAAAAAAGTAATGGTTAGAAAATAATAGTTGCCTAATGTAAATCACAATATGGAATCTATATAAGAGAACATAGGTGAATATTTGTGCATGGATGATGAGAATAAATGACCATTGATATTGATAAAGACCACTTATCACAATAAAGTGGGTGATACTGAAAAATATAAAAATAAAAAAGAAATAAAGTAAATAATAATTAAAGTTGTCATTGTTATTATAAAACATAAGATAATAAGACATCACTTTACATCATGATCACATTTCCAAATGTTGAAGAATTTACCTCAGATAATATTATTACCAGATTTCGGTAAAATCCAATATTGGTTCTTCCATGAAAAATTTCAACATCATATGTTGTATGAGGTTTAATTTTTCATTTTTGAAGCATTATCAGATTAAGAGATCCATATATATAATGATAGTACATTACATCATTATTTATTACAACTAAAATTTTATCACAAAGTTACAAAATACTCATATGTCCACATATTGTGAGACAATACATTAATCTAAAAATATTAGTTTGGAGTTTAACAAATTCTTACCATAAGTGGATAATCTTGTAATAATTCTAAATACAGAAAATCCAATAATTTTGAAAGACATGAATTAACATGGATTAACATTTATCTCCAATATATAATGAGGTATCTATTGTTGTTCACATTCTAAACATGTAAACACTATAATCATGTATTATAATGATTCATGGTAATAACCTTAATTAAAATATATCTGAATTGAAAAAATGAATTTTAATTATTCCAATGTATATTGGATATATTCATTATGTCTGCAAATTGTTTACACTTCATCAATTACAGTATAATCCTACTGAAAAGAAATCCATAATTAGTTCCCAAGAAACTATGACCATCCATTTTATATATTCATATATAAAATATCATTATACAAACATCGTTATTATAAGATAAGGGTCATATTAGGTTTTATATTTATCATTATTATATTTTTCTCCAAATATATCAGCTTACCATTAAATAACTTCTCTAGGTATTCCAAAATATTCAATACGTCCATTGCAATCCTTATTGCAAAAAACATACAAAAAATACATAAATATAATCCATGAAATATATAATATATACTCATCATTCACCCAACTTTATTCTTGACCCATTAATCATGCATCATTATTTATTTTCATTCAAAGATGATGAAACGTTAATCATTTATTAAGGTTCAAAAACCATATAATATTCATTATTTTTATGTTTAAGGTAAAAAATATGGTTACATCATCCCATACCTTCACATGTCTTCCAATGTCTATTTATCCTCAGTTGTATAAAAAATACTAAAACCAACTTCCTGATTCTCTTCATGATATTTACACATAGGACATATAATTACCATGCATTCCACATTGCAATCATTAAATGTTAACAATGTTCTATCTTGTTCAGACTATTGGATATAATCAGAAAAAAAGTGTGAGAAATAATTATAATATATTAAAATTCATAACCTAGGGATATTAAATATTATATTTCAATCAACAACACCATGTTCCATATTTTAGGTTATTCATGATTGTTACCAAAATTCTAGTATTGTAATCTATACATAGATTTATCCTTAGGTACAACCCAAGACATATCCTATGGAATATTTTTGGGGATCTCAGCAATGTATGGGTGTCTTAGCTTCCAATGATTAACTAAACCATTGATCTAATACGAACTATATTGACCCAATCGTGATGTACATGGAAATTACATTACTTTTTTATAATGCTTAATGCAATATAAAAATAGTCCCCCAATGACCGTATTAGGATTTCTCCACTGGATGCATGGAACAAGAATTCTATTCTAGTAAAAGAACTTAAATGTTTCCCACAAAAGATAATCCCCATTTATAAACCTTCCTAAAATGATTATTTTTAACATAGGGAGAAAAAAACCTAAGAAAGTGTTAGATTTGATTCTATGAAAATGTAATCATTGAAGATATGTAATATTAATAAGAACCCAATGGTATGAAAAAATGAGTGTATCATTTGAAGATCATAACCTTAGATTTGGTTTCCTTCATACTTGTTTGATCCTCCTATATAAGGGATAAAATAATTTTATTAATCAATTCCATAATAATATAAATTTTTATGATATAATATAAGATCATATAATTACCTGTTTCTTAATAAAATTATTACTCATATTTTGGGTTTTAACTACTTCATTTTCTTATGCATGATTTTTTGTATATGATTCAGTTCATACACATTGGATATATTAATATAATTAATATAATGATAATTTGGTAGAAAGGTACATATTTTTTCATTCTATACACTAATATAATCAATATTGAATGTTGAATGTGTAATATGAATCGCATCACATTGGCGAGACGTTAGGCCTTACACATGTGTGAGTGATGGTTTTATTCCATTAATAGTAAAAAAAGAAAGTTTATGGAATATATGTTGTTCCAGTACTAATATTACATAATATTATCTAAATATTTCTATTATTTCAATAATTTTACAATCCAAATTATTTGGGGTTAAAAAATATATTATACCGCAATGTGGAGATGGAATGTCCTTTGTACACACGCATGGTGATTTCATTTTTTTGTAGGAAGATTATAAGGTAGAATATAGATGTTAAAAAATCATAATAAAATAAAATAATTTAATTGATAAATGATTTATTACTTTAGTATGTATACAACATAGAGATATGAAGAATATTAAGAAATAAATTTGAATGAATTAGTAGAGGAGATTATCACTTCTTTGATGAGATACCTTTAGATCTCCTCTTAAAAGAACTGGATATGGTCATTTCAGATGAGAAAAACATCTAGAATTTAACTAGGTAATTGTAGAATGGGAATGTTTAGGTTATAGCATATCATAAAGGCACAAAATGAAGTGATTTTTTGAGGTAGGATGTTCTAATTAATAATTAAGATGAGGGGAACTTTGGGAATCTCAAAAAATATTAATTAATGTGAAAATAAAACCCTACCAAAAACCTCCATAATTAATATTCTATAATATGGGATGATACAAGGTTGTAATATCATCATTATGGGAACCAAAATTCGACTAATTGATTTATCCACCCTCGTCCTTAACTAAGTTGAAGCCCCCTACCTACGTCTACCACATGCACATTCCTTTTCAGCCACTTCACCCATGGACAAAGCACATGGATGCATGATATGATGGATTCCAAAAATAGATGGGTTCATGTAAAATATATATGGATTACTCATTGTGGGTAATATGTGTGGTGGAAAAGTGGTTCACCACATAGGGGGAATGATTTCAATACCTTCACGGAAAAATATATTGATGGAAATACACTTCAAACGGGGGCTAATACCATCTTGATAAGGTAAAATATCAGAAAATTGATGAACATGTCCCTCTCCCATGTGGAAAATCACTCGATGTTCATACATTACTATTGGCTGGGAAGCGTCCTTATTCCACGGTCAATATCATAAATGATCATAAAATGTAAACATCTCCTTAACAACAATATTCTGATCACCCACATCTTGAGAGAGGGGAACAAAGTCAAATAACACTTCACAGCCCTAGAATCCCTTGGATCCAACTTTAGATGCCTTCCCAATGTCACCTCCCTCAAGTCTGAGGGGGATAATTTAATTTGTTGGTATTACCCTGGTCTCCACTATTTTAGACCCCCATAATCCTTGCTTTTTATTATTCTAGACCCCCTTGTTTTGTCTACTTTATCCTATAAATAAATATATAATTATAGTGATGATGATTAAATGTTAAATTTTAAAAATTTATTTCTATGAATTTAAAATTTATTTTCTTAATTAAACCTTAGTTATTATATTTTAATTTAAACAATGGTCACAAATTATTCAACATTAATATTGTGTATTATTTAGATATATGATGTAAATTGGACCATAAATGAACAATTTTGAACATTATATATGAATCCAAAATTATTTTATATTTTTAAAATTGTACTATTATTTTTAAATAGTTTAATAAAATATTATTTTGAAAAAATACAAACATTGTCAACTTTGACACTACTCATTTCATAGATTTTTTAAAATTTCAACCTAAGATGTTATCCCCAAAAAAATATTTTATTATGTACCTATGGGGTAAATTTCAAATATAAAATTCATTATATATATATTAATTATCCAAAATTATTTTTTAATTAAATATTTTTAATACTATTAATTTGATAATTCCATTATTAAATTAATTACAACATCAATTATGTTTAAATATTTATTATATTTATATTTTGAAAGAAAACAAAAAATAAAATAAAATTACAAAGATAATTCATCTATCTTTCATAATAATACATATAGTCAAATATTAAATCTGGTAAATTAATCATTTCAAATGTTACATATTTTATAACATGAATTTGATACTATTAACTTCGTTTTAAAAAATATATTATAAGTTTAATAATCTATTCTATATGGATTCAAATGGTAAATAATTGAAACCGTGGATTATTATGGTTGATATATATTTGACCAATTATATTTTTCATGTTTTTTGTTTTTTAATTGTTATTAGGATTTTAATAAAAATTATTAAGTTGAATTTTCATCAATTAAATAATTTCTTCATCGTAAATTTATAAGAAATTACATTTATTATTTATTTCAAAAAAATTAATGATTAATTACTATGATAATGAAAAATTGTTACCTTTTAAATTATTATTTATAGTAAAATATAGATTATGTAAACCCTTATTTTAAAAATTATATTGTTATTATAATTTTAGTAATAAATATTTAACATTTCATAAACTAAAATATTTTAAACGGAATAATCTAATCCATGTGGCTTCCATAGGGTACCATTTTGACCATATGATGGGTTAGGTCTAAAATATATAATCAAATTAAATTGTGAAATATGTTATGGTAATTTTATAATATTAGTTTTACCCATAGTTACCATATAATAAAATATTAATAATGTCACTATTCATTATAACATCCCAAGTAAATAAAGAACATGACAATTTTAATATTTATTAATATATGTGAATTAAATATAAATTTTACTTTAAAGGGGATGCTATTTTTTGATTGAATACCAGATACACAATAATTTGTTTCTATGAAATCTTACGTAGCACATAATGCTGAGTCATACTGGAAAATAATAATATTAAATTCTAATTTAACATAGTAGTTGACGCCTAGATTTTGTAATGGAGGGAATGAACATTACTATCTAAAATAAGATTATACATGTTTGTTAATTGTTTTCACATTAATGCAATAAATTTTAGCACCTTAAATTAATAAAGAATCTAATTTTAAGCATAAATACTCTATTATTTCTCAAATGATCGATTTACAGCCTTTTAATGGTAAAACCACTTTAAATATAGTTTTGGACATATTTATATGTTCCATCTGACAAAATAAAATTCTCATTTAGAATTGGGACATCAAAATTTACATTTGGTAAAATTTTGATATTTTTCTGATAAAATTCATGTTTTGATGAATATTAAAAAATATTGTATTTTAAATCAAAACTACCTTTTAATGTAATTTTTTATAAAGTTATATTATATTTTTAATTGGTTTTAAAGTGTAATTATATTAAATTTTTACCATTTAATCCAATGGTGGTCATTGTAATTAATTTCACTTCAAAATTGGACATAAACAAGTGTCAATCTTTTGACAGATATTGTTTCGTAAAAACACGCTTTTTGGTTTTGACAATGGTAACTAATTTTAAATTAATTAATTCCACTTCTATGTTATGAATTTGGAAAAATAGACCTCATTTTTGTATTCATAATATCTGATATATCTTAGGATGAATTTTTATAATTTTCCTGAAAAAACACTATTTTTAATGAATAGTCAAACCACAAAGTGGTAGTTAAAACACAAACTATTTCATTTAAATGAAAATTTACCACTACTTTGAATATAATTTTTAAAATCTTAAATACATTGGTTTTATTAGTATATAAATTTTGTTTCAATTGGATGAAATTAATTTTTTGGTCAATAGTAACTTTTGACTTTTATTCACAGCGGTTAGAGGTTAATATAGTAATTCATGGTAAAATGTATATTATAATAATACAAAATTACAATAAAACATGTCCTAACCTTATTTTATGAGTCATGGACGACCATGGGCATCCTTGGGCTGATTTTGGGACCCCATGGAGCCACATGGGAGTTATAATGACACACTAGATTAATTAATTTAATGTAAAGAAAAAATGACCCAAACAAACATATTTTATAAATTAATTTTTACATGGGGTTATATTAGTTATATTTTATACCATAAATATTAATTGTAAATATAAATATATTTCCTACATCATGATATTTTTTTTATAATTTTTATACATTAATTAAATAATATTATTTAAGACAGAAAAATGATGCGATATTTATCTCATTAATAAATGATTTAAATAATTGAGATTATAAATATTAAAATAATATCTGGAACCTATCCAATTCTTATTGGATGAATTTATTTTGACCATGAGTAAATTTATCTTATACCTTAATGAGTTTTGGACTTTTAGAAAGCGAAAATCAATATATAATAAAATAATATTTTCAAGCGTTCCTAAAGAGCCCCGCCTCTCCCTTATAAAAGGACACCACTTGTAACACATTCTTCACACCTCTCAACCCACATGGCTTGTCCAAGCCTGGCCCAAATATTCTCTCAAAATCCCTATATTACTCCTAGAATAATTACCTTAGGCATAAGGCACATTAAGAAGTCCTTTAGGTTCAATCCAAATGAATTTCCTGAATTAAAGGTAACAATTTCTCTTAAATTCTTTTCTTTTATTTTACTTATCCAACCCATAAACTATTTTTATTACTTTATTTTATAAAAACGCCAGTATACTCCATACAATAGGATGTTTTTATTAGATTCATTCAAACTACACATACACCCACCTCTATATAATGGGTAATGAACATATTGTTTCTATGGATGGGAAACTAACGCCGCACAAAATGATTATTGTTAAATTATCTCGTACTCCCTCTCATGGTAGCCATTAATATGACACTATATTTATATATGAAAAATATTCTGTTTATGTTTTATTTTTTACTTATGTATTTTTTATTTATTTCATACCATTATGGTTTCCATTATGGGTAAACACGATAATGTCATTTGAGAATGTGCGGACAACCACCCACGCAAAGCGATATCTCTCGTACATGCCATATGTGGGATGTATAAAGGATGTATATAATTAAATTATATATTATAATATAAATTAATTATAATATAATAATGCATCATTAAGTTATATTTACATTAAAATATGAAATAGAAATGAAAGTAGCGTTCATGCGTACGTACGGTTAACCGTCTTCATGAATGGTGAATTTATTTTCTTATATAATAATGTTATGTACTATTATAAATACATATATATACAATATATATATGATATATATGGTATTTAAATAATGAATATCATTCGGGAGATAATTTAATTTTTGACCACGTGGACAATGTGTAATAATATCAACTTTATTTTTGACTCATGTTCCGAACATCTACCAAATGTCCAATACAAACTCAAATAATTAACTAATGGTTATTTCAAGGTAATAACAGATATAAAAGGACTAATAAAAATTAAAAAATTTCTTAATAAATTATAAATTAATTAATCTTTATTATTCAGTAATATCAAGGAAAAAACAAGTCACGGTGGACACGAGGTAAGGGGTTTCTTATCTCACTTTTAACTCCGTGATTTTTCCATTTTTCGCTATTAATTTATGGCATGTGGTGTATTGTGCACTACCATTTGATATATATTATCATTATTCTCTTTATATTGATTCTATTATATGAATAATTTGGTGGTTATTAACTCTTTTATATACGACTTGATTGATTACAATGTGGTAAGGTGTTTTTCATCCCACATTTTATTCCCGTGAGATTCAAGCTATATTTGCCACAATTTACATCTCTGTGGTGTATTTACTACCCATGATTGTATTAATTTTGTAATATAGATAAATTTATAGGTATTTAAATCTTTATTGAATTATCCTTCTTTCATGGGGTATATGATTTGTATGTTACCAAATCGGTAAGGGAACCTTTCACCCTCCTTTTTTTAAAAGACTTACTTTTGTTATGTATTTTAATTTATATCTTTTTATGTTGGGGTATTTTATTATATATATTTATTGATATAAAAAAATTTCCATGTGATGAGATACCCTTTTCTCTCTCATCAAAAAAGTTTCCTAAGTTTAATATGAGGTCGTTAGGCTATCAAATTTCTGTAAGGGAACTTCTTCACCCAATTTTAATTCTCTGGGATAAAAATATACTTCTTGATTATGACATTTTATGAATACGTGTGAATAACCTCTGATTATTTCACACATAATATAAACTTATATTCAGTGTATTCTAATTTTTTACACATTATTATGTACTTGATTTATCATTAATCCAAGGATACATTTTTTATATGGGATTTCGTCTCAATTTAAATTCCGTTGAGACTTCATTGTTGTTATGCACCAGTTCACACTTATTTATTGTATATATTGACCTTTGGAATATTAAATTTTTAATCTCTTTATTTTCATGATATTATAATGTTCTGATTCATTACTATTCCTCAATAATTTGTATTCTAGAGTTTCTCATTCCGTTAAAAATACATTAACTAAAATATCATTTTAAATGTTTTAATGATTTATTTTTATAAATCATTATCATTAATGTCCTTATTTTAAAAATGGATTTAAGGATTTATTTATATATACATTATTGTTTAAAAATTATAATTTATTTAAAAGTTTCAAAGTGGTATGGGACACCTTGATTCAAAAATCTCTTTATTAAATATTTTAAATGGTTTTCAAAATGGTTTGATAATGTATTTTTTATTTCAATATCCTGATTTCATATATTGTAATTAGAATGTGGAAATTTTATCCTTCCTTTATACTTGTGTTATGCGTTATTCTTATGTTATGGTTATTGGGAATTGTTTACGTATAGGGGTGGTTCTGTGATAAACCTAATGCAGGTGAGCCGGAGATAGCTCTCCAATGCATCAGGTAACATGAAAGAGGTAAACATTAATGTTTCTCCTATGAGATTTAGGGAATATACTGTGATTGTTATTCCAAATGTGACTCCCTAGGTAGCTTTCATCGCTACAATGTATTTTTGTTACGAATGCCATAAATTACCTTTATGATTTATGTTTTTCTGTGTTATTCATAAATATTATGGTTTTTTAAGTTATGTTATGATTAAAAAGTATCGTTTCATTGAGTATAATTTAATGATGGGATAATCTTTTCATTCCTTATTTTATTACACTTACTAAGATTTGTATGCTCATCCCTTGATTTTGAAATTTTTTCCACATGACATAAAGATGAATATGGTCATGGATGGGATCACAGAATAGTTATGTTTTCTATACCATATAACTACACATTTTTCATTTTCAGACATTTATTTTATGAAAAAATGTATACTAAATAGTAGGGTCTACATGTAATTTTCATGTTGATATGTAATAGTTGAGGCCTAATTCTCTAACACTCTAAACCTGAAAACAACTTCATTGTAAATTATTCATTTAATTTAGGATTGTGTAATGTTTAAGGACTGGTCCTTAAAGTTGTTTTTAGAGTTCGGTTTGGTTTACTTTAGAGGTTAGGGTGTTCGTAAAACATAAGTGAAATTACCATAATGGTTAGAATTTCAGAAAGAATCAAAGTTTTTTAGATAATTTAAATGAGTTTAAGATAATAAGAATAATTATATACTAGTATTTAACCTCCACATAAGATATTATTTGATGATTTTACTGATATACTCACACTAACCATTTTGGTTTTAGTAAATGGATGGATATATTAGGCACCAAAGTAATAGTGGATGTCATGAAAATTGTGATGGTTTTCTGAACCGGAAATTGAATGAAATGGGAGCTGAAATGAGAACTCTGGTGGATATTCTCAACCAACTATCTGGAGTCAATATTGACCACCTGGACCATCATGAATTTTATAAGGCATCATATATGTGAGAAACAAATCCCTATGGAAGATTAGGTAATAATCATAAAGGTAAGTATGTTAAAAACCCTATGTGTCAAGGATGTAGAAACAAACACCTAGGAAAAATGTTTTGAAGGGACGAGAATATGTAACAGATGTGGAAATGAAGGTTATAAATTAAGAACCTTCCATGGAAAAAAGTATCTAGAAGACTTTATGAATGGGAAAGAAGTTATTTCTTATGGAACAATTGAATGATTTAAATTTGGTGGACAAGGTCATTATAAAAACAGATGTCCTATGAAGATGTTTTGGGATTGGGATCACCATGATCATACAAATATTTGACTACCAATACCTAATCCAATATGATTGAGGATAAAGAAACTGACAATGACCAATGAAAGGTATGTATTATTTATTAACTTATGATTTGATATTATTTAATATAAGGATATGATTCATGATTTTGTTTGTAGGAAAGAAGTATCTCAGAATATGTTGGAAATGAATGGTCAGTGGATCATGATGAACGTTGAATGAGTAAGAAGTCAACCTATATGGGATTCTAGTTTCACAACTAGATATTCGGGCTATATCCATGGTTTAAAACCTTGTCTATAGGTCCTCAAACCGTGGCTATAGGTAATATCCATGGTTTGAGAAATCGTGACTAAGTTTGGTTTGGCTATAGTCCTAGACTAATAGCCACGTTCTGGAACCGTGGCTATAGGTGTAGAGCCCTGGTTCAAACTATGGCTATAGGTATACATCCATGGTTCAAACTATGGTAATATCTCTATAGCCACGGTTTAGAACCCTGGCTATACTAGAGGAGGGACACAATATATTTCCATGGTTAGAAACCGTGGCATTAGAACTATATCCACGGTTAGAAACCGTGGAAATATACCTATAGCCATGGTTAGAAATAGTGGATATAGGTCTGAAAAAACATAAAAAAATTTCCCCACACGCACCTGCACAACCTCCCTGCAGTGGCCAACCCCCCTGCAGACCCCTCCCTCCTGGACATTGGATAGCCCCACCCACATAAACCCCCCTAGACAGCCCCCCCTGTAATGACCTTTCTTGGACAGACCCTGGACACCCCCCAGACAGACCCAAGACACCTCCCGCCCAGACCCTAGACACCCCCCCACACAGACCCTAGACACCCCCCGGACAGACACTGAACACCCCCCAGATAGTCCCAGGACACCCCCAAACCCTGGACACCCCCAAAACCTGGACTAATCCCCCTGGACATCCCACACCTCCACTCCCCAATATAGGTACCCCCACCCTCATGGACAGACCCTGGAACCCCCCACCCCCCCAAACCTACACACCGCCAATCACCCCCATACCCTGGACACCCCCTAGTACCTAGACACCCCCAAGACCCTGGACATACCCCCCTGGACAGCCCAGACCACCACTCCCCTGGACAGCCACCCCCACCCTCTGGGACAGACCCTGGAACCCCCTAGAACCTGGACAACCCCAAGATCCCCCAGTCCTGCCCCCCCTTCCCGATTCTCCCCCCTGCCCTAGCCAGCCCCTACGTACACCCCCCTACCAGCCCCCACTTGCACCCCCGACCACCCCCTCCCCCCATGCCAGTTTCACGCCTTCCCCCTGTCGGTCGACTACAAATTAAATTATACCTAAAATCTACTTACATAATAATAATTAATCAAATTGAAATATAAAAAAACACATAACTAAACTTTCATGAGTCTCCCTATAAGACAGACTATCATAGAAGTATAGACCCAACTCAAAAGTGCCTACAACACATGGTAGAACATATTACTACACATCCCCTAAAATTATGGTAAAAGAAAACATCTTAGAATATTGTAAAATAATATTACACAATAAAAAATAATAGTGAAACCCCACCTACTGGACCCCCATGTACAGCAGCCCCCCCCCCTCCCCCCAGCTGGACTCCTCTGGATAACAACCCCCCTACTGGACCCCCCTGAACATCAGCCCCCCCCGGATGGACTCCCCTGGATAACAGCCCCCCTTCTAGACACCCTTTGCACCACCCCTACTAGACACCCCCTTGCACCCCTATTAGACACCCACCTGCACAGCAGACCCCCCCCCCCCCCACATCCCTATAACCCCATTCAAACACCCCCTTTCACACCCCTTGCCCCCTGCTAGATCCCACTAGACAACAGCCCTCCCACCCCCCCTGGATAGCAGCCCCAGCCCCCTGGACAATAGCCCTAGCCCCCTGGACAACCCCCCTACTGGACTCCCCTGGACTGCCCACCCCCCCCCCCCCTGAACACACAAATGCCATGAAAATATCCTATAGAAGCCCTTGCGCTATCAAAATTTTAAAAATAAAATCTCAAATGAGGAGGGAAAAAAGAAATCCATGATGCCCAAGGTTGCTTAGAAAACCAGAAGTGCAGTATAAAGAGTCCATCCAGACATGGATCTAAATTTGAAAGGAAAAAGTGTATGAGAAAATTTTCTCAACCCAATAGCTCACATTGATGTTCAAGGACATCCACCTTAATCTGTAATTATTTATTATTTCTGTGTTATTACTATGCCATACAATGCAAGTAATTGAAGGTGAAACTAGTTCTCAAGAGGAGAGAAATTGAAGGGAAGTAAGCTGGAATAACTATTCCGGATCTGAAAAAAAGTCACCATCCTGGTATGATTTATCAAATGGTATTTCAAAGAACATCAGAATGAAAGAAATTCCTTGATGGAGTATAGATACTATGTCTCCTCGATGTGGAGATGAGTGGAGAAGGCCCTTGAGAAGGTTCTGAACTTATTTGTTCCATGAAAATATGGAATTTTTAGAAGGTGATTGAAAAAAATCATTGATGAGTTATGTATTTCTCTCATCCCTGTTAATGACCGAAAAAATTATTATTTTAAGGGGTAGAAATTGAATTAATCAATGAAAAGAAGTATAGTAAATTAGAGATCTCAAGGATGGTTTCTAAAAACTGTCTACATATACACGAATTTTTCCAACATGTGTATTGAGATGAGTGTAAGATCTCAGGTTGTAATTCAAAAAAAAATGAAGATATCAATTGGAATAATTTGGTTTCATCATGAGGACATATGAACAACCCCTAAATGATTCATTGGAATTTGAATGAGTTGGTATCATGCACACACCCCTGGAAACCCCTACACACCCCACCCCTGCGCCCATGCACACACCCCCTGCCCCCTGCACACCCCACCCATTCCCCCCTTCACACGCCACCCCTGCCCCCCTGCACACCCCACCCCTGGAAAGAACATTATAAGTAATTATATTCCTTGAGGTAGAGAAGATAGTGTGTCTCTTAGATGGGGAGATGAGTGGAGAAGACCCTGGAGATGCTGCCAAACTTATTTATTCCATGAAAATCTGAAATTTCTATAATGTTCTTGAAAAAATCATTAATTATTTATGCATTTCTCTCAACTATATTAATGAATGAATAATGTCTGATATTAAGGGGGGGGGGGGGAATTGAATTAATCAATGACAAGAAGTTGAAGAAATTTAAGATCCCAATGCTGATTTCTAAAACCTGCTACATGTATTTCAATGTTTTCAACTTGTGTATTGAGTTGAGTGCAAGATCTCAGGTTTAAATTCCAAAAAATAAGAAGATATCAATTGTAATCATTTGTTTTCAACCTGAGGACATCTGAACAACACCTAAATGATTCATGGGATTTATAATTTGTTGGTATCTTGCACACACCCCCTACCCCGCCTGCACACCCCAAAACCCTACACAACCTTCCCATGTAATGAACATAAGAAGGAAATATCTACCTTGATGGAGTGAAGATAGTGTGTCTCATCGATAGAGAGATGAGTGAAGAATACGCATGAGAAGCTGCCAGACATATTTAATCCATGAAAATCTGGAATTTCTAGAATGTGATAGAAAAAATAATTGATGAGTTATGTATTTCTCTCATCCCTTTTCATGGTCGTATGAAGTTTGATTTTAAGGGGGAGAAATTGAATAAATAAATAACAAGAAGTTGAGTAAATTAGAGATATCAAGGATTATTTCTAAAACCTTCTATATGTACTTGAATTTTTTCTACATGTGTATTGAGATGAGTGCAAGATCTCGGGTTGTAATTCCAAAAATATTAAAGATATCAATTTTCATCATTTGGTATCAACTTGAGGACATCTTAACATCCCCTAAATGTGTCATGGGATTTAGAATCAGTTGGTATCATTCACACACCCAATTCCCCCTGCAAACCCCACCCCTGCCCCCCTGCAGACCCCACCCTTGCCCCCCATGCACACCCCACCCCTCCCCCCCCTCCTGCACACCCCACCCCTGCAAAGAACATTAGAAAGAATGATCTTCCTTTATGGAGTGAAGATAGTGTGTCTCCTATAAGGGTAGATGTGTGGAGGAGACCCTTGAGAAGGTTCCAGAATTATTAATTACCTGGCTACTTTTTGGGGAAAGAGGGATCAGACAAGGGGATCCGCTTTCACCTATACTTTTTGGGATTTTCATGGATTTTTTCTCACTTATTATGGAATTCAAGAGGATGGGGGATGTTGCGGTGGCTGGTGCGACCAGGATTGGATGGTGCGTGCGGGAAAGAAGATGGCAGGGGGATGGAATGGGGCTAGTTCAGGCTGGAATAGGTGGCAGGGGGCTGGTGTGGGCTAGATTGATGTTGGCTGGGGGCTGTTGGGCATGTAGAAGAGGTTGTTCTAGGTTGGGATGTAGGAGGATATGAGCTGGTGAGGGATGGAACTGGTGGTTGGGGCTGTTTTGCAGGTGATAGAGGGCTGGCATGACTGTTTTTCAGGAGGCTAGGGGTGGTGCTTGGTGTGGTGTCTGGTATAGGTTGGATTGCAGGTGGCTGGGGGCTGGTGCGGGCTCGAATGCAGGTGGAAGGGGGTTGGAATGCTGGTGGAAGGGGGCTAGTTTTAGGTGCTGCTGGGGGGATTGTGTGGGCTGATTTGAAGGTAGCAAGGGGGTGTTGCGGGATGGAAGGCTGGTGGCAGTGGGTTGAAATGAATGTGGAAGGGGGATTGTGTGGGATGGATGTTGCTGGAGAAGGTAATCACAACATTACCGCAGTGTGACCACAGCGTGACCACAGCGTGACCGTGGCATGACCTCAGCGGGACTACAGCTTGACCACAGTGTGACCGCGGCATGTTGGGAATGTCCAACGTCATTCGTGTGATAGCATCTTCCGGTCAGGAGCGAAGGAAGTAGGAGGATGTGGAGAAACATTCCGACTATCACCATGCTAGCAGAAATTGTGATTAATAAGTCTCAACAATGATCACAAGACTCATGGAATACTGTCATTGCTATCCATCATGGGGTTTCATCCTGTAGTAGGGACAACTCACGGAATTACCACGGTGTTACTGTGGTGTGACTGTGGTGTGATTGCGGAATTACCGCGGTGTGACCAAGGCATGTCGGCCCGGTCTAGCGACATCTGTAGGGAATCATATTATTGCCCGGAGTGAAGGGAGTGGGAGGAGGTGGTACATCTGTGGGGCAACATCTTCCATCCAGGAGTGAAGTGAGCGGGAGGAGGCGGGGAAAAATTCCGACCATTGCCCCACCAGCAGAAATTGTGATTAGTCCATCTCAATATTGACCACAAGACTAATAGAATACTATCAATGAAAACTTCCACGGGTTGTTGTCCTGGAGTAAGGTAAAATCATAGGGTAACCGCGGCGTGACCATGGAGTGACCGCGGTGTGACCGCGGCGTGACCACAACATGACCGCGGCGTGACTGCGGCGTGATCGCGGCGTGACTATGGCATGATCGTCACGTGACCGCGTCGTGACTACAGCATGTTGGCCCTGTCCAGTGAAATCCTTGGGGAAGCATCATCCGTCCAGGAGTGAAGGGAGCAAGAGGGGTGGGGGAACATTTTAGACATTTCCCCACGGGGAGAAATGGTCATTAGTCACTCTCAACATTGATCACAAGAATCATGGCATACTATCACTGTGAACTGTCGCTGGGTGTCATCCTAGAGCAGAGCCAAATCAAAGCATGACTGCGGTGTGACTACTACGTGACTGCAGTGTGTTGGTCTGGTCCAGCGACATCCGTAGGGTAGCATCTACCAGCCAGGAGCAAAGGGATCGACATGATGCGGGGAAACATTCCGACCGTGTCCCTACTGGTATATTATAGAATAGATCAACTGTTTATTATGATATAACAAGGGATCTCCAGAGAAGGTTGTAGCATGCAGCACAATGACGCCATGTCAAAAGGGAAACAAATCGATGGAAAAAAATCATACACCCTACACAAACCATTTACAAATTCATTCAATTTTCCTAAACATGGGAATTTTATTTATAATTTTCATAGCGTGAAAAGGAAAGTTTCATGGTCCAGGAATATGCCTACTCGGGAAATGTCATTTGAGTTAAATGAGTATAATAATCCAATTTATATTATTCAAATAAGACAAAAATAAACTAGACACAAAACAAACTCCAACAAGAGGCATATGAAAGACTCAAACCAATTCTAAACATGATACAAATAACTATCACTAGTATTTTTTTGAAGAAAGCGCACCTCATTTGGAGGGTTTTTATCATTAAATCAGGGCATTTCTTTATCAGACAATTCATTTAATTATATTTAAAATTTATTCTAAAACTCATTCAGCACAAATCAAATTCAATAATTTCTGCAACTAGATCAACATAACTATGATGATGAGTTTTCACAGACAGTGCACCTCCGTTGGAGGAGTTTCATTATAAAAAAAAGACTTTATTTATCAAATGAAACAATTATATTAAAAAAAATATTCAAGATATGCAATTAAATATAATTAAGTAGAATTAAGAAAGAAGATAAATTCAATTTAAAGCATTCGTGAATTAAAGAATCTAGAAGAGGGATCCTACCTAAGGGTGGAACCAAACCGTCCACTTCAGCTCTTGGAGCTTTCTAACTATAATTTGAAACTCCCCCACTCATAATACGCAACTTCACAAATGTGCAAGGACACATAACCCATACTCACACACTCGCATGGCCATTAGCCTGTGCAAGGGGATCCTTGCACATATGATTATATTCATATACTGGTATCCACTCAACTGCGTATGAATTTATATATATACATGGGTAGACATATCACCATATGTTTATAATCACTACCATGACTAATTATATGTGACTTTATTTGTAGGTTCATAATTAATTGACCACAATCCATATTTTTTTCTATTTTAAAATAAAATTTTAATGGGAAAGTGTGAACTCAGTACAACTCTAAACCAGTATAAATATTTCATAACTAATTATAGATGTGATAAAGGGAAAGTTATACCTTCTACATGAAATTCCCAATGCAGAAGACATAGTCAATCAATGAATTCATCGAGTTGTTGTGAACTATTTCTCCCAATATGTGATAAATCGATGCACCCTACTTAACAAACATTCAAAAGAAAAAACAATAAATATTGAAAAGTGAAATGCTGAGTCCCATTAAGTCATAAAAAACAACAGTGTTCTTTATTTCAATTTACGGTATTTAAATAAAACATTTATAGGTTTAACTTGAAATGCACAGGGAGAGAGATTTAGTCTCACATTAATTGAATGCTTACAATTTTAAGTGGTGGATCACCGATGTAGGTAGTTAAAGTAACCAATTAATCAACTAAATAATATGTTTTTTAAGTCCAATTACCTTCATAACACCTAATAGTTTCACCTCAATAAACATGTTTCCCCGAACAACATCAATGGATGCATTTGAGATTGGGCCTGTCTAGAGATATTTCAAAACACCCCTTTCTTGAATCCTTCCAAATACATAATCTTCTTTGAAAAATGAAAAATAAGAAGTAAAATGTAGGGGGTTAATGAGTCATGTTTCATATTTAATTGAGTATCTGAAACCATTTTGAGCTATAGCCACGTACTTGAAGATCTAAACAAATGAGGTTTCACGAGGATCGAGAATTGATCTAGTTGTTCGATTAGTAAAATACTGAAACACATGCTGTAATGGTTTTCAGAACATTAGATATTAAGATATCAAAACCAATTCCTCATTCAGAATATTGGATGTGCTTTCAATCGAAGGGAAAGAGGTGTGTCATGGAAATGTGAAAACAAAATTGAAAATAAGTGTGGTTTAAAAAATGATTTTGGAATATAAAAAATAAGATGGAAAATAAAAAAAATAAACAAAACATTAAAAAAAGATAGGTGGTCATGATAATAAAAAAGTGGTAGTTTTGTGGAGTCATGTTTCATGAAAAACAACATTGTATTAAATTTTGATGAATTTTTCAAAAGAAACAGAGTCCATTCTTTAATACAACAGGTTGCATTTCCTACACACAAATAGTTGAACAGAGAATTGAACCATCAAATGATACAAGCTACAAGTGAACAACAACTAATACATCCTAACAGATAGAAAAATAAAATTTTATTTCCTGAATAATAGGAATATTTCTAGGTTCAATGGTATTTTCCATGACACGGGATATACTAATAATATCAAAATTGGAAATGAGTCAAAAAATACATTTCAAATGAAATGTATGTACTCTATCTAATGTAATACATATTTCACTACTAATTTAATTCTGAAAACAACAATGAAAAGAATATGAATAGTGAATATGTATTATTACATTTTGTTTTTACAGCAGATTATAGGTTTTTTTTCTGTTTTCCTATTTATATCTCCCCTTGGTATGGTTTGTAATTCAGAAATATGACTTGTCGTAGTGATGCTATATGGAGAGGTATTGTCGCTATGTTGCAAACCATCCTCACTATCAAAATAATGCAATGTATTTTTCTACATAGAGGATATTTTTAGAAGAAATAGAACCTAGAAACTAAAGTAGTTGAAATAATTAAAAAAATAGATCATCTCATTAACAGTATGGTGCACTATAACATTAGACAATTATAGAAAGAATGAAACATTTTATTTTTATATATTAAAATTATAGATTTAAAATGTATTTATAAAACCTATTATTATAGTAATGAAAATAATTTAGAATAAATAAAACAGAACATATATATAATGTAGTAAATGTTATAGATTTTGATGAACAAAATAAACATAATGAGATACCATTTCAAAAAAATTCATAATGAAGGAACAATCTATAAATAAAGATAGACTACCTGGGAATAAAATTTATAGATAATGATGAATAAATGGTACATGATGAGGTAGTTTGAGCTATAATAATAATTTCCAAAACCCATAACCGGATTTTTAATCAGGTCTATAGAAAGACTGACTTCCTTAAAACATTTACAACCTTCTCTTCCTCTATCAAAACTGTCAATTTCTACATCAAAGTAAAAACATAATCCACTACTCAAAAAAATGATCCAATGCAAAAATAAAATACGTGATCCAATACTCAATGAAACAAAAAGACCCACTGTTGTAATAAATTATGCACAACACTAAAACATTTCGACCAACATGCCCTTTCACAACACCTTTTATTTGAATGAAATTTTTCTCATACCATTAATAATATTTCTATGATTCCTAATTTTTAATAAAAATAAATAATATAAAAACATCACTAAAATTACTTCAAGAATCCGTTGTAGAATTAATTCTTCATGGGATGCAGTATCCTCCTCTATAATCACAGCAAGGTGTCTCACATTATGATAACAATCTATATCTAAATCTAAATAATTATTTTCTGTTCTCTTAACAAAAATTACCTATTACAAGAGAACACATGTCATAGTAATGACATGAATTAATTCTGCCTAAAACTTAAAAATATGTTTTTTTAGACAATCTATGCTAGAGGATCCTTGTAAAATCTATGTAAACTATACAGTAGTTATGTAATTGAAATTCTATTCTTTAAATATGTTGAAAAGACATGTAAAAAAATGTTTTACATAAACTGAAATGTCTAATCACTAAAAAAAACTGGGTTTAGCGGTGGTTTTGTGGCAGCGGTTCACAAAACCGCCGCTAGACATTTTCAGTGAAAGGTTTCACGACAGTTTTTAATAAACCGCCGCGAAACCCTATTTTATTTCAAAAACCACGACCCTTTCCCCTACCCCTTCCATAGTTCCCCCACAAACCATCACCCCTCTTCCCCGATCCCCCCTCTTCCCCGATCCCCCCCGGCCCTGGCGACAGCCGCGCCCCCCGCGCCCTCCTGCGACCCCTGCACCCCCTGCGCCCCCCACGCCCTCCGGCAAACCCCGCACCCCCCCCCCCCAGTGCCCCCCTCGACCCCCAGCGCCCTCCGAGCCCTGCGCGCCCCCCACGCCCCCCACGCCCCCCGTTCCCTCCGACGACCCCCGCACCCCCTGCGGCCTCCGGCGACCCCCGCACCCCCCGCGCCCCCACCCGCCCTTCGGTGAACCCCGCACCCCCCGGCAACCCCCTCGACCCCCAGCGACCCCCTCTCCCTGCGCGCCCCCATGCCCCCCACGCCCCCCGCGCCCTCCGGTGACCCCCACACCCCCCTCGGCCTCCGGCGACCCCCGTACCCCCCGGTGCTCCCCGCGACCACCTTCTATATTGGTAATTTTTAGTTATTTCTTGGTTCTTTGATACGAATCATGAATTTGTTACACAATGTGAATCTACTGAAGGGTAGATACTATGAGTTTGGTTTAGAGCTTGAAGAATTATAAGTCATAAAACATTTTGAAGTTTTTAATGGGTTGATTAGGATTAATTCAATCTAAGGATACTTTTTTGGGTATTTTTATAAATCGTGGAATTCACACCATGAAAGGGGTTCATGACATTAATTATTTATAACCAATGGTTTTTATCATGATTTACATATTACCCTTCTTCCATTCAATGTGAAGACCTCCCTCATAAATCCTAGAAAGATTTTAGATAATATTGGGTATCTTCCTCTACCAGATTCCTTTTCTTTGAGAATTTTCTCACTAGTGTGGTGGGTTGTCTTCCTTTGGGTACGTGTAATATCATTCACTCTCTTTATCATTTATGTTCTTGGTTTGGTAGTGTTGTGTGATATGGTTTAGATTGTTTCATAAATAATATGTGTTATCAATCAATCCATTGTGGTTTTCCCACATTCCTTTTCTATTTCAGGAATATCTACTTGTTTCCAATTTATGTTGTCGAAGGATCTTAGGATCCTTATGTTTATAAGGTAGGAGTATCTATACAAGCGGTTCTAATTTAAAATTTCCTTATATTCTTATTAATTTCATTGGCTTGTTTCATGAAATTGATGGATTTAAATGGATTTTATGGAAAATATACATGTTTTTAAAGAGGTCTTTCTTCAAAAATGGGTTTTCTCACAAAAAATTGGTTGACTAAATTCTTTATGGTTTGGCCTATTTAGATTGAATTTTTTATACTAATGGATGTTTATAATTATTTTTTATTTTAATTTGGTTTCATAACTTTATTATCTAAAACAAGATACTACTTCATGTCTCTTTATTACACATCTCCATGTATAAGACCCTCTTGGGAGACTTGCCTAGTTTTCCCTAGTCTGTTCTTTATAAATTAATATCAAAAGGAATATTGAGCCTGGAATGTTACGACACTTCCTAGTTTTGGTTTAGTTTCATTGGTAGACTAGATTAAGTAGGACTATAATTTAGTTAATATGTGTGGGATGGTGCCTAGACATCTCACCTCCATGTATGAATTCAAGTTACTATGGGTGGTTAGTTATTTTTGAAAATATTGTCACTTGGTCTTTGTTGTTGATTGAATAAACTAGATTTGGTGTCTATTTAAAAAAACTATTCCTTTCTTATGTTTTATATTTCATTAATAAAATTCATAAATTCATAATATTATTATTATTTTAAATCATTAATATGGATTATGGAAGTTGTTCTATGATTTAGGAATTTTCTCATGACTAAAGGGGTTTTCATCTTGTATTTGTTAGACGATTCCTACTAGAAGAGGTCTTATGAATCTAAGTGATAGATTTGTGAGACGGGTTTAATAGGAGAATCCCTTAGTGGAATCTTCTTTAGTGGAAGTTATAATATGAACTATTCATACTTTGGTTATGAAGGTATTAAAAACCCAGGAGGAGTAGTGGATCATGACTCATAATTTACTAACAAGAATCCACCTATCTTTCATGGTGATAATGGAATATAGAAATATGAGGAGAGGATTGAGTATATTGGTAGGAGATTTAAAATTATAAAGATTCCCAAGGAATCTAAGGGGTGGGGGTCAACATATATTCTTGATGGATTGGGAAGGAAATGGTGAGGCTCAGTTGTGCATGCTATATTTTATGAGGATCTTACGTGGTAATCCTTCAATAAAATATATAAACTATAGTTTTATCCTAAAATTATACATGTGGAAAAGACCTGATACTTTCTAACATTATAAAAATGGGAATGTATTGTTATAGTGTATTCCACTAACTTTTCTTGGTTGGTTCATTTCAAAGTGGATATTATTACCAATGTTTACGTGAAATCTCTAAGGTTTGAGATTGTGCCAAGTGTCTCCTAAGAAACCTGAGTGTGACATGGATTTATATTTATAGTGACACTTAATTTTCATATACCTGCACACTATTTTTTGTTTTATATTGATGGACTAGATTATGCATTAGAAACCATTAGTGGTGGCCTACTTAATTTACCACACACCATATTCAGTACATGGATTGGTACCCAGATAGTCTTCTTTGTCATAGGAAATACGACTTTGATATTTTTGGTTGTGTATGAAACCATTGAGAAACATCATTCCTCTTGGAGGACATCTAAGGTAAAGCCTAAACAATCACATAATGTCTCAGGTTTAAAATGCATTATGATCAGTTTCGATCACACATAAATGGGGTGTTGTTTGAGGCAACATAAATGTGTGATCGATAGTGTTATGATAAGTGTGTAACCTGATATTCTTATTTCTCCTCAATGAGGTGTTGACGCTGTCTCCTATGGACCAGACTTGTTCGGTTGGTCTGAAGTGGTAAATGTGATTAATGAATCATCTTTATTATATTATGCATACTTTATGATCAATGGTTCATCTTTATTATATTATGTTTCTGTAATCATACACTATCGTATATTTTGTGTAGGCACATTGCGATATACATGGATAAAAGCTGGATCACATTATTGAGGAACACACCTCAATATGTTAAGGGTTTGAATGAATTTTTAGATTTTGCAATTTCTAATCGATCCGTTGAAGGGAGAATAAGATGTCCATGTCCTAAATGTAAATTTATAACATGGTTGAAGAGAGATGAAGTTTATGAACATTTAATACTGAAGCAATTCCCTGATCAATATTTGTGTTGGATTTGGCATGGAGAATCAAACAATACGGAAAGATTGAGGACTGATGTTAATCCACAAAATGAGGTCCCAAGTTTGTCGCCAATGGGAAATGAAATGCAAAACCTCATAAATGATGCAATGGGCATTGCAAGACACCACTATGAGCATCAAAACATATCAGAACAACCAGAAGAGGGTGCTACAAATTGCAACGTGACAAGTGATGTTTTTTAGACTGTAACACAAGAAGATCAATATTGTAACATATCATTGGATCCTCCTCTTGATTCTGTGGAGCCAAATGTAAGGGAAAACTTCAGTGAGGAAAATGCATTTCATGATTTATTTGACGATGGAAATCAAGAGTTGTATAGTGGGTGTTTGAAATATTCAAAGCTTTCATTTCTGCTGAAGTTGTACCATATAAAATGTCTTTGTGGAATTACAAATAAGGCAATGTCCATGTTATTGGAATTGATTGGTGATTCATTTCCTAAAGCAAAAATCCCAGAATCGTTTTATGAGATGAAAAAATTTTTAAACAATCTTGGTCTGAATTATACAAAAATACATGCGTGTCCCAATGATTGTATGCTTTACTGGGGAGAGGATTCAAGTAGATAGAATTGTAAGAAATGTTCTTCTTCTAGATGGAAGTCAAAAGGTGATGTTGGAAGTATGACTGAACATAATTTCATGGAGAAGAAGAAAAGGAACACACCTGCAAAAGTTTTGCGTTACTTTCCTTTGAAGCCTCGATTGCAAAGATTATTCAGGTCATCAAAAACCGCCGAACACATGAAGTGACATTCTGTAGATAATAACAATGATGGGTTAATGAGACATCCACGAGATTCCCAATCATGGAAGACATTTGATTCATTACATCCATATTTCTCAGCTGATCCTAGGAATGTTCGATTGGGATTGGTTGTCGATGGATTCAACGCATTTGGGCCTTTGAGTACGAGTTATAGCATTTGGCCAGTTGTTTTGATCCCTTATAATCTGCCTCCATTGATGTGTATGAAACAAACATCTTTTATCATTTCGATGATTATTCCTGGAAAACAAATGCCTTGAAATGATATTGATGTATACCTGCAGCCTTTGATTGATGAATTGCAGGAGTTATGGAGCAACGGTGTTGAGACATTTGATGTTTCTTCTAAAACAATGTTCAAAATGCATACTGCTTTAATGTGGACCATTAGTGACTTCCCTGGGCATGGGAATTTATCTAGTTGGAACACTTATACGGATTTGGATTGTCCCGTTTGTAACTTTGATTTCGAGCCCAAACGGCTACCTCACAGTAGAAAATGGTGCTTCTTGTGCCATCGAAGATTTCTTGATGCATCTCATAGATTTCGGCTGAACAAATCAAAATTTAATGGTTCCATTGATCATAGACAACCTCCAAAGTTGTTAACTGGTTCTGAAATATTGACACAGCTTGAAAATGTTAAAATAGAATTTGGGAAGATTCATCATTTGACTGATAGCAGAAAACGAGTGCGAAGTGCATCATCAAGTGAAATCAGAACGCAACAATGGAAGAAAAAAAGTATATTCTTCAAACTTCTGTATTGGGAATTTAATTCTTTGCGCCACAATCTTGATGTGATGCATATTGAGAAGAATGCTTGTGATAATTTGATTTTCACATTACTTAATGAGCATGGAATGTCAAAGGATCATCTCAATGCTCGCAAAGACTTACAAGTAATGAACATAAAACGTGATCTCTGGCCAGATGAGAATGAAAAGTATGCTCCGGCCATTTTTTCAATGAAAAATAGGGATAAAGATGCGTTCCTTCGAATTTTAAAGAATGTGAAGGTATCTGATGGGTATTCGAGTAACATCTCGAGGTGTGTTGATTTGAAGAATCATAAGTTATGTGGAATGAAAAGTCACGATTCACATGTTTTGTTACAAAGTTACTAGAATTGGCATTGCGTACATTATTACCTGAAAAAGTTACTACTGTTGTACTGCAATTCTGAACATTTTTTAGGAAATTATGTGAGAAAACTCTACATCCATTACATCTTGACAACATATAGGAGAGGTTTGTATTGACCCTTTGTGCAATGGAGATGATCTTTCCTCCATCGTTTTTTACTGTCATGATGCATTTAACTGTGAATTTGGTTGACGAAGCTAAATTAGGAGGCCCCGTTCATTATCGATGGATATATCCAATTGAGAGGTATTTTATTTATATGTTTCCAGTTAAGCAAACAATATTTGTAATTTAAATAAATGCATAATATTATTATTATTTTTCACAGATATCTTTGGTATTTGAAAGCATACGTGAGAAATAAAGCTCAACCAGAAGGCTCTATTGCTGAAGGCTATTTGGCCGAGGAGTGTCTCACCTTTTGTTCCAGATATTTGGATGATATTGAGATAAGATTTAATCGAGTTGGACGTGTTGACGACACATCAACCCAATCTCAAATGCATCAGAAATCAAAAATATTTCCTGCTATTGGCCGATCAGTTGGGAGGACCTCATATGCGACACTGACAAAATTGGAGTTATTACAGGCACATAGATATGTGATGCTGAATAGTGAAATTTCAGATCCATTTATTGAAGAGTTGAGGATACAAACAAAGAGATGAATGAGAGGCCGAACACGAAATGAAAAAGATATAACAAAAGCTGTGAATAAAGAGCTGGTAGAATGGTTTGCACGACGTGTAAGTTTATAAATATTGCAATAAATACGAATATTAGTTTGACACAAACAATTTTCAAATCTATTAAAATATATTTTTATTCTTCAGATCATGAATACTGATACTCGAGCAGACTTGTCAGAATAATTGAAGTTTCTTGCTAGAGTTCCTGTAAAACAAGTTAGAAAGTTCGACGCTTATAATGTGAATGGTTTTAGATTTCGTACAGTCGATCGAGAAGTGGGTTTGAAAACACATAATAGTGGTATATTTACATTTTCTGAAGTGGAATACTATGGAAAGTTGCATGATATTATTGAATTAAACTACCACGAGCTTTTTTCTGTTGTTTTATTCAAATGAAAATGGGTCGATATTATCAGAGGTGTTAAAAGAGATTCCTTGAAATTTACTTCTGTAAACTTCTCTCGCTTGATGGATGTTGGTGATCGTGAACTGCATGATCCATATATCTTAGCATCGCAGGAAAAAATGGTATATTATGTGAATGATTTTGTGGATGAAGGGTGGAGTGTAGTTACTCACGTAATACAGAGGGTTTTGTATGATATGGGTGATGAAGTCGAAGATTTGACCTCTGCAATGGAATTTCATCAACAATAGGAAGCAGAATTATTTTTCCATCATGATATTGAAAATATTAGTCTAGCAAGTATGAATGAAGTGGATGAAGCAATGGAGCAGGAAACTGACATGATTGAAGGGGAAAATGATTGTATGTACAATTATTTATTCATTCAGCATCCACTTGTTTCATTTCTGTAGTCATTCATTATCATTGTTATATATATTTTGTTTGTTAGTACTGGGCATCTATTATCATTTTTAATTTTTTTTCTGCATAAATTTTTTGAAATATATATTCTGAACTTAATTTTATTTGATTAAATGACAGGAATGCCAAGGAAGAAGCGGTACACCATTTCATCTACTTATGCTACAGATGACGATCTGTCTGTCCCCACGGCATCTGAGGCAGCAGCTGCCTACATCCCTGAATCATCTCCCCCTGCACCATCTCCGACACCATTAGTGGATGTCTCCTTAGAGGATGAGTCATTGCCTCCCCCTACAGGAGCCTCAGCAGTGGGGTAGCGACACGCCCCTTCCAGTTCATCACAGACATTCTGGAGGGTCACAGTCATAGGTACAAATTTTAATTATATTAAATTATTGCATTTTGTTTATTTATAATTGTTTGATAATTGCAGATAAAAAAAATGCAACCGTGGAATAACACTTAAAAATTTCTGATGTTTGGAACATGAATGGTGATAAGATAGTGGTGCCATTTGATTCTTATAGGGTCCCGACGGATGACGCCGCAGGTTTACTTGGTCAGATTATAGGTCAGCTGGCAGCAGAGCCCATTTCCCTACCTATTTCATATGATTATTGGAGGCATATGCCTCCAAACTGGAAAAATGAAGTTTTTGATTCTCAGATAAAGGTAATTTTATTACTTTATGGTTTAATTGAATGTCATGTTACTAATATATTGAAAATGAATTTTTTTATACAGATGTTCTTCCACATTACCGTTGCTGATGTGATAGCACGGAAGTGGACATTGAAAAATCTTGGAAAAAAATGGAAAGATTTCAAATGGAGGTTGTGGTGTGATATCAAGGATACTTCGTTGACCGTGCAGTAGATGTATGAGAAGCTACCCAGTGGGGTACCGAAAGAACAGTGGAAAGTTTTTTTCGATAGCCATCGTGATGAGAAGCGGATGGTATTGAAATATATATTATTATATTATCCTCATTTTACATTTATACATGTACATGAAGAGGAGATAGATATTGAATACATTACTATTAAATTTAATTTTATTTATTTCAGGATCTCTCAAGACAGAATGCATCAAACCGGGAAAAGAAAGTCATCCCGCACACTGTGGGCTCAAAAATCTTTGCTAGAAGCCGAATGTCATTGGTAATCTTTTAATTAGTTTAAATATTTATAATAGAATATTATCTATTTAACGTATTTAATTGTTGATTTATCTTTGTTTAATGCAGTCACAGAGTTTAGGGCATGAAGCATCCCGAACAGAACTGTGGCTGGATGTTCATAAAAAAACAGATGGAAGTTTTGTTAATGAACCTGCCAGAGAAGTTGGGGTATGAAGTCAATTATTTATTATAATAACTTATTATCAGTTTTTACTGTGTTAATATATATTGATATTTGATTTATAGGTAAAAATTAAAGAAATATGGGATGTCAATCCTAGGCAATCCTACTCAGTCTCCCAGGATGACCCGGTTGGTAAAGTCCTTGGGAAGGAGCATCCTAGTAGAGTGCGCGGGATGGGTTTAGGACCCGTACCATCTGAGGTCTTTGGCAGGCCATCAGGGATTTCAGCTACATCTACTCCTAGTTATAGTCATTTCATACCTGAAGATACTCAGAGGGATATGTCTTCTCTACGAAACACAGTTCACTAGTAGGGGGATCAGATATCTGCATTGCAGAAAGAGTTGCTTGAAATACGTCAGCATATGAGCAGATATGCCCCCGGTGGTAGTGCATCATCTAGTGTTGAGTAGGTAAATCACAAAAAAATCAAAATCATTTAGTTTTCACACTTTTATTGGTTTTAAGTTTAATTATAAATAAGAAACAATATTTAATTTTCAATATAATGTTCTTATATGTGGAAGCAGGTAGTGGAGATGAAGGTGGAGAGGGTGACGATGCAGCATCAGATGATGAGTAGTAGTGTTGTTGATGTGTTGAACAAGTATGAGAACGGTTGGTTTGTATATGTAACATGTATGGAACATAGTTTCCACCAAACATTTTCATGTCCTAACATTTTCTTGATTTCTCATGTTTCCTTCTATGCATTTTATTTATTTATGATGTTTTATTTTATGTCTTGATTTCTCGAGTGTGGTATACATCATTCCATTTAGGCCTGTGTTTGAATTGGTACCACACCCAATGAGAATACCATATATGTAACACATATTCATACCATTTCTACTATATAGCAGCATTCGGGTAGCCCCATTGTGTAAGCTCGATTCATACCATAACTGATTCATAGAAGTACCTAGGCAGTCCAACTGTGTGAGTCCCATTCATATCATTGTTGCTTCATAGCAGCACCTGGGTATCCTAGCTGTGTAAGCCCAATTCATACCATCACTATCAAGGCCCAATGAGCCACAACACATTACACAAGAATGAAGAAATTCTATCACATACCAAAGCCCCAAATATTCAATGGTATAAAGACAACCAAAACAACAGAAGATAAAAATCTCACTGAAGGGCTTCCATAAATTCTAACACATCATAAGTTCTACGCTAGGTTGGTCTACACATTCCCAACCTATATCCAAAATCACAACCAAAGTATATCCCCTTAGAATAAAATCTCAGGAGGGAGGAACAGTCACCCCATGTAACACTGAACAAGGTAGAAGTTATTAGGTAACATATTGGTTTTATATATGCCAATTTTTACTAAATACTCCCTTTTTCAATCAATTTCCTTACTATGTGGAAGATAAAGCACCGATTTGATGGCCCAATATGTTTAGTTTAGCATAGACATACCCCTATTGGATCCATATCCAATATGTATCACACCAAAAGTCCAATCCCATGACCATAAATGTATAAGGCATGAAAGGTTAATGATAAAAGGCTCTGTCATGGCCTTAAAATTTTTACACCACTCAAATGGGTCAAGGAATACCAATTTTTTTTTTAGTTTAAGGTTGATATAAAACAAGCGATGAGACCACATATCACATGTATCATATAATAATGTATAAACCATAGGAAGAATATTCAAGGACCATCTAATTGTAATAAAAAATGCATCAAAATATGTGTCATTTTGTATCCCAATGCACTAACCATCTTGAGAAACCTGGCGTCTCCACAATTGAACAAACCCATAAATTAGGAAAGCATCACAAGAAACAACCATGGATTGATAATGTCCCCATGACCAAATTCCCAATAGTCACATTACCTTCATCACTAAATCTCTATATCTATGAGATCTATGAAAATCCAACAATTATTATAAACCACATGTTAACCAAGTAAAACTACACCTAATAACTACCCAAATCCCCACCTGAAAGGCTAATCTTAGACTATACAACCAACATAACAATTATTCTGATAAAGAACCCACGCTCTTACTGACATGGAAAGAGTGTATCTTGGAAGCCTCCCATAATACCTAAATTTAACCGTTATCAGTATAACATGAATCTAAGCATGTATACACTCTATTAAAACACCTAATATGCATCATTACAATAACATCCAAATAATCATAGTTTAACTTAACTTATCCCCCAAATATTCATGTCAATTATTCATGTTAGACTTAACAAAACACAAGCACTACCCATGCTTTTACATTCACAGTACCAAATACAACGATATTACTAACTGAATACCAAACCACAATCCACCTATATACCATCACTATAGAAAAAAGTGTCTAAACTTACTTTCATTTATTTAATGAACTCACAGACCTAGGATAATTCCTCTCTTGGATTACATACATACAAGAAAACCCTCATCAGGTGGAAATGAGAATCGATATTTCACTTGATTAGAACACTCCAATCACCAATATCCCAAGATACATCTCAATATTACTAGTCTCTCTAAACCCTAGTTCACATGTCACATCCTATATAGGATACAACCCATGGAGAAGAATCTATGAACCCAAATCAAATATCACGAGGAAAATCATAGGCCAATATACCCACTCGAGGGTTCTCATGCATATCACAAATCCCATACCCAATCCAACTATGAAATCTAGGTTACTAATCCTAACTAGAAATCGACACACCATACTTACCATAAAGGATAAAGATCACATACATGCACATATATATTAATGACATTATCTTATGATAATAACTATTGTGAAAAATCAATATCATTTGGTCTGGTTAAGTATAATTCCACCAATAAGGTATTTAGGAAAACATTAGATAAGTTGTTGTTGAAATTTTAAAAAACTCAAACCTATTTTCTTTAATGAAGTGAATAACAACTATATCATGATGCATCCCATCCAACATGCAACATGATGACCATCTTGGGATGTATACATGAAACTCTTATCTCATATCCAATGAAATAACTCAAATACTCAATAGGAATCATGTATAACCTACAAGATCATAAACCATACTCTCTCAAGCACCATGCATGGTTAGCGTGTTGTCCAACCTAAAAAACACGCCAATTCACAAGTTACCCATTTTCTATAGTAGGAATTAACAACCAACCCAAAACACACAAAAAACCATACCATAACATACATTCTATAACTACTCAAACATCCATCTTTGGAACAAATTCTATACCCATATAAACATAATTTTTTCTATCCCATAACACAAATCCATTGTTAAAAAAACCCAACCCATATCACAATCCACCCATGGATGTTATATCAGCCAACTTAGAGCCTAACCAGTTACATATCATTACACATCACCATGTTTAGCATGGTCACATAAATTGTATCAAAATTCATAACCATTTATTATATAGAGTATTAGTATCCATATAATATAAATCAACCCTTCTTAAAACACATTAGAAATTAAAGAAGCTAAAAACACAAATACATCTTGGGGGTCACATGGATTGGTTACTCACCAAATTGTGATACATACCTTTCCTTAGGTTGGACTCCATAACATACAACATTTGCTCATATCCTATTTTTCAATGAATATTACCATGTTATTTGTTTGTATGGTGTCTCCTGTTCAATATTCTGGTTTGATTTGTTTTTTAGGGCAGTGGTGTGGTAGGAGCAGAATTATTTTTTTTTCCAGGTCAACATTTCGCGGCGGTTTTAACCACCGCTAATGCCTTACTGTTCATCATTTAGTGGCGGTTTTCACCGCCGCGACATAGGCGCATCAAACACCAGAATATAGCGGTGGTTAAAACTTCCGCGAAAAAAAAAGTATCATCTACGCATAAAACCGCCGTGAAATGGACAAAAACCGTCGCGAAAAGAGGCATCTACGACGCTTTTCTTAAACCACCGCGAAATAGTAAAAACCGCCGTTAATATATTGTCGACGCCCAGTTTCGCGGCGGTTTTTGTAAACCGCCGCCAAACCCTATAGCGGCGGTTTAAACAGCCGCCAAATGAAAAAAAAAAACCGCCGCTAGGGGCCGGTTTTCTTGTAGTGAATACACTTCTTACCATATATAACAATTAAAAATAAATAAATTAAAGAAACAATCACAATTTAGTATTACCTTTCTATTTCACCAAGAAAATTTTTTTTACAGTTTTTCTTATATGAATAACTCATGTGAGTAAAAATCTAAGAATAAAAAACATTCATATAAATGAGTTTGTAAGATGAAAAACACACCAGGAGAAATGGAGTAATGTTGTACCTACCATGATGTGTCAGAATAGAATACATGAAGAATACATTTTGTCATCAATAAAAAGATTTTATGAAAAATGTATTAAAAATCATAACATTCTAGTAGTTAAATATTTGGCATGTAATAATATAAATCAAAAATAAATCATAATTAATAATTTTTCAATATAAATGATTACCTATAAAAATGTTGATCAACAGTAAGTTGTGAGTGTGGCATCACTACAACAAAACCGGCCCCTAGCGGCGGTTTTTTTTTCATTTGGCGGTGGTTTAAACCGCCGCTATAGGGTTTGGCGGCGGTTTACAAAAACCACCGTGAAACTGGGCGTCGGTAATCTATTAGCGGCGGTTTTTACTATTTCGTGGCGGTTTAAGAAAAGCGTCGTATATGCCTCTTTTTGCGACGGTTTTTGTCCATTTTGCGGCAGTTTTATGCGTAGATGATACTTTTTTTTCGCAGCGGTTTTAACTGCCGCTATATTCTGGTGTTTGATGCGCCTATGTCGCGGCGGTGAAAACCGCCGCTAAATTTAAACATAATACATTTAGTGACGGTTATAACCGCCGCTAAATGCTGACCAGTAAGCCATTAGTGGCGGTTAAAACGCCCGCAAAATGTTGACCTGGAAAAAAAATAATTCTGCTCCTACCACATCACTGCCCTGAAAAACAAATCAAACCAGAATATTCAACAGGAGACACCATACAAACAAATAAAATGGTAATATTCATTGAAAAATAGGATATGAGCAAATGTTGTATGTTATGGAGTCCAACCTAAGGAAAGGTATATATCAAAATTTGGTGAGTAACCAATCCATGTGACCCCCAAGATGTATAGGTGTTTTTAGATTCTTTAATTTCTTATGTGTTTTAAGAAGGGTTGATTTATATTATATGGATACTAATACTCTATAAAATAAATGGTTATGAATTTTGATACAATTTATGTGATAATGCTAACCATGGTGATGTGTAATGATATTTAATTGGTTATGCTCTAAGTTGGCCGATATAACATCCATGGGTGGATTGTGATATGGGTTGGGTTTTTTTAACAATGGATTTGTGTTATGGGATAGAACAAATTATGTTTATATGGGTATAGAATTTTTTCCAAAGATAGATGTTTGAGTAGTTATAGAATTTATGTTATGGTATGGTTTGTTGGGTGTTTTGGGTTGGTTGTTAATTCCTACTATAGAAAATGGGTAACTTGTGAATTGGCGTGTGTTTTAGGTTGGATAACACGCTAACCGTGCATGGTGCTTGAGAGAGTATGGTTTATGATCTTGTAGGTTATACATGATTCCTATTGAGGATTTGAGTTATGTCATTGGATATGAGATAAGAGTTTCATGTATACATCCCAAGATGGTCATCATGTTGCAGGTTGGATGGGATGCATCACGATATAGTTTTTATTGACTTCGTTAAAGAAAATAGGTTTGAGTTTTTTAAAATTTCAACAACAACTTATCTAATGTTTTCCTAAATACCTTATTGGTGGAATTATACTTAACCAAACCAAATGATATAGATTTTTCACAATAGTTATTATCATAAGATAATGTCATTAATATATATGTGCATGTATGTGATCTTTATCCTTTAGGGGAAGTATGGTGTGTCAAATTCTAGTTAGGATTAGTAACCTAGATTTCATAGTTGGATTGGGTATGGGATTTGTGATATGCATGAGAACCCTCAAGTGGGTATATTGGCCTATGATTTTCCTCATGATATTTGAGATGGGTTCATAGATGCTTCTCCATGGGTTGTATACTATATAGGATGTGACATGTGAAGTAGGGTTAAGAGAGACTAGTAATATTGAGATTTATCTTGGGATATTGGTGATTGGAGTGTTCTAATCAAGTGAAATAGCGATTCTCATTTCCACCTGATGAGGGTTTTCTTGTATGTATGTAATCCAAGAGAGGACTTATCCTAGGTCTATGAGTTCATTAAATAAATGAAAGTAAGTTTAGACACTTTTTTCTATAGTGATGGTATATAGGTGGATTGTGGTTTGGTATCCAGTTAGTAATATCATTGTATTTGGTATTGTGAATGTAAAAGCATGGGTAGTGCTTGTGTTTTGTTAAGTCTAACATGAATAATTGACATGGTTATTTGGGAGATAGGTTAAGTTAAACTACGATTATTTGGATGTTATTGTAATGATTCGTATTAGGTGTTTTAATAGAGTGTATACATGCTTAGATTCATGTTATACTGATAACGGTTAAATTTAGGTATTGTGGGAGGCTTCCAAGATACACTCTTTCCATGTCAGTAAGAGCGTGAGTTCTTTATTAGCATAATTGGTATGTTGGTTGTATAGTCTAAGATTATCCTTTTAGGTGGGGATTTGGGTAGTTATTAGGTGTAGTTTTACTTGTTTAACATGTGGTTTATAATAATTGTTGGATTTTCATAGATCTCATAGATAGAGAGATTTAGTGATGAAGGTAATGTGACTATTGGGAATTTGGTCATCGGGACATTATCAATCCATGTTTGTTTCATGTGATGCTTTACTAATGTATGGGTTTGTTCAATTGCGGAGACGCCAGGTTTCTCAAGATGGTTAGTGCATTGGGATACCAAATGACACATATTTTGATGCATTTCTTATTACAATTAGATGGTCATTGAACATTCTTCCTATGGTTTATACATTATTCTATGATACATGTGATATGTGGTCTCATCTCTTTTTTTATATCAACCTTAAATTAAAAACAAATTGGTATTCCTTGACCCATTTTAGTGGTGTAAAAATTTTAAGGCCATGACAGAGCCTTTTATCATTAACCTTTCATGCCTTAGACATTTATGGTCATGGGATTGGCCTTTTAGTGTGATACATATTGGATATGGATCCAATAGGGGTATGTCTATGCTAAACTAAAACATATTGGGACATCAGATAGGTGCTTTATCTTCTACTTAGTAAGGAAATTGATTGAAAAAGGGAGTATCTAGTAAAAATTGGCATATATAAAACCAATATGTTACCTAATAACTTATTCCTTGTTGAGTGTTACATGCGGTGATTGTTCCTCCCTCCTGAGATTTTATTCTAAGGGGATATACTTTGGTTGTGATTATGGATATAGGTTGGGAATGTGTAGACCAACCTATCATAGACCTAAGGATGTGTTAGAATTTATGGAAGCCCTTCAGTGAGATTTTTATCTTCTGTTGTTTTGGTTGTCTTTATACCATTGAATGTTTGGGGCTTTGGTATGTGATAGAATTTCTTCATGCCTGTGTAATGTGTTATGGCTCATTGGGCCTTGATAGTGATGGTATGAATTGGGATTACACAGCTAGGATACCCACGTGCTACTATGGAGCAACAATGATATGAATGAGACTTACACAGTTGGACTGCCTAGGTACTTCTATGAATCAGTTATGGTATGAATTGTGCTTACACAATGGGGCTACCCGAATGCTGCTATATAGTAGAAATGGTACGAATATTGGTTACATATATGGTATTCTCATTGGATGTGGTACCAATTCAAACACAGGCCTAAATGGAATGATGTATACCACACTCAAGAAATCAAGACATAAAATGAAACATCATAAATTAATAAACTGCATAGAAGGAAACATGAGAAATCAAGAAAATGTTAGGACATGAAAATATTTGGTGGCAACTATGTGCCATACATGTTACATATACAAACCAACCGTTCTCATACTTTTTCAACACATCAACAATACTACTACTCATCATCTGATGCTGCATTGTCACCCTCTCCACCTTCATATCCACTACCTACTGCCACCTATAAGAACATTATATTGAAAATTAAATATTGTTGCATATTTATAATTAAACATAAAACCAATAAAAGTGTGAAAACTAAATGATTTTGATTTTTTTGTGATTTACCTGCTCACCACTAGCCGATGCACTACCACTGGGGGCATATCTTCTCATATGCTGATGTATTTCAAGCAACTCTTTCTGCAAAGCAGATTTCTGATCCCCCTGCTGGTGAACTGTGTTTCGTAGAGAAGACATATCCCTCTGAGTATCATCAGGTATGAAATGACTAGAACCAGGAGTAGATGTAGCTGAAATCCCTGATGGCCTGCCAAAGACCTCAGATGGTATGGGTCCCAAACCCATCCTATGCACTCTACCAGGATGCTCCTTCCCCAAGGACTTTACCAACTGGGTCATCCTGGGAGACTGAGTAGGATTGTCCAGGATTGACATCCCATATTTCTTTAATTTTTACCTATAAATCAAATATCAATATATATTAACACAGTAAAAACTGATAAGAAGTTATTATAATAAATAATTGACTTCATACCCCAACTTCTCTGGCAGGTTCATTAACAATACTTCCATCTATTTTTTTATGAACATCCAGCCACAGTTCTGTTCGGGATGATTCGTGACCTAAACTTTGTGACTGAATTAAACAAAGATAAATCAACAATTAAATATGTTAAATATATAATATTTTCTTATAAATATTTAAACTAATTAATAGATTACCAAGGACATTCGGCTTCTAGAAAAGCTTTTTGAGCCCGCAGTGTGCGGGATGACTTGCTTTGCCCGGTTTGATGCATTCTGTCTTGAGAGATCCTGAAATAAATAAAATTCAATTTAACAGTAATGTATTCAATGTCTATCTACTCTTCATGTACATGTATAAATGTAAAATGAGGATAATATAATAATATATATTTCAATACCATCTGCTTCTCATCACGATGGCTATCGACAAAAACTTTCCACTGTTCTTTCGGTACCCCACTGGGTAGCTTCTCATACATCTGTTGCACGGTCAACGAAGTATCATTGACATCACACCACAACCTCCATTATAAATCTTTCCATTTTTTCCAAGATTTTTCAATGTCCACTTTCGTGCTATCACATCAGCAACGGTAAAGTGGAAAAACATCTGTATACAGAAATTCATTTTGAATATATTAGTAACATGACATTAAATTAAACCATAAAGTAATAAAATTACCTTTATCTGAGAATCAAAAACTTCATTTTTCCAGTTTTGAGGCATATGCCTCTAATCATCATATGAAATAGGCAGGGAAATGGGCTCTGCTGCCAGCTGACCTATAATCTGACCAAGTAAACCTGTGACGTCATCTGTCGGGACCCCATAAGAATCAAATGGCACCACTATCTTCTCGCCATTCATGTTCCAAACATCATAACTTTTTAAGTGTTTTTCCACGGTTGCATTTTTTTCATCTGCAATTAGAAAACAATTACTATAAAAAAAATGCAATAAATTAATTTAAATAAAATTTGTACCTATGACTGTGACCCTCCAGAATGTCCGTGATGAACTGGAAGGGGCATGTCCTTGCCCCACTGCTGAGGCTCCTATAGGGGGAGGAGATGACTCATCCTCTAATGAGACATCCACTGACGGTGTCAGAGATGGTGCAGGGGGAGATGATGCAGGGATGTAGGCAGCTGCTGCCTCAGATGCCGTGGGGACAGACAGATCGTCATCTGTCGCAGAAGTAGATGAAATGGTGTACCGCTTCTTCCTTGGAATTCCTGTCATTTAATCAAATAAAATTAAGTTCAGAATATATATTTCAAAAAATTTATTCAGAAACAAAATTAAAAATGATAATAGATACCCAGTACTAACAAACAAAATATATATAACAATGATAATGAATGACTACAGAAATGAAACAAGTGGTTTCTGAATGAATAAATAATTGTACACACAATCATTTCCCCCTTCAATCATGTCAGTTTCCTGCTCCATTTCTTCATTCACTTCATTCATCCTTGTTAGACTAATATTTTCAATATCATGATGGACAAATAATTCTGCTTCCTGTTGTTGATGAAATTCAATTGCAGAGGTCAAATCTTCCACTTCATCACCCATATCATACAAATCTCTTTGTATTACGTGTGTAACTACACTCCACCCTTTATCCACACCATCATTCACATAATATACCATTTTTTCCTGCGATGCTAAGATATATGGATCATGCAGTTCACGATCACCAACATCCATCAAGTGAGAGAAGTTTACAGAATTAAATTGCAAGGAATCTATTTTACACCTCTGATAATATTGACCCATTTTCATTTGAATAAAACAACAGAAAAATGCCCGTGGTAGTTTAATTCAATAATATCATGCAACTTTCCATAGTATTCCACTTCAGAAAATGTAAATATACCACTATTCTGTGTTTTCAAACCCACTTCTCGATCGACTGTATGAAATCTAAAACCATTCACATTATAAGAGTCGAACTTTCTAACTTGTTTTATAGGACCCCTAGTAAGAAACTTAAAATATTTTGACATGTCATCTCGAGTATCAGTATTCATGATCTGAAGAATAAATATATAATTTAATAGATTTGCAAATTGTATGTGTCAAACTAATATTCGTATTTATTGCAATATTTATAAACTTACACGTCGTGAAAACCATTCTACCAGCTCTTTATTCACATCTTTCGTTATATCTTCTTTATTTCATGTTTGGCCTCTCATTCGTCTCTTTGTTTGTATCCTCAA
Organism: Viscum album; assembly: GCA_963277665.1. Classification (NCBI taxonomy): domain Eukaryota; kingdom Viridiplantae; phylum Streptophyta; class Magnoliopsida; order Santalales; family Viscaceae; genus Viscum; species Viscum album. The sequence goes on along the minus strand of OY728122.1, from coordinate 954,845,593 downwards.
CTCTTCAATAAATGGATCTACAATTTCACTATTCAGCATCACATATCTATGTGCTTGTAATATCTCCAATTCTGTCATTGTCGCGTATGAGGTCCTCCCAACTGATCGGCCAATAACATGAAATATTTTTGATTTCTGATGCATTTGAGATTGAGTTGATGTGTCGTCAACACGTCCAACTCGATTAAATCTTGTCTCAATATCATCCAAATATCTGGAACAAAAGGTAAGACACTCCTCGTCCAAATAGCCTTCAGCAATAGAGCCTTCTGGTTGAGCTTTATTTATCACGTATGCTTTCAAATGCCCAAGATATCTGTGAAAAATAATAATAATATTATGCATTTCTTTAAATTCAAAATATTGTTTACTTAACTGGAAAAATATAAATAAAATACCTCTCAATTGGCTACATCCATCGATAATGAACGGGGCCTCCTAATTTAGCTTCGTCAACCAAATGCATAGTTAAATGCATCATGACAGTAAAAAAAGATGGAGGAAAGATCATCTCCATTGCACAAAGGGTCAATACAAACCTCTCTTATAGGTTGTGAAGCTATAATGGATGTAGAGTTTTCTCACATAATTGCCTGAAAAATGTGCAGAATTGCAGTACAACAGCAGTAAATTTTTCAGGTAATAATGTACGCAATGCCAATGGTAATAACTGTAGTAACAAAACATTTGAATAGTGACTATTCAGTCCATATAACTTACGATTCTTCAAATCAACACACCTCGAGATGTTACTCGAATACCCATCAGATACCTTCACATTATTTAAAATTAAAAGGAATGCATCTTTATCCCTATTTTTCATTGAAAAAATGGCCGGAGAATACTTTTCATTCTCATCTGGCCAGAGATCACTTTTTATGTTCATTACTTGTAAGTCTTTGCGAGCATTGAGATGATCCTTCGACTTTCCATGCTCATTAAGTAATGTGAAAATCAAATTATCACATACATTCTTCTCAATATGCATCACATCAAGATTGTGGCACAAAGAATTAAATTCCCAATACGGAATTTTGAATAATATACATTGTTTTTTCCATTGTTGCGTTCTGATTTAACTTGAAGATGCACTTCGCACTCGTTTTCCGCTATCAGTAAAATGTCAAATCTTCCCAAATTCTGTTTTAACATTTTCAAGCTGTGTCAATATTTCAGAACCGTTTAACAACTTTGGAGGTGGTCTACGATCAATGGAACCATTAAATTTTGATTTGTTCAGCCGAAATCTATGAGATGCATCAAGAAATCTTTGATGTCACAAGAAGCACCATTTTCTACTGTGAGGTAGCCGTTTGGGCTCGAAATCAAAGTTACAAACAAGAAAAGCCAAAACCGTATAAGTGTTCCAACTAGATAAATTCCCAAGCCCAGGGAAGTCACTAATGGTCCACATTAAAGAAGCATGCATTTTGAACATTGTTTTAGAAGAAACATCAAATGTCTCAACACCGTTGCTCCATAACTCCTGCAATTCTTCAATCAAAGGCTGCAGGTATACATCAATATCATTTCTAGGAATTTTATTTCCAGGAATAATCATCGAAATGATAAAAGATGTTTGTTGCATACACATCCATGGAGGCAGATTATAAGGGATCAAAACAACGGGCCAAATGCTATAACTCGTACTCAAAGTCCCAAATGGGGTGAATCCATCGGCAGCCAATCCCAATCCAACATTCCTAGGATCAGCTGAGAAATCTGGATGTAATTAATCAAATTTCTTCCATGATTGGGAATCTCGTGGATGTCTCATTAACCCATCATTTTTATTATCTACAGAATGCCACTTCATGTGTTCGGTGGTTTTTGATGACCTGAATAATCTTTGCAATCGAGGCTTCAATGGAAAGTAATGCTAAACTTTTCCAGGTGTGTTCCTTTTCTTCTTCTCCATGAAATTACGTTCAGTCATACTTCCAACATCACCTTTTGACTACCATCTAGAAGAAGAACATTTCTTACAATTCTATCTACTTGAATCCTCTCCCCAGTAAAGCATACAATCATTGGGACACACATGTATTTTTGTATAATTTAGACCAAGCTTGTTTACAACTTTTTTCATTGGGATTTTTGCTTCAGGAAATGCATCACGAATCTATTCCAATATCATGGACATTTCCTTATTTGTAATTCCACATAGACATTTGATATGGTACAACTTCAGCAGAAATGAAAGCTTTGAATATTTCAAACACCCACTATAAACTCTTGATTTCCATCGTCAAATAAATCATGAAACACATTTTCCTCACTGAAGTTTTCCCTTACATTTGTCTCCACAGAATCAAGAGGATGATCCAATGATATGTCACAATCTTGATCTGCTTTTGTTACAGTCTCAAAAACATCACTTGTCACGTTGCAATTTGTAGCACCCTCTTCTGGTTGTTCTGATATGTTTTGATGCTCATAGTTGTGTCTTGCAGTGCCGAATTCATCATTTATGAGGTTTTGCATTTCATTTTCCATTGGCGACAAACTTGGGACCTCATTCTGTGGATTAACATCATTCCTCAATCTTTCTGTATTGTTTGATTCTCCATGCCAAATCCAACACAAATATTGATCAGGGAATTTCTTTAGTATTAAATGTTCATAAACTTCATTTATCTTCAACCATGTTCTAAATTTACATTTAGGACATGGACATCTTATTCTCCCTTCAACGGATCGATTAGAAATTGAAAAATCTAAAAACTCATTCAAACCCTTAACATATTGAGGTGTGTTCCTCGGTAATGTGATCCAGCTTTTATCCATGTATATCACAATGTGCCTACAAAAAATATACGATAGTGTAAGATTACAGAAACATAATATAATAAAGATGAACCATTGATCATAAAGTATGCATAATATAATAAAGATGATTCATTGATCACATTTACCACTTCAGACCAACCGAACAAGTCTGGTCCATAGGAGACAGCATCAACACCTCATTGAGGAGAAATAAGAATATCGGGTTACACACTTATCATAACACTATCGATCACACATTTATGTTGCCTCAAACAACACCCCATTGATGTGTGATCGAAACTGATCATAATGCATTTTAAACTTGAGACATTATGTGATTTTTTAGGCTTGACCTTAGATGTCCTCCCAGAGGAATGATGTTTCTCAATGGTTTCATACACAACCAACCATATCAAAGTCGTATTTCTTATGACAAAGAAGACTATCTGGGTACCAATCCATGTACTGAATATGGTGTGAAGTAAATTAAGTAGGCCACCACTAATGGTTAATGATGCACAATCTAGTCCATGAATATAAAACAAACAATATTGTGCAGGTATATCAAAATTAAGTGTCACTATAAATATAAATCCATGTCACACTTAGGTTTCTTAGGAGACACTTGGCATAATCTCAAACCTTAGAGATTTCATGTAAACATTGGTAATAATATCCACTTTGAAATGCACCAACCTAGAAAAGTTAGTGGAATACACTATAACAATACATTCCCATTTTTATAATGTTATAAAGTATCAGGTCTTTTCAACATGTAACATTTTAGGATAAAACTATAGTTTATATATTTTCTTGAAGGATTCCCACATAAGATCCTCATAAAATATAGCATGCACAACTGAGCCTCACCATTTCCTTCCCAATCCATCAAGAATATATGTTGACCCCCACCCCTTAGATTCCTTGGGAATATTTATAATTTTAAATCTCCTACCAATCTACTCAATCCTCTCCTCATATTTCTAGATTCCATTATCACCATGAAAGATAGGTGGATTCTTGTTAGTAAATTATGAGTCATGATCCACTACTCCTCCTGGGTTTTTAATACCTTCATAACCAAAGTATGGATAGTTCATATTATAACTTCCACTAAAGAAGATACCACTAAGGGATTCTCCTATTAAACCCGTCTCACAAATCTATCACTTAGATTCATAAGACCTCTTCTAGTAGGAATCGTCTAACAAATACAAGATGAAAACCCCTTTAGTCATGAGAAAATTTATAAATTATAGAACAACTTCCATAATCCATATTAATGATTTAAAATAATACTAATTTTATGAATTTATGAATTTTATTAATAAAATATAAAACATAAGAAAGGAATAGTTTTTTAAATAGACACCAAATCTAGTTTATTCAATCAACAACAAAGACCAAGTTACAATATTTTAAAAAATAACTAACCACCCATAGTAACTTGAATTCATACATGGAGGTGAGATGTCTAGGCACCATCCCACACATATTAACTAAATTCTAGTGCAACTAAATCTAGTCTACCAATGAAACTAAACCAAAACTACGAAGTGTCGTAACATTCCAGGCTCAATATTCCTTTTGATATTAATTTATAAAGAACCGACTAGGGAAAACTAGGCAAGTCTCCCAAGAGGGTCTTATACATGGAGATGTGTAATAAAGAGACATGAAAGTATTATCTTGTTTTAGAGAATAATGTTTTGAAACTAAATTAAAATAAAAAATAAAGATAAACATCCATTAGTATAAAAAATTCAATCTAAATAGGCCAAACCATACAGAATTTAGTCAACCACTTTTTGTGAGAAAAACCATTTTTGAAGAAAGACCTCTTTAAAAACATGTATATTTTCCATAAAATCCATTTAAATCCATAAATATCATGAAACAAGCCAAATAAATTAATAAGAATATAAGGAAATTTTAAATTAGAACCGCTTGTATAGATACACCTACCTTATAAACATAAGGAACCTAAGATCCTTCGACAACATAAATTGGAAACAAGCAGATATTCCTCAAATAGAAAAGGAATGAGGGAAAACCACAATGGATTGATTGATAACACATATTATTTATGAAACCATCGAAACAATATCACACAACACTACCAAACCAAGAACATAAATGATAAAGAGCGTAAATGATATTACACGTACCCAAAGGAAGACAACCCACCACACTAGTGAACAAATGCTCCAAGAAAAGAAATCTAGTAGAGGAAGATACCCAATATTATCTAAAATATTTCTAGTATTTATGAGGGAGGTCTTCACATTGAATGGAAGAAGGGTAATATGTAAATCATGATAAAAACCATTGGTTCTAAATAATTAATGTCATGAACCCCTTTCATGGTGTGAATTCCACAATTTATAAAACTACCCAAAAAAGTATCCTTATTTTGAATTAATCCTAATCAACCCATTAAAAACATGAAAATGTTTTATGACATATAATTCTTCAAGCTCTAAACCAAACTCATAGTATCTACCCTGCAGTAGATTCACTTTGTGTAACAACTTCATGATTCGAATCAAATAAACAATAAATAACTAAAAATTACCAATATAGAAGGTGGTCGCGGGGGGCGCGGGCAGCATGGGGGGCGCGCAGGGCATGGGGGTTGCTGGGGGTCGAGGGGGGCGTCGGGGGGTGCGAGGTTCACCGGAGGGCTTGGGGCGCGAGGGGTGCGGGGGTCGCCGGAGGCCACGGGGGGTGCGGGGGTCGCCGGAGGGCGCGGGGGCACAGGGGGCGTGGGGTGCGCGCAGGGCGCGGGGGTCGCTGGGGGTCGAGGGGGGCGTCGGTGGGGTGCGGGGTTCGCCGGAGGGCGTGGGGGGCGCGGGGGGGGGTGCGGGGGTCGCCGGAGGGCGCGGGGGGCGCGGGTGTCACCGGGGCCGGGGGGGATCGGGGAAGAGGGGGGGTCGGGGAAGAGGGGCGAGGGTTTGTGGGGGAACTGCGGCAGGGGTAGGGGAAAGGGTCATGGTTTTTGAAATAAAATAGGGTTTCACGGAAGTTTATTAAAAACCGCCATGAAACCTTTCACTAAAAACGTTTAGCGGCGGTTTTATGAACCGCCGCCACAAAACCGCCGCTAAACCCAGTTTTTTTGTAGTGCATCCTCAAAATTCCAAAAAGATCCATAGTTTCAAAAACAGAAAATCATTCCAGATGTATAAGAAATATGGAAACACTTATGCATAATCAACATGTAAAAATACATATATATGACTAATTGGGAAACAATTTTGTATAACCAGTCCATAAATGAAGGGATGTAAGGAGGAACTCATGGAACAAATAATAATTGTCATAGAGAATGAATTCAAAATAAATGACAGCAGAAAACATGTCAGTACTGGACATAAATGGATCACATATAGCACATTTTTTGGAAAATACATTCTAGAGAATCCATGAGAAAGTAGGGTAAACTGGGAAGGAGTAAAGGCAATCAAAAAATAAAATATTCTTGTAGTCAATAATTCAACTATTCATGTAAACATTGAGCATTGTACATGATATTTTTCTTGTAAATGTAATCAATAAGTCAACAATTTTTGTAGTCGAAGACAGTAATAAGAACATCAATGAACGTTATAGTAAATCAACATAAATAAAACTGTAAAAAGATGTGTACTGAAAGATGTCGAGTATGTAACTAAAACATCCCATGTTGTGGTAGAAATATATAATAGCAATGGTAAAAATTATAATTGAATTAATCTTGGCTGAGAAAAAGAATAACAATGCGTGAATGGAGATTCAAATATCGTGATATATCCTATTAATGTTGAACAATGCATGTGTAACTTGAAATAATAAATAATATAGTGAAGGGAAAATATAGTAATTCATGGAGTTGAGGGAAGAAACACTAATCAGTAAGTCAACTATGCATTATCTACATGAATGAAACCATAAAAATTTTGTATTAAATGAAACCAAGTAGGCATAATAAAATTGTATGACACTCAGATACAGTGCTGGAATTCTATAACATCCCAGGTAAAAAATATATATGAAGTAACAATGGCCAAACAAAATAATGACACAATGTAATATTCATCCAAAATTAATATTCAACTGAAATTCTTAATTCATTGAGAGAAGGGAATAAATTTACAGAAATTATGAAGAGCACACATTTTTCATACCTCTAGATCTGTAGAAGAACACATGTTTTAACTAGACATAAATAGAGTATATAGAAAATACGTTATTGACAATACATGCTAGAGGATCAATTAGAAATAGGGTAAACCAGTCACTAGTAAAAGAAATAAAAAATAAAACATTCATGTTGTCAATAACATGGAAAATCTAATGCAATGTGTAAGGATATACAAACTCCATAGTTTCCTCACATAGAAAAAAAGAAGAAGTCACAGAATGTAAAAGGTTGTTCAAAGTATAGAATTTACTAAGACTAACCTAAACATGTCATTTATCAACCTAAGAGGTGAAAATATGGGGATATTGATTCATGAATGTATAAAAAAATATATATAGATAATAAAAATGGATGAAATTATATCGAATACTGTAGAACAGTTGTACATTTTAAAAAGTGGAAAATAAAACATCATAAAGATATATTCGAAATGAGTTATAAAAATAAAAGGGTTGAGAAGAATGCCAGGGGAGGAAACTATTTCAAAAGGACCATCAGTGTTTGAGAAAAAATATTGGAAAAACAAGGTCCAATGGAAATGTTCTCCAAAGGCCTGTACAAAAAATAACAACACAATGGTTATCGAGTGAATGGACCAAGAGTAGTATTGCATTGAAATTGGTTGTAGTTACCTCCCAATGTCATCAAGGATTATGATGCTTAATTTTGAATCATAGGAATCCTCAAATACCTGAAAAAATAGGTGCCAAAATGACTAAAATTATTCAATATACAAGTTGTAAATTCAATAACCCTAAAAAAATGGACTCCTAGTTGATTTTAAACCTTGACAATTTCTGCACATTTACTGGCCTCGCTCAACCCAATAATTGATTTAGCTGAAACCTGGCCACATAAAACCCATCAAAAGTTGAAAACACAAATAGATTCAAGTTCATGCATTTAATAATGGAAGGAAAAAAATGAGAAATATTAAAATTCACTTACAATCATAACATATGTGAAATCACATTCAATACCAATGGTTCATGCATATCCCATACCCCCTTGCACACCCCACCCCATGTCCCCCACTTCCCCCTTGCACAACCCCCCCCCCCTCTCACCCTCTAGAAAACACCCCCTCTCCCTCCCCTCCCCCTTCTACACCCCCTGCATGTCGTGGGAGAAAATCAATTCGATCAGCTATATTTTCTTGTTGGTTCTATGCATAGCATGCATCATGATCATGCACACCAATACAAGTCATCAAGCTTACAATATGATCAGTGAAACTAATAGAGGGGCCAACTCAAGAAAAAAATTGAAAATTGCACTACATACCATTGGAGGTGTCCTAGAGGATATTGAGGGGATGCCTTAGAGAAGAGTCATCAAGGAGGTACGGTGGTTGGGTCAGAGGAGGATACAATTCAATATATTAATAATAAAACTTAACTATTAAATAAAAAATATGTATAAACAATCAGAAACATTGCAATAAAATTCAGTATAAAAATAATAAAACCTCATTGCATAATAAAATTACACATATTAACAATCCAAAAATACAATTCACATCAATAGTGAGTCTCAATATCAGTATAATCAAATTCATGATAACGCTCATCCACGCCTCCTACAGAAACACCATCAGCACCACTCACGCAACCGGCATCATCATCGACATTAGCATCGATCCCGTCACCGACATTGGGATCGGCTCCTGCTACAGCTCTAGCTCTAGCTCTGGCCCCGGCTATAGCTCCAGCTCCAGCTAAAGCTCTGGCTCCACCAATATAAATCATCGACATCAAATATGCGTCAACCATTGTAGCTACTTCTGGTGAAAGTGTAGAAGTAATTGAATACATAACTTTCTTCATATTATCAAATAATGCCATCTCTGCTTTTTGAGTTACTTCTTAGATTGTGGAATTCATCTATTCTACTATGACCAAACCGGAACTAGTACTTGAAAAAATGTTTTCAGAATACCAGTATCGATATGGTACAATCTTCTTCCCAGGTCGACAATGTACTCTGCCCTAATGCTCATCTCCTAATACCATATTTAGATGATCATTTGGGCCCAAATTTTCAGGAACATTTTCTACCAATGTCTCCCAAGAATTCTATTGATTGATATATAACATAAATTAAAATGATAAAAAAATATAAGGAATTAAATTCAGTCAAAATTAATGAAATTGAAATATACATACAATTTCCTTCTCGGTGTAAGTATTTGGTAGATTACCATATTTCTATTTTAGTCTTATACAAAACAAAGTAGTGTGAGGAACGTTACCCTCGATATTCAATTATTTTTTCCCGAAAAATAAATAAATAAATCAAAATTTGAAGTCAAAAAAATTACACTAAACGAAGCTACATATTTTTAATATTAAATTACCTGTGTTTGCTCATGATCTGGGAGTGAAGTGTGTCCACAAGTATAAACATGTTTCATTCCACTCTTATTTCGTCTATTTATTCCTGAATTATCTTATAAACAAATAATTATATAATTTCATTAACATAAATAAAACAAGTTTTCAAATTAATAAATGAATAAATATATATAAATTTAAGAAATAACTTAAACACATGACTCTTCCAATACCTGGACATCTCCTTGTATTGTGATATTGGGAAATCATGAATCTCTAGTACTTCTTCGTGCTTCATGAAAACTCCCTTTTTCCAACCAAGATATAATTCATACATGTACACTCGCCACATTTCACCTTAATCCATTAACCGTGTAGCCTTGGAATTTTTTCCATCATGAAAATTAAATCGGAGCGACAATGGGAAAATATTTGTTAATAAATTATTATAAATTAATTTATATAAAAGTTGATTAACATTACTTACCCAGATATTATCCTAGGAATTCGCCTTTATTTTATCTCCAACTTCCCTAAACCTTACTGGTTGAACCAGAATGATATTGTTGTGGCTTGAAGGTGTTCCCATAATGATTTTACAATATGTACCATTTTTTAATTATAGATTTGTCCTCATTGTATTAAACCAAGATTTGCGTGTGTCGATTCGAAACCTCTCACATTTTTGTGTGGCCTCGTCATCTGGTGGAGACTTGATCTAATCATAAAGAAAGGTAAAAAATTATAATAATATATATGAATTTATCATTAATCACTAATAGTAATGTTTAAACACATACCAGTAGATGGGGGATCTGTTTACCCATAAAGTGTAGCATCTAGAGGGGGAGTGGCCTCTGTGGTTGGTGGGATATCTCCAATAGGAGTATTCTGTACAGTAGATGGATAAACCTGTACAGATGAGGGTGGATATGGATATGGATATAGTGATGGGATATATGGGGGTGCAATTCCCTGTACAATGGATTGTGGGAATGGAAAATTGAAAGGTATGGGAGTCTGAGAACTATCATCAGATGTGTGTGTGAGCAGAAAGGGGTATGGAAAATGTGGTTATGGATAATATAAAGGAGGCATAATGGGAGGATGACCTTCTAGTAACTCGTGCGGCATAATAGTAGGATGAACTGTAGAATTAAAACCCCTCGCCATACTATCAGCCTCTGTAGTATAATCGAACTGTCTCCTCAATGAAGAAGCCTAAAATAATATTGATGATAAAATTAAATGACCTATAACAAGATAAATAATATGAGAGACCATAATATTAAAACATAAATTGCACATAAAATTTTGGACAAGTGATACATATGTTGTTCATTTCTTCATATTATTTTATTTCTTCTAATATCATCATATTCAAACATTTTGACCTGGAAATTTAAAATAATATTCTCAAATAAATAAAAGTAATGAAAAATGTTAAATAATACAATTTTATCATAAAACAATGAGATACATTTTCAATGTGATATTTATATTGATAAAATATACTAGTTAATATGATATCATGTATAGATGTTTAAAAAAAGACATACAATATTATGATAATGTCAGGTAAATAGTTACTAATGTATCAACGTTCTGTGTGGTCTATGAAAATTTATGGTTCACAATATATTCTAGTAATTGAGTCATCTATGTCATCAAATGAAACATTCGAATAAATACCGCCAAGTTCATCCAAAACGTCATTTTCATCCATGTCTTCGTCAAAAATATGTCTGGGAGTGACGTCAACAATAACAATAAATTGTTGTTGTAACGGGTCACATACATAAAACACCTATCTAGCATGTGACTCAAGAATATATGGTTCATTGGTGTGAAGCTGGTGATTCATATCAATCACTCTAAATCCAAAGTTATCTATATGCAATCCTTGTCATGTCATTGAAACAAACCACCTACATTTCATCATTGCAACCCGACCATGTACATAGTAATCTAATAAAACGATTCATTCAACAACACCATAAAATCATATGTTTTATAAAAGAGGTTGTCTATCTGATGCACTTTAATAACAATCTATTGTGGCACTTATCATGAAACTGTCATGCTGTGTTTCCATTTTATTTTCATAGATATTTATAACAAATTTAGATCCATTGACAACTATATCTTTACAATCATGTACCACATCATTTGGACCATAGGATAACACTCTTATTTCATCTGATACTCCATTCATTGGTAGAGTTAAAACCTAAAATATATGAACATTGAATATTAAACAGAGGCATGTGATTATGTTATAAGAAGAAAAAACCTCTATTTCATTTTACTTTAACCAAGCAGCAAATTCTTTACTGTGCAGCAGTTCCTTCCTCTTAATAGATAGAGAGTGATGCATCTTTTTTATAATTTCTAAATGTTCTCTACAAACATGAAATGTTAAAAAATTTAGATAATATGAAAAAATAACATAATGAAAACAATTCATATTTATTAGTTTACTTACTTGATATAATCATCAAGAACACCACTGTTGAATAATAATATATGATGAGCCATTTCCTACTTTTCCCTACTTAAAGTACAAAATAAATACGATCCAGATATCCCCCCTATTTGGGTAGTGAAGGAAATGAAGGTTCTGTGGGATCATATGGCTCATCTTCAGTTATCATAAGTCGATTAGACCTCGTGGTGACATTATCCAAGTATGATGAACAGAAATCCATGCATTCTTGTGCAAAATAACATTTCACAATAGACCCTTCGGGGTGATAATTATTTCTCACATCATATTTAAATGTAAACATCATTCATTATATAGGATACATCCACCGATTCGAAACATGACAACCGAAAAGAAATTTTGTGGGAAAATGGAAAAATAGATATAACATACATTTGAAAAATGATGGTGGGAAAATTTTCTCCAAGTCACAAAGAATAATCAGTGCATCCCTTTGCAATTTATGAACAACACTTCTGCTCTGTCTTCTGGCACAAAGGTCTTGATAAAAATGACATTACATAATCCCATCAACTCTGACAATATGTGAAAGTAAATTTCGAATGGAATTATGAATCAACTCATGTAACCAGACATGGTAATCATGGGTTTTAAGAGATTTTAGTTCCACATCTTCTGTACTCACCCTTTTCGAAATATTACTTGAATAACCATCTGGAACCTTCAATATTTCCAATACTGATGAAATTGTTTCTTCTCCACATTTTTCATTAAATAATAGGAAATAGTGACTTTCCACTTATTTTGATAAATTAACTCTGGATGTGGTTTTACTCTTATACCCCAATCCATCAAATCACGATGAGACTGCAAATCATCTTTTGTTTTTCCTTTTTCATTTAAAATATTTTCATGTAACATCTCACAAATGGTTTTCTTAATATTCATTACATCAAAACAATGATGCAATAAATTCGATGAAACATAAAAAAACTCAATGAATATTATTTTCTTTCTCTAATTGTTATTAGAATTCGAATTAACATGTTTTCAGTTCCTAATATTTTAAAGAAATTTTCCAGGAACATAATTCAAATCATCAATTTCTCTAACAATATCATTTCCTAATGTTCATTGAGGTGTCTCTTCTGTGTTGATGCCATTATTGAACTGTCTTTGATTTTTTCTGTATGGATGATCCATCGATTGAAATCGTTGATTCCATATGAAGTTAAAAGTTCATCGAAACATTAATCATCAAATACGTGTACATTTCATACCAATAGGGAAGGATAATTTACATTTATTACTCCAACCAAAAATCATTTCGTAGGCAGGGAAATCATTTATCATCCATAATAAAGTAGTACGAAACATAAATTACTCCTTCTTGAATGCATCTTATGGATGTGCACCAACAATCCAAAGTTCATTTAACTCCACTATTAATGGCTGCAAGTATATATCAATATCATTTCCATGACCACTATGTCAAGATTTCAATATACTCATGATATTAAACTTCTTCTTCATACACATCCATGAAGGAATGTTATAAATGTGAATTAAAATAGGCCATGTTCTGTGTGCAGTATGCATTCGGAGAAATGGGTTGAAACCATCATAGGATAATACCTATTTAACATTTCATGGGTCATCTGCAAAATTAGTATGTTACCTATCAAATTTCTTCCTAGCCAACCCATTTACAGGATGCACTATTTCATCATTATCTTTATTTCATTCATCTTTGTTCCATATCATAATCTTTACCATTTGTTCAAACAAATTTTTTTTTGAAGAATGGGAATTAAAGGGAAGTTCCACATCGATTTATCTGGTATGTGAGATTGTGTTCCATATTTATTAGTCTTCCACATTGATGTTCCACACTGTTTTCACTGACTATACTCTATATTTTCCTTCAATAACAGACAACAATATTTGGGGTAGTAATGAATCATAATAGATGAAAATCTAATTTTGTAAACCAACTTTGATGCCGTGAAATTATTTTCTGGAATACATGTATCATCAGGTAGTAAATATTTGATAAATTTAAGGAGTTATTCAACCACATGATTACAAAATCTATACATTTCTTTTCCAGTATATAATTGAACTAAAAACTCATCTTTGATCATTTTTAACAAGCCTGATATACTAGATTATTTGCATCTTACATGTAATTTCTAACACTCTCAACATCATCATCGTGATTAATATATAAAAACTATGTTCCGGTATTCATTTCCTCTCACACTGGTCTACATGAGGAGCTGGCTTCAAAAACAAAAGTAAACTGATAGGAAATCATATGTTTCATACCAATCCTTTCCGCTGAATCGATTTCATTCACCAAATTCATGTTTTCTCCATTGTAAAAACACACATGAATTTTTTTTTGGAAACCTTTTTTATCGATATGATAACTCACTTCCCCACGAGTGAATCTTGGTCTTCCAACACAATCAAAACATGGGAATTGAATCAATCTTCCATCTGAATCATTATTGAATGCAAAGTCCATGAAATGTCGTAACTCCTTCTGAAATTTATCAGTGATCCGATCAACATTGTACATCCAGTATCTATCCATTATAAGGCATATAAACAAACATTAAATAAATAATCTGGAAAATGACATCACATTATATGTATTGTTTTATAAGATAATATGTAAGCATCAATAACATGTCAATAAAAAATCCTGACAAATATTATGGTTCATGGAATTCATAAATTTTTCAAATTATAAAAAATCATGAATAGTCACACCATTATATGACCACATAAGATTATTTTTGTGTACCTCCAATAGCCACATTAAAACCTAGATGTTTGAACAACGAAATATTATGTTTTTTATATAATTCACTGATGGGAACCCACCCTCCTGGACACCCCTCCCCCTCCCTCTTAGACGCCCCCACCTCAAACACCCCCTTCCCTCCACGATAGCCCCCTGACCCCCATTGGATAACCACCCTACCCCTACACCCCCACACCCCATTCCCCCCTCCCTACCCCCAGCACACTACTCCCCCAGACCCCTTCACCCCCCCTCCTGGATTTTCCCCTCCCCTTGCACCCCCATCCCCTCATTTCCACGCTGGTTGTCCCTATCCTTTAAAAAGGTTAATGTCCTATAAGCCTTCCTAGTTCTTTGAAGAGAGTTATATAATTTTGTATTTCCATCACCGTTGGTTAACCATTTAATTTTAAATGATAGTTTTCATATATTTTCTTTGAAAGTAAGAAAAGAGTGGAGTTTGACTATATTTTTTAGTTCATGAGTAGGATCAGTGATGTGGTCGGAGCTGGTGTATTTGTTTTGCAGATCATTGAGGACTTTCTGAAGAATCATGATGAAATTGTTAACTTGTTTGGAATTAGAGTTGAACCATGTTTTTAGAGTCTATTTGAGATGTTTCAGTTTGATGTTTTAGGCAAAGTAATCATTGTTATGAGATATTGAAGTCCAATAGTTCTAGATGATATGGTTGAAATCATCATCAGAGAACGACACATTGTTAAATATAAAAGGCAATAGAGGATTAATTTCATTAGAGGAGATGTTGACCAAGAGGTTATGATGATCACAATTCACATTGTGAAGAGTGGTGTTGGAGATAGTGTTCCACAAATATGTTGCAGGGACAATCATGAAGTCTCTATTGAATTTTGAGGAAACCACTTTGATGTAATGTCTTCCATACCAAGTGTATTTTACACCATTGAGATTAATTTCAATGATATTAGTGTCTTCAATCAAGGTTTTAAATTATTTCATTGAAATGGAAGCATGAGAAGGTCCAATATTATCGCTTTATTTAAGAATGGCATTAAAGTCACAAATTAGAAACTAGGGGTAGTAATGTTAGTGTCTAGGGATGAGAGATCGTTCCAAATAGTTATTCATTCATGGTATCTATTTTTAGAATTAACAATGGTGTAGAAAGTATGTGTTTCATAAATGTTAAAGTTACAAGTAAATATCTAGATAGAGATATTGAAAACACTAACATTGTGTAAATAAGAGTGTGAAAAAATATATAAAGAATAAGCATTGAGTGTATTATTGATTGCACCAGTAAAAACATAATTATATTTGCATAAATGTTATTATATACAGGAAAACAAAATTTTAGGATTAGCAATGGAAAATAACATAGGATGATGGTTTTTAACCATAAATTTTAAAACAATGAACATGTCCTTGTTTGCGATACCCTAACAATTCCAAAAGGGGATCATCATTTAAACCTGAATTTGGAGTCGGAACACCATTTTCTCTTTATTGTAGAGAAATTTTTTCTAGTAATCCTTATAACCTCTAAGTTATTATTAGTGGCATGTTCTTGTTTATTCCAAGATGTGGCATGAATCTTCTTTGTAGGTTTCCTAATTGGACCATTCATAGGTGAGTCTACAGAATTCTTAGAACAGATCAACTATGAATTGATATTAGGATTAGAATTAAAGTTTCCATATTTCATATAGAAATAATTATTAATTATAGATATAGAAATAGCAGTACCTAAAAACATTTAAGTATCCATTGTCTGTTGTTAGGAAATATCCAGATGTGTAGGATGGTACAGATTCAATGGAAATGAAATATTACATGCCTACATATGCTTACCATATTGTACTGGGGATGTGGAAGAAGGTTTGATAGGTTATACAGAATTTATAATATTTTTAGAAGTCATGGAATGTGTCTTAGTTGAAACAACCTTAATAATACTCATCTGACTCACTGATTCTACATAACTGGTAACAAATTTAGAGTACTCAAGGGGAGAAGGAGAAAAATCCTTTTCTAAATTTTTGGATACCAATATCATTTCTAGAGTAGTATTATTATTAGATATGATAGATATGTGATTAATAGATCTCATAACAACAATATTTAATGAAGTTTTAATGGTTGGGTATGAGGGATTCAAATTACAAATCATCAAAGAACTAATGACATCAACACTATTAGCAGGTTGTGAACCATAAAAGAGTATAATGTAGAAGAAGAGTTGGTAACTGGATCTTTTTTTTCTCCACCCTGGTATCCTCTGTGGGTTGAATCGTCTTAATGGATCCAACAAGATCTTGAATTTTTCTCACCTGTACCGAGGGTGTACTTACCATCATTGATTTAAAAGTTTCCAAATCCATGGAAATAGTTGCAGACATACTAATAGTATGTGCGATATCCTGAGTAGATTTTGGGATAAAAAATAGATTCCCAAAATCTATATAATGGCTAGTGGAATCTATAGTTTTAGAGCAATTATCAAGTACATTTGTTTTACTATTGGTCTGAATCTTTGTCACAAATGAAATAGTGGCATTTAATCGGGAGGGGTCCTTGATTTTTCATGTACTTAAAGATGAGGAGTGATCATCCATAGATTGAAATGGAAATGATATAGTGCACACATAGTTATCAGGGGGTGTAGTTTTTGCATTGAATACATTGCACTTCATGTTTTTACAAGGGATATGTTCAGAAATTTTGTTATATTCTGAAATTTGTTCAGCTGAACATGTATTAGATTCCTATTTATTGGATATCCTAATAGTGTTTAACACCAGAATATCAATTTCGTCTAAGAGTCCTTTATCTTTAATGGTATATTCATCTTATTCATCCATATCAGCCCTGTTAGCACTTGAGTTATCCCCGATGTGTTTCAATTTGTTTGACAATTTCACCCATGTTTTATATTTCATTGATGGGGGTATAGGTATATCTATCATAGGGGATTTATCCTTTTTAATTCTCATAATTTCATTCCAATAATATTCAAAGGGTTGTGTTGCTTGTTTTCCAATTACTCTAATGTTGAAAATTTTATGTCCATTTTTCCTATAATGTTCATAAAAGGGATGTTTCCTCTCATATTCAATTCTTATTTCGGTTTTGTAGTCATCTGAATTGAAATTAATTGTGGTGAGTAGCTTTGAATCATGTTTAATTTACACAATAACTCTAGAAAAGACACATAAGTTGGCATTTAATGTTCGATGATCAATTTTTAAGGGAGTTCCTATAGAGTGGACAATATCATTCTGAATTTTTGGGTTCCAATAGAACAAATTAAGACAATGTAGTGTGACCCATACTTTGGACAATGTATTCCTATGTTTGTACGGATTGATGTTAAAGTCCCAATTAGAAATTACGAGTTAACAGAGTTTATGTTTTAGGTTTCTAGTATTCCAAAATCTCTATAGATCCTCTTGCGATTTCAACAAGATTTGAAAATTTTCATTACCAATTGGAATTAATTTCTTGTTTGTAGAATTCCAGTAGAGAGAAATATGTGTATGTAATTCAGATAAAGGCCAAGGGTGTTGAACATTCAGGTACGAGAGGTAATATTTTACCATGAAGGAGACTGGCTTGCCTCATTCTTGGTAGCGACGGGCAGCATCGCGAGGGGGATGAGGATAGGGCAGCGTCATGAAGGGCATCCTGTAACTGTCAGAGGATGAGGATCAGGGAGAGGAAATGTCACCAAGGCTATTGGGGAAGAAGGGTCGCTTCCAAGAGGAGTGGTCACCGCTGAGAGGAGAGGTCACCCCTGAGAGTAGAGGTCACCGCTGGGAGAGGATAAGTCGCGAGGGTGGAGGAGGGAAGCCGAGAGGAGAAGTCATTCCGAGAAGATAGGGTCGTGGTTGCAGGTATAATGTGGGTCGTGAGGGGTCGGGGAGGAGAGGAATCGCTGACAGTGGAGAAGAGGTGTTCGATAGACGGTAAAAAAACTTAGATACAGAATTTTTTATACATGTCTATAAACAATGATTTATCCACAATTTTAATTGAAGTGTGTCTATAAATTAATCTATAGCCACTGACTAATAAATCCATAGCTATAGGTATGTGGCTATAGCATTGTTTTCTAGTAGTGTGTTATGGTAGATTTTATAATGGTGAAATGATTAAAAGTATAAAGGCTCTTTTGATGTTGGGATTACATTTGATAGTTTTTTATAGTACGTGTAACCCTGATTTGTGATATATGAAAATTTTATTCAAGGAATAATTATACTTTCTTTTGTGGATCTAGTTATAAAGAACCATTTGGGTTTATATGAACCTTGAATTTGAGGCAATTACAGGTTAAAACTTTTCTGATGAAAAATTAATTTTATTAGATAATTGTTGAGGTTAAAATATGTTATGTTTAATTTCAATTAATTTATATATTTTTGGAAATATTATAAAATTATATAGTTTTTGAAAAAGGACAACATGTGGGATACATGAAACCCATTGCGTAGTACAAAGCTGCGAGAATCGATCCCAAAACCAATGTGTGACTCGGATTTATCGACTACCACTTGAATATGTGAAGTCATTGGTTAGTATGAATACTTCCTTTTAGTTAGATGATTTTATGAATTAATAATATGGAAATTATTAACCTTTCATAGATAATTTTCAATTTGGTTAATCACACTTCATTATGAGACTTTAAGAGTAGTCAATGTTTTTGGAGATAAATGTTATGATTTTTGAGGAAGTCTATGTGATCAAATAATTTTGAAATTTTGGGTTCCAGTCATAGTTCGGGTTATATTGATGAATTTATGGATAGATATTTGTTGATTGGTCTTTTCGGAACTTTGGTTATTTTTAGAAAAAATTTGTAGATTAAGAGTAGTTTTTCTTTTTGTAAAAGATGATCCTTTTTGCGGTTTATTTGATCATGTACTAAACGTTTTGGTTTTGGATAATGTATAAAGATAAGGGGAATATATAGTTCATATTTTGTGCATCATGTGATAAGCTAGAAGTTTATTCTAGAGATTTTAATGTGACCAAGTCATTTTGAATACTCATATTTTAGATAAAAGATGTGTTTGTGGTAGAAATTTAGTAATGGATGAAAGTCTACATGACAAGTAATTATGATTCCTTATTTTTAGTTAATCTCCTGAATAAATTCCTTAAATATTAGAAATGTTACTTAAAACAAAAACATTGTCTGTTAACTTTTCTTTCTGGGGAATCAAATACTGCTTAACCCATCACATGTTTGTGATTTTCTAGTGGTTAATTTTTTCTTAATCATGTTTTCTATCACTCTCCATCAGAACTTGACCATTTGTTCCTTCTTCCATATACATGTTTTCCTACATGGAATCCTAGTTTGGGTTATCTCAGGTGACCTTTGTACTTCTCTTTCTTTCTTTTAACGTTATAGTATTACTAACTATTTTCTGATGTTGGACATTTAATGAAGTTTCCATGCCTAGTTTTAAAATTGCAAGGAGAAAATTTCCAAAATGGGGGGAAATGTAATCTCTCAGGTAAATAAAGAACATGTAATTTTTCATATTTTTTAATATTTGGGAATTAAATATTAATTTTACTTTAAAGGGGATGTTATGATTTGATGGAATACCTGATATGAAACAATGGGTTTCATTGAAATATTATGTTGCACATAATGTGGAGTCATACTGGAAAATATTTATATAATATTATTATTTTAAATAGTAGTTAAAACCTAGCCATAGTAATGGTGGGAATGAACAGAATTGACAAAAATATGATCATACATTTTTGTTAAATGTATTTACATTAATCCAATAAATTATATATACTTAAAATAGGAAAGAATCTAATTTTACGCATTAATATTATAATATTTTATAAAAGATCGATTACAGTTTTCAAATGGTGAACCCAATTTAAATAAATTTTTGGTAACTTTTATTTGTTCCATTTGAAAAAATAAAATTCTTCCATAGAATTAGGACCTCAAAATTTACATTGGGTAAAATTTTGGTATTTTTAAGATAAAATTCATTTTTTGCTGAGTAGTGAAAAATATTATATTTTAATTCAAAACTACCATTTAATTTTATTTATTTATATTGTTATATAATCTTATTAATTGGTTTTAATGTGTAATTAGATTATATTTTTTCTATTTAATCCGATAATGTTCATTGTATTATTTTCACTCTGAAATTGGACATAAACAAGTGTCAATCTTTTGACAAATGTTGTTTCTTAAAAACACGCTATTTATTTTTACAACGGAAATTATTTTTAAATTAATCAATGAAACTTATATGTTTCTAATTTTATAAAATAGATATAATATTTGAATTCATAATATCAAATACATCTTAAGCTTAATTTTTGGTATTTTTCTGAAAAACTTCAATTTTTAATAAATAGTGAAACCCCTAAGTAGTAGTTAAAAAATGAATTTTTCATTTACATGAAATATTACAACTTCTGTGAGTTTAGTTTTGAAAATACGACATACATTTTTGTTTTTAGTAAGTAAATAGTTTTTCAATAAAATGAAAATTAATTTTTTGGGTGAATAGTAACTTTGGACTTTTATTTATTACGGTTAAAGATAAATAGGGTAATTCAAGGTAAAATGTTTATTAAAATAATACAAAATTTCCATAACAATTATTTTAAACTTATTGGATTAGTAAAGGCCTAGCATTGTTATCCTTGGGCCAATTTTGGGAACCCATGAAGCCACTAGGGAGTGATAATGACACTTTATATTAATTAATTTAAAGTAATGACAAAAATGACACAAACAAATATATTTTAGTAAATTAATTTTTACATGAGGTTATATAAGTAATAATTATGACTATAAATATTAATTATAAATCTAAAAGGATCTCCTATATCCTAGTAATTGTTTTATAGTTTTTAGACATCAAATACATAATATTATTTATGACACAAAAATGATGCAGTATTTATCTATTTAATAAATGATTTAAATAAATATGAATATAAATATTAAAATAACATACAAACCTATCCAATTCTTATTTTTTGAATTTAGTTCCACCATGAGTCATATTATCTTCAACCTTAATGGGTTTTGGACCTTTAGAAACTGAATATTATTATATAATAAAATAACATGTTCAAACATTCCTAAAGAGGCCCTCCTCTCCCTTATAAAAGGAAACACCTTCAAACACATTCCTCACACCTCTCAAGCATATTTTCACTACCAAACCTTTCCAAAATAATCTCTAATGATCCCAATCTACCTCCTAGAAGACTTTCCTTAGGTGGGAGGCATATCAAGAAGTCCTTTTGGTTCAAACCAATGAGAGTTACCTGAATTAAAGGTAACAATTTCTCTTAAATTATTTTCTTTTATTTTCCTTATCCAACCCCAAAACTCTTTTTATTACTTTATTTAATTAAAAAACCTTTATACCCAATATACTAGTTTGTTTTTATTAAACGAATTCGAACTAAACTAACACACACCTCCATCTAATGGGTAAAAAACGTAATGTTTCTGTGGATAGAAAACTAACACCTCATGTAATGATGAATGAGCAATTATTTCCTAACAACCCTCATAGTGGCCATTAAGATTGTACTATATTTATATATGATATATTTTATGTTTACATTTTCATTATGTTTCCGAATTTTTCATTTATAGAATACCTTTATGGTTTCCATTTTGGTTAAATGTGATAATTTCATTTGAGGGAGTGCATACTTCCGCCCCATCAAAGGGATATGACTCGTTCATTCCATATGTGTGATGTATAAATGATTTATTTAATGAAATTAAATATTATAATTTAATTTAATTATAATATACTAATGTATCATTATTTTTTCATTCCATTAAAATACGACATATAAATGAAGGTAGTTTTCATGTGTACGTACATTGTACTATCTCCATGAACGGTGCATTTCATTTCTAATCTCCAAATGTTATGTATTGTTAAAAATACATATATATATATATATATAATAGATATATATGATACATATTATATCTAAATAATTAATATCATTCTGTATATAATATTATTTTTGACCATGTGGACAAATTGTAATTATAACAAGGTCATTTTTTACTCATGTTCCGAACAATGACAAAATGTCCAATACAACCTCAAATAATTAACTAATTGTTATTTCAAGGTAATAATAGATATAAGAGGAATAATAAACATTAAAATGGTTCTTATTCAAGAATAAATTAACTTATGTTTATTATTCATGAAGAACATGGAACAAACATGTCATGTGGGACACGAGGTAAGGGGTTTCTTATCTCACTTTTAATTCCTTGAGATTTCCACTGTTTGCCACCAATTTATTGCATGTGGAGTATTGTGAACTGAAATTTGATATATATTATCATGATTATATTTATATTGGTGGTATTATGTGAATAATTTTTTGGTTATTAACTCTTGGTCATACGACTTGATTTATTACAATGTGGTAAGGGGTTTTTTAATCTAACTTTTTATTCTTGTGAGATTCAAGCTATATTTGCCACTATTTACTTATGTGTGGTGTATATACTACCCATGATTTTATTCATTGTGTAATATACATAAATTTATGGGTATTTAAATCTTCATTTAATTAAACATCTTTCATGTGGTATATGATTTGTATGTTACCTAATCGGTAAGGGAACCTTTCACCCTCCACTTTTTAAAAGAGATATTTTTGTTTTGTGTTTTAATTTACATCTTATTATGTTTGTATATTTTCTTATATATCCGTATTGCTGTAAATTTCTATTTCCAAGTGATGAGATACCCTTTTCTCTTTCATCAACTCATTTTATGAATTTTAATGTGACGTCGTTTGGCTGTCAAATTTCTATAAGGGAACTTCTTCACCCATTTTCAATTATATGGGTCAAACATCTGCTTCATGATTATGTCATTATATGAATATGTGTGAAAAACCTCTGATTGTTTCATACATAATATCCACATATATTTAGTGTATTCTTATTTTCCGCACATTATTATGTAATTGATTTTTCCTTAATCCAAGGATATAGTTTTTATTAGGGATTTCGTCTCAATTTACATTGAATTGAGACTTCTTTATTGTTATGCACCAATTCACTCATATATATTTTATATACTATCCTTTGGATTTTTATATGATGAATACCTTTATTCTAATGATATAATATTGTTCTAATTCAATATTATTCCTCAATTATTTCTATTCAAGAGTATCTCATTTTGTTAAAAACTCTTTAACTAAAATAATGTTTTAAATGTTTTAAATATTTATTATTCTAAATAATTATCATTAATTTCCCTGACTGAAATATTGTTTTGAGGATTTATTTATATAGACAATAATTTTTTCAAATGATAATTTAGTTAAAATATTCCATGTGGTATTAGACACGTTAATTCAAAAATATATTTATTAACTATTTTAAATGGTTTTAAAAATGGTTGGATAAACCGTTGTTTATTTTAATATCTTGATTAGAAATATTGTGACTAGAATGTGGAAATTTTATATTTCATTTATTCTCATGATATTTTTTATGATTATGTTATTGGTATTGGGCATTATTTACATATACGGGTGGGTTCAGGATAATCCTAGGGTGGGGGAGCCCTATATAGCTCTCCAATGCATTGGGTAAAGTGACAATGGTAAATGTTCATGTTTATCCTAATAGATTTAATGAATATACTGTGATGGGTATTCCAAATGTGACTCCCAATGTTGTTGTGATAGCTATAATGTATGTATCTTATGAATTCCATAAGTTACCATTATGATTTATGATTTGTGTGTGTTATTCAAAACTCTTATGATTTCATATGGTATGTCATCATTGAAAATTACAGTTTCATTGAGTTGTATTTAATGATGGGATAATGTTTTCCTTCCTTATTTTATAACCCTTAATGATGTTTTTAGGATCATCACATATTTTTGAAATTTTTTCCACATGACTTAAAGATTAATAGGGTCAATGATGGGATCAAGTAAAATTCATGCTATCGATAACATGGAACTAGACATGTTTATGTCTAAGAGTTTTTAATTTATGAAAAAATGGATACTGAGTAGTAGAGTCTACATTTAATATTCATGTTGATATGTAATAGTTATGGCCAAATTATCTAAAACACTAAACCTAGAATGATCCACAATATGAATTATTCATTTAGTTCTGGATTATGTAATGTTTAAGGTCGTTTCCTTATAGTTGGTATTAGAGGTCGGTTTATATAACATTAGAGGTTACAGTGTTCATTAAGAAAAAGTGAAATTTCCAAAATGGTTAAGATTTAGTAACGATTCATAGTTTTTTTTACATAAAGTGAATGATTTTAAGCTAATATGAATAATTATATCTTTGTATTTACACTCGATATAAGATATTATATGATGATTTATCTGATATACTCACAATGACCTTTTTGGTTTTAGTAAATTGGTGGATCTAGCAGGAACCAAAGTAATAGTGGATGTGAAGAAAACTGTGACTATATTTTGAATGTCTAATTGAATGAAATGAGAGATGTAATGGGAAATCTTGTGTTTATTCACAACCAACTATCTGGAGTCATGATTGGAAATCTGAACCATGGGGATTTTTATAAGGCATCATATATGCAAGAAAAAAATTCCTATGGAAGTTATGGTAATAAAAATAAAGGTAAGTATGTTAAAAAACCTATGTGTCAAGTATGGAGAAAGAAACACCTATAAAAAAGATTCAAATGGATGGGAATATGTTATAGGTGTGGAGATGATGTTCATAAAGCAATAACATTCCATGAAAAATGAATCATCTAGATGACTCTAGGAAAGGGATAAATGTTCTTATTTAGGGATCAATTAAATGTTTTAAATGTTCTATACATTTTCATTATACAAACAGATGTCCTATGATGACGTTTTGGCAATGGGATGACCATGATCATACAAATATTTTTTAACAATACTAATGCCATTAGAATTGAGGATTAAGAAACGGACAATGACCAATGAATGGTATAGATTATTTCTTAACTTTTGTTTTGATATTATTAAATCTTAGGATAAGATTGAGGATTTCTATTGTAGGAATGAAGTATTTCAGAATACGTTGGAAATGAATTGTTAATGGATCATGAAGAACGTTGAATGTGTAATACGTCAACATATAAGGGATTCAAGTGTTAAGGTAAATTATAGGATGAAGATACGTTTAAAATTATTAAGGATCTTTTGATGATGGGATTACATTTGAAGTGTTTTCATAGTATGTGTATCCCTAAAGATTGATATATGAAAATTTTATTCAAGGAATAATTATCTTTTTTTCTGGATACAGTTATAAAGAACCATTTGGCTCTATATTGTACTTGAATTTGAGGAAATTACAGTCCAATAAAATTTGGGATGAAAAATGAAAGTTATTAGATTACCTTTGTGGTTAAAATATGTTATGGTTATTTTTTAAGAATTTATCAATTTTTTGGTATATAATGAAATTATCTAGTTTTTTAAAAAGGAAAACACACAGGCTGCATGAAAACCCATTGCGTCGGAAAATTCTACGGGAATCGAACCCACAATAATGTTTAACTAGGATTTATTGCATACCACTAGACTACGTGAAGTCCCTGGTTTGTATAACTACTTCTTTTTAGTCAGATGATTTTATTAATCAACAATAATTTGATTTTGGGAATTCTATTGAAATGATTAATGTAAGAACCTGGTTCTTATTTTTGAGGTACGAGTTTCTTATTTTCTATTTTCCTTAACTGTTTTTGAGAATTATGGAAAATGGGTAAAAGTCCAAAATTTTGGAAAAGTACACGCCGTGTATTTTTCACACACTGTGTACTTTTGGCCGTGTGGGAGGAGTACACAGGGAGTGTGTCCATGTCAGTGATGAAGGGTGTATAAACCAAATACATGCCATGTAGTGGTCCCTTACACATCGTGTAGTCAGTCGGCAGGTAAATAGTAAGGCGGTGGCCAGTTGTGCGACAGAACACCCCGTGTACTCAATAAGACACGTCGTGTAGTCATGTCGGTAGATGAATAATACCAAGATGGGGGGAAACTTCAAGAGGAACATTTAAAAAATGGTAATTACATGCAATTTACTCGGAAGTACACGCCGTGTACTTTGTTTTTTTCTCTTAAAATGGGCATTAGCCTCCCCGGTTCACAGGGAAGGCTTAGAACCGGATGAGAGCTCAGGAGGGACAACTGAATCTTAGAGGATCCTCCAAGCACACATCGGGAATCCGTTTTCTGCACAGTTGATCTTCCTGGAACCGTACGAGTGAGTTCTCCCTTCTCCTGGTGTAGTTCTTACCCATTATTTTCCATAAGGAAGTTATGTAAGTTTAAACGAAGTTTCCTCTCCATCATATCTACGATGTTCTTGGGCGTTTATGGAGGTGACATTCGTGTATATCGTTTGTGGGTGTTAATGTTAAGTGGCTTGGGGTTTATTTTCCAACTATTGTGCATTTTGTGTGTTTTGACCAAAGAACCCATATTTGGGGTGTCGTGGGACTGAGACCGTGGATATTTTTTAAATACCAAGAATTGTATTGGTAATTAAATGTGATATTAAAATGTTGTTTGGGATCGCTACTTGGATCTGGGACCACCCCAGGGGTGCGTTCCTCTTTTTAGCCATTTTTCCAGGATACACAAGGGTCTTCCATGTTTAAATTATGCACTACATTTCCTTGAGAGGAATTGTATGTAAATTTCATGTTTATATGTTGGGCATGGACCGATTACTTGGGCCTGAGGTAAATGTTTTACTATAGCCTGAGGGGTGACTGTATTAGCTTAAGGGAAATAATCTCTTAGCCTATGGGAAACTTCATCCGTGCCTGTGGGAAATAGAATCTATGCCTGAGGGTGACAGAACGTATGCCTGAGGGCAAAAATCTGTTCTGCCTGTGGGAAAGTACATGCGGGTTACGTTCCTGATTACCTGAGGGTAAGGGTTTAGTGTCTTTGGAAACTGACTGTTTAATTAGAAATTCGCTGTGGTGATTTCTTAATATTAAATAGATTAAATGAACAATTAAATGTCAATATTATTGGTAAGTTGGTTAATTTTGAGTACTGCTTAGATTATTTCATTTTACTTTTGCACACTGTTGTTTCATGTTTACACCTAGTTGGGTGCGGGCCTTTGGTGGGTGCCTACTAATATATATTTCTCACAACCTGTTTGGGTCATGGTTTTCGGCCCAAACAGATTACGTTTCTGCAGGTATAGATAAGGGAAATGGTCCTTATATAGGTACTTGAGTGCTGTTGAGGAGTAGGGGAGAATGGGATCGAGATTAGACTTGTGATGCTACCAGCTGTTTTGTGTTTACTTTGTTGTACTCTATATTGTATTTTGTGGCTATGTAACATGTTCTGGCTTTTTTTTGAACTTGAGACATGTTGCATCATATCTATATATCTGGCTGGTTATCTTTTACTGCAGTTGTTCTATTAAATGTGTATGGTTTAATTCTTCAGCTGTTGTTGTATGTTTATATTACATTCCATTACGCTACACATTGACAAATGAGGGCATAGTTTCCCGAATATCAGACAAGGGCCTTCACTACTAGTCGGAAGCCTCTCGCATTGGGGGAAATGCGCTTGAGGTCATGTGACCAACCGGGTTTAGGGCACCTGATGAGTGGCATCCGGAACCGGGACGTTACGAAGTGGTATCAGAGGATTTCTTTTCATTGGATTAATATTTGGAGCCTTATTCAGGGATATGAAGGAATGGTAGTTGGTAATAAGTTGTACCCGGGCATAGCTAACCCGTGTATAGGGAAAAGCCAATTTACCTCATATTTCAATTTTATTAATTTTTCAATTTATAGTTGATATGATTTCACCATTGGGTGACGCACTTGTGATTGTGCTCTTTATAATTTATTCATGGGTTCTATTTAGTTGAATCCCGATGATATGAGGGTATTCCATCTCATGCATCATTTAGACACATGTTAGAAATCACATTCCATGCATAGTTTCATGCCATGTAGGTGCATTATAAATTGCATGCTGTTGTGATAGTTGTTGTGCTAGAAAAGCATGCTATTTTGATAGCTGCTTTATAAATACCATCTATGTGATATGGTATTTTGTATGAGCTGGTTTATAGAATGAATGCCAAAAATTGGTTTTTGGGGAGTATGGGACCCCATTGACCAGAATTTGGTGGATCATTGGCTGTTTATTATGTTATAACACAGATAAGATGTCAAACATTGATTCGTGGGGAGTATGGGCCCTCATAGATCAGAATTTGAAACTTAGGTGTTGTTTTTCAGCGTTTTCTGGGTTCTGGGGATGTTTCTGAGGCATACTGTCTGGAAACC